>CM068582.1:30181095-30476095 GCA_035048485.1 Pteria penguin | reverse complement strand
CAAATTTGAAAAATTGGGGTTCTAAAGAAAATTAACTGGTAACGTTTAATTTTTAAATTCTCTCAAGGATAACGTTCATTATTCAAGGTAGACTCCTCAACCCTTTCTTTTTTATGTTGTACAGGTGCAGTTCATGGCGATGAATTGTATTCTTAAATGCTTTCTTACAATGCAATACTCAGTTTAAGCGTCGTCCTCTAACTTCCTCTCTGTCCATTTACCTGTAAAAACATAATATTAATGATAGATCTATTAATACGGTATGTACTTTAATGGCATTCAATACCTGTTTTGTTCTGAAGCAATGCAGTATTTAATATAAGGATCAAGTATTATATATATCTATATATATATATATATCTATATATGTATATATATATACATAATGTGACTTTAAAAACCATTTTGGGAATAATGACACATAAATAATGGTGATTTCATTACTTTCAAATGTACAGTGGAGGAGTTTGATATAACCAATTTGAATTGCTTGGCAATTTCTTCTACATGTAATACTTTTGAGGGACTTTTGATATAAACTGAAATAAAGGCATAATTTCATACCTTTGTTTTAATGTTCATATCTGTGGTATCATTTCTCATAATTAGTGGACATGTTGTCTATATAAAGAAGGGTTTTAAGTATGTTTGCCACCTATTGAGTTTGATTCTCACAACAAACACCGCTGCCGTTAGACAAACGGAGAGTTGATTTCTCCCGGGCATTTATATCTGTGGATCAATGGATGCCAACGAAATATAGGATCATTAGCATTTATAGTGAGCATGTCAAATTATTCTACTACCTTAAAGGTAATTTCAATAATATACATACGTTAATCATACACCATACCTATAGTATTTGATTATAATATAGATACGGTATAACTTTAAAATGATTAATTGCAGTGGCAATATACAATAATCAATTCAAATCAGTTTATTGACCCACTTTCCATCTTGCATATTTGTAAACCCAAAATGAGGCGATACGTTCAAAACGCTTTGTTTTATAAATTTTGCAAAATGAGGCGAAAATGAACAACCTCAACACTTCTCATCTTAAGGTTCCGTTTTAATTAATTTCTCGTTGACTAGCGATTGTTGATGATTGCCGACAGTGTAGTGCAGTGTACAGCATCATTATAGAAGCCAATAAAGCATATGTAATGTGTTTAGAAATAACAATAACAGAATAAAAAATATAGTACAAATGACCATGAAACTTGGTTTATGTTGAATTTTGTGTAGTTTCGATATTCCATGTCAAAGGGACATTTTCCCCCGGACATTTAGTTTAACCAAAAGACAGTGCATGAATGCGCAGCACCCTATACAGCAGAATATTTGAATGTCATTTCCAACGAAGAGTGGATTGGATTAGATTCAATGTCATTCAGCATAGAGGCCTCATTTTATCTTCATACTGACAGTACTTGAAACAAAACTACAAAACATTGAAATTAGGTTTCATGATGTTAAATTGACATATTTATTTGATTATCCGCTAAGAAGCGTTGGGATCCGGTTTATGTTTTAATCATTTTGAGGATAATTGATGCGATCTTAAATGGTATGAGGATGGTTATTATATTTCATAATTTCCACAGCCAAAAGTATTCGTGGATGTTAAATGTCTGCATAGTTAAATTTCTATGTTACATTCAGCACTTTACCACTTGATCCGTTAATCAGCAGATAATGCTAATAATGAATAATAATTAATAATGCAGATAATTCAAATATACGAAACCGTTTTCGTGCAGTTTAAAGAAGAGAAAACAGAAGACATCTGACAAAGCTGTATGACACAAATCACCAAGGGCATGCACAAAAAAGATATTTTTTATCTCGTTATAATATTAGAAATTATCATACTATCATAATTATATTATATTGTATACATAAAAAGAAATGGAATGTCGTACATCAATAATTCTTTTAAAATTTCCAACAATTTCTTAAGTAGCGGGTGTCTGATCGTTTAAATTATTACATGAAACAAGAGCTATACTTAAATGTGTCTGTGTGCTTAACCTGAATAGGAATGGAATATATTATACATATTATTTCATTCTATCAGTATGTAATATGGTAGATCTAAATTATGTTTGTTACATTTGATTTGGAACCCAATCTCCTCCCTTTTGATGTTTATGCTTTAAGTCACTGGAATCAATCTAACTTGGCTCAGCAAATTCACCAATTCATTAATCATTAGTAAAATTTTAAAACATGATTACGTGTGTTTTAATGTATATCAGTACGTACCATACAATATATATTTCATTTCTGAAAATCATAAGTCTTAATTAATAGTGACTATAATACTTTTAATTATAAGAGGTGGGCAGAATATTTCTGATGGCATACCACCCTCTTTTTCCTTTGTATTCTTCTCCTTCTCACCGGTATAATAACAGTCTACTTTAACTTCAATGTTTCTTTCTATTGATAGATAGATAAAATTGTTATTGAACATTTAATATTACTACTTAGTATATCTTTAATATTCTGTATATATGTATAGCTTATATATGTTATTTCTCTTATGCTATAAAAAGGGAAAGTGTTTAATTTTAATTTTTGGTGTTTTAGGGTGGGAATTCTTCCTTGACAATTCTTTCGCCAGTTGTTAATTTCAACATCAGAAGCTTTTCATCTTAATTGAGACGGTTGAAGACAAGGAACTGGTTTGTGGTTAAATGATTAATGTGAAAACATCACAAGCAAACAATACACCTCATGAGAATGGAAAGGTTTTATATAATACATTAAATACTATGGCTTACCTGTCTAAACGTAAAAATATAATCATCTATAACTAGTGTGTCGTGGATAGACAGAAAAGGATTTCCTCTTCTCTTTAAATCGTCGGTTTTAGCAGTTTTAAGGAATTTACAGCTTCTCTGTATTAAAAAAATGTACTAAAACTTTTGAAAACATAGAGAACTTGAAACGAATTCACTAATGAATATAGTATAAAAACTTCCTGGTTTATTTTGGGGTGTATAGGAAATTTTGGAATGACGTCATAAGTTGTATCGTCGTGAAGAACTTTAAATTTATACCTGAATGCATACTTCGTGGTGTGTGTTTTGTTTTGCATATGAGTAGAAGAGGCGACAGAATTATCTCTTCTGAATACTGCAACTGACTCTCAGAATCAAAATGAGTTTCAGTTTTACTGTTACATATATATGGCAGTATTTAAACATACCTGTATAGAGATGACATAGAAAAAAGGTCATTCTTTATACACGATAATTATGAAGTAATGTTGACATATTTCCGCCATCCACATGCCGACTCAAGTCTGCCAACCAGACATCCATATCGTCCCACAACAGAAACAAGTCGGTCATAAGTTTACTCTCCTACCAAAAGGTCAGCACAACCACCCAAGAAATGGGCGGCAGAAACATGCCAACATCTAAGTTATATTATACTGAGAATCAATGTTAAAGGGAAGAATATAATATCTGCTATACATGTATACAGTATATTTCACATAAAGGCTGTAATATACGGCAAGGGTAACTTGATATTCCATTTTCGCATAGAGCTACTACTGTTCAGAATAAGTTCTATATATTGTTCGTGGTCTATGAAGTCAAATATACCGGTATTGCTTCCAAGAATAGATTTAACTTGTTCGTCGTCAGTTTGTTAAAGAATGCTACAGATTTTTCAACAGGAAATATATTTACAATAATTTAAAAAATTTCTCTCTTTCGGTAGCATAGGGTTTGACTTAAGTGTTATACCCTTTTCCCTTAAGTTACGTGGCAGTGGCACTTTCTAAATAGTGTTTGTTCATATTATACGGTGCTGAATTATATTTGTTTCGTCTGTGAGATCATTCATGACGGGTGTGGCTAGCCAATGAGGTGACCCTCACTCCTCCCAAGCATCTGGTCTCACCTCTGAATTTCAGGGGTTGATGAATGTCCACTGTGGTACATTGTTGCTTGTGCCATTGTCATGTGATTCCAGTTACTTTAGTATTTTACATTATTAATATTATGTTAATATAAGGCCTCTGCTTCTATGGTGTTGATCGATCCGACGAATTTCCGTGGACAGTCAGTAACAAACCCTATAAATGTTTTATTTTGTCGAGGACCAATATAAAAGGCATGAAGAATAAACAGACAGCAAATATCAAGATCACAGTGTGTCTCTTTAGCAGACAGAATAATGCATTGACCCCAAGGCTGTCCAACATATCGCTACTGACGGTACACAAAAATTTGGAAGACAGTCACGGAACCAGGTTCTAGCACATGCTATGGGATTAAATTAATCCGAGGTAAAATAGAGTACTACTTAAGTATTGATATTGGGAGTTCTGACTCGCTATGGAATTTTCTCAAATCTCAGGCACTTGACCCCACATTTGGTTCTTCAGGGGTTGGTGATAGGCAATATCTCTATTTTGTCTTGTAGAATAAACGTTCTTTATTGACTTCTGCTTGGTGTCTTTGTATTTTACACAGAGGATTTGAAAATATACACCTAACTTAGTCGTATGAAAACTGTCTGTACGTACATACACAAAAAAGTAGGATTAACACATAAAAGACATCTGAAAAATATTCAGTTCCAATGTCGTTGCGGTACCGACGGTCAATGAAAGTGATATTCGTTATTCAATGTGTTATGTGTTCATTACAAGAGTCATCTCATGGTCAAACTCTCGATTAACTGTTCAACTCTTTTGAACGCGATAGGACTAAATCATTCAGGTATATGTGCCAATGGGTAACATCAACATTTGTACATAAAATACAAATCATAAAGTCAAGTATATCTTCAAACGACACAATTCCAAGAACATGATATACGTCGGCTTGCAAAACAAATACCTTCGACTATTGAAAGGTAATTATATTTCATTTTTTTTAAAATTTATTATATTATTTATTTATTTATTTGTTATTATCATGTTCTTATGTACAATAGTATTCAATGTGATTGTCATTTGAAAATTTGATTATAGTTCAGTTTGTCATATTTTATAATCATTTCATCATATCCTTTTGACACTTCCGTTTCCGGACATTGAGACGTAATATGCCTTAATAAGAAATAATGTTCCAGCGACTTCATCCAGTTTTATGGGTTGCACAATAAATTCTGTGGTGTTCTCTGATAATTGTTCTCTTTTTTTTGCAAATACAATATGCGTTTAGGGTTACATCAGAATAGGCTGAAATGAAATTCATATACATGTATATATACAGGTAATGCAATTATTATTATTGCATCACCTTTATTTTTGTTGTGAGTAAACCATGTAGTCCGAGGGTCCAGTGGGACCCCAGTGCACTCCCCTGTGGACTATTTCTCATTGATACCAAAATAATTCTATGGTAACACCTCATTGAACTAAGTGAGAATGTTGAAAAAACGCCAAAGCACATGAAATTTATGGGATCATTTGAAATATCTATTCAGTCGACCAAAAGGAACATTTTGGTACTAATAAGAAATTTGCACAGGGAATGCATGGGGTGTTCCACTGGTCACAGGTCTATTAGCAAGACAATGAATAAAACTAACTATGGGGTCATTATCAACCTAGAGGCATACAAAATTTGGGTTTAGTTGGTCCATTGCATCTGAGACAAATACTAAGGAATATACTTTGATGAAAAAAAAATGCAAATGTATAAATAACAAATTACATGGCAGGAAATAGTGTGACATTATTCTATAACGTTTGCTCAAAAATATTTTTAGCAATCAATAGTTTATATAGATGCGAGATATATCTCGAATGAGAAGCTGTTAATTGTCAATCGACGACTTGTACTATACAATAAATTGCTTTCCATGAAATAAACACAACAATCTACAGGCAAATTAAGTATATGTTAACATGAATTTATCTTAAATGATTGCATATATGTCCTATTAATACACTGTCGTGTCCATGTTTCCTGTTGTGCAGGCCTATTTCCAAGAAGGTTTATTATACAATTAGAATGTGATAACATTTACACGCTAAGTGGAAAGACACATACCGGTACACCGATTCACCACATTATACGACTATGACTAAAATAGCAGTAGTAGCAACAGCAGTAGTAGTCGTCGTCGTGGTAGTAGTAATAGTAGTAGTTGTTGTTGTAGTAGCTGTTGTAGCTGTCGAAATGGTAGTAGTAGTAGTTGTTGTTGTTGTTGTAGAAGTAGTAGTAGTAGTAGTAGTAGTAGTAGTAGTAGTAGCAGCAGTTGTTATTTTAGTACTAGTAGTAACAATAGTAGTAGTAGTAGTAGTAGTAGTAGTAGTAGTAGTAGTACTAGTAGTAGTAGTAGTAGTAGTAGTTGTTGTTGTTGTTGTTGTTGTATATTAGATTAATATACGTACATGTTTTTATACTAGATAGAAATTTTTATATTGTTAAATAGATACTATACATATGGACTTTGGTATTTATTGTAAATGATAATTGTATAAAATAAGAAATATATAATTTTCTGTGCGATATATGTCACAAATCTATAACTATATCATCACGCTGATGTTGGCGCTCTACTTCTGGGAACATGCTATTATCCGAAATGATGCAGTCCAGTTTTATTTCTGATTCCTTTTGTGCAACTACTAGTGCGGTGTTCTTTGTTGATTGTTGTCTTGATTGTTGATAAGGGTATGCGTTACGAGTCACATCAGAACAATCTAAAATTGATTATGTACATACAGACATAAAAATATGGGTATGCACCTCCTGCATTGTAATAAAATATGATGAAATATATATGAAATTTGCAAAAAGACCCTCAGACCAATTTTGACCATTTCTAACACCGAATTTCACATCGATTATATGTTTTGACCTGATTTGACAATTTCTAACGAATTTAAGTGACGGATGTTTCTAGCATGCAGGAGATGCCTAATCACCACGGGCACTCCTCTTTTTAGATGTTCACTTAAGCTCCTGAGTATATGTTCTTTAGGTTCTCCATTTTAAAGGTTTTGAATGCCCTTTCATTTCAAGATATTGTAGTATAGCGAGTTTGTTTTCATTACCACACTAATGTGCCAATAATGTTTGTCAATCGGCACCGCTTAAGTAGTATATGAAATGCATGAAATAGTCTTATTTTATCTTAGCATAAATTATACGAATACTTACTCGCATTTGAATTGCGTTTTATTCTGAAAACAAAAAAAAAAGATGATTGCATAATAGATAAACATATATTATATCAACAATTATCTACATATTTTCGTGCATTTGGTTTTTTTTTTGTCTTTCATATCATTGAAGAAGTGTAGTGTATATGGAGGTTTTTTTATTCTTGAATCGGACCCGAAAGGTTTCGTGGAGGAGACCTACCGTCGGCTCATCAATGTCATATCTCTAGTAAAATATAAAGCCGATAAACTTTGCTACAGTAAAATAGAAAGCCGATATACTTTGCTACAGTAAAATATAAATCCGATAAACTTTGCTACAGTAAAATTTGAGATGTAGATAATCTCCACGACGAACGTTTTGTGCAAACGCATCAAGCAGATGTCTTCATGATGCTTGGTTTGTGACAGACAGCGGATTTAAGTGTCCAGTGTCCTGTCTGCCGGGTACAGCCTTAGCGTTTTATTAAATTATTCACTGCTTTATTTAGCTTCGTTGCATGTTCTTCTTTTCATTGCATCAGTAATCATTATCTCAGACAGATGCTCCCACTATATAAGTACGATATTATGTGTTAACTCTCCTATTAGATTTTATTTATATTTATTATTATTATTAGCCAGATAGAGAGTGCTAAAGTCATACCTATTTGTATTTATGACTATATTCGTGCCCCCAAAAATCAGAGTATCAGAATATGAGGTGACTCATATGGGAGTGGTGAAAAATAAGAACTAGACAAACTAAACAAAAATCACTTACCGCTTTATAACATATTTACAAAAAAGCGCAACACTGCCACCGCCTACACATAGACATACAGAGCACGCAAGCGACAAACCAACGGTGACAACTACTCCGTTGCGAAATCGAAATCCTATAGAAAAAATTGATTTATCCGTAAGTCCTTATTTCAATTATTCACTGAACCGATCGCTACTTTATGTTTCTTAAAACCAATAATATGATTTTTGAATAGATTAACTGTGTTAGTTAAACCAAGTAAGATGATTTTAATGGATTGTATAATAAGATTGATTGATTACACACAATAACACCAGTTAAAAGATTATTCAACAATATAATGGATACTATTGAAATACTGGATAAATAACCCTGAAAAATAATGTAACTTTGGTAATCAGTACCATTTCACCATGGAACAGACAATATGTAACTCATTTCATGATTACACTGAAATCGGAGGAAAGAAAAGCAATCTAGATGATAAAGTGTCTCTTACCTAGCTACCTGCACGCATCAATCATGAAATTGCACATATGTAAAATTGACTCAGATATAGTTCGTCCCTCTTACCGGAAGTTATACATCCTATTTTCGGTGAGCAGTATTCAGACGGAGAACAATCACACAGAGACAGGCACTGTCTCCCATAAAAATTTGGCGGACATCTGTTAGCACAGTTTACACCTGTTGTCCCTATTGGGCATTCTGAAATATAATCCTCTTAAAAATATATAAAACATAACATTTGCCATTCTTATGACAGTTGCACTTTGTTCACATTCATGTATATATAGTGCTGAATTATATTTGTTTAGTCCGTATATAAGGGCAGGTATGGCTAGCCAAACAGGAGACGCTCATTCCTCCCGGGCATCTGGTCTTGCCTCTGAATTTCAGGGATCCATGAATGTTCATTGTGGTACATTGTTGCTAGTACCATAGTTATGTGACACCAGTTACTTCCATATTTTACATTATCAAATATTGAGTGATAAAATAAACCTGTATTTTCAACTTATTTCGGAAGCGGACAAACAAAATTTTAAATAACATAAATAGCGTTCAGAAATTTTCTTTCATTAACCTTCTATCGTGTGTTTTATTAAAGTTCTTAATTTTTAAGCGTCAGCCCCATAAGGAAAGAAGTAATGTTAAACGTACGTTTTAAAATATATTAAACAAAATGAAATTATTATCATTACAATAAGCTATGTAGCTTTGTTTGCAATTTGATAATGTTATTAATATCAAATTCTCTTTTATTTTTTATCAAATTATGCATTCAAGAATTTTAATATTTTCTAGATATTGTAGGAATATCTATCCAATTTTGCCATTCACTGACATGAAGTATATCAAATTGAGATTTGTAAATTGCTAAAGCCACAAAATGCATCAAATTATTATGAATCAGCATGACGATGGATACACATGTGCATACATAATATTTCGTTAGCAAAGGAAGCCAAAGAAATCACTTCTGTCATGTTAAGAAGATGTTAGTAACAGTATAAATATAAATATTATCTTTGCAAATCGATATATAAACGCATTCTTTCTAAAGCTATAATAAACATATTAAAGTGTAAAGATAATGGATAAATCCAAACCACAAGTCCAAAAATCATGAAACCAAAGGACGTACAAAATCAGTGAAAATGAAAAACGAATGGAAAATAACAAAATATGTCTACTTGAAGAGCATATGTAAACCCCTGTGATGGAGTGAGATCAGGTGTCCGGGGAGAGTGAGCATATCCTGCTTGCTAGCAACACCCGTCACATATACCCAGTAGAAAGAGTCAAATCGTGTAAATTCCATATGTATTTATATATGGAGAAGTCGAAGTAGTTAACCTTCTAGTATAGAAGGTGTCAAGTCTGTGTAAAATGATTGGAAGCGGTCTCAGTCCAAAATATCATTTAAAAGTCTGGATAACGAGATATCATATGGAGTAATAAGAGTCTTGTAACGACCGTAGAACTTCCTCAGTGACGTTGCTAGTCTAGCACACATATAATCCTGGTTGAGCAGCTTAACTTATGAAAGGAAAGTTTATCATAGCGAAATTGAAATCGTCACGTTTGTCATAGAGTGAGGTGTTTAATTGATCATTAATGTCGAAAGACAACATAATATCTAAGTACGAAGTAGAATTACTACTTTCTGTGGTTTCTTTGACCTCCAGTTCACTTGGATAAATGATGCTAAGGTAATCCGCGAATGAAGGATTATTAATTGAAAGCAAGTCATCTATATATCTGTAAGTAAAACGGAAGCCAGGAGCCAATTGTTTTTTTCCTTGCGAAAGCAAAGACTGAATGAATTCAGCTTCGTATGAGTAAAGAAATATGTCAGCCAGAAGCGGAGCACAGTTAGTGCCCATTGGAATGCCGACAATTTGTTGAAAAACCTTACCTCCAAACACCACAAAAATGTTATCGATAAGAAAGTTCAATATCTGGATGACAGCTGTTTCAGTGTATCAGAATTTTCCCTAACAAAGTAGGTTTTATCGTGGCCTATTACTATATATTTGAATTTGCGGCATCCGTTTTTACTAGTAAATGCATTTTGAATAATTTCCGCTAATCTGTCTTTTAATTTCTGATGAGGGATCGTTGTGAAAAGAGTTGAAAAGTCAAAAGACTTTATGGAGTGAATTATAGTAAAACTTTTTGATTTTAGATGTTCTAACAACTGTTTTGAATTTTTAAGGATCCACATTTGATTAATTTCACTTCTAGAATATACTGTTTCGCAATATCTATGAAGGCCAGATTTAATTTCTGATAATATTTTTGTGAGTAGTATCGATACAGATTTTGTGGAACACTTCGAGGAACCATCGATAAAGCGTTGTTAGTAAGGATTTTTGTGCATTTTTGGAATGCAGTACAAATATGGAAGTTCTAAATTTAATTTATTTTAGTCAATTCCAAACGTATTGAGGACAGATTTATGATTCTCGAGTACTTCCGAAACCGAAAAGTTCGTGAGAGTATAAGTAAGATTTCCTGGAGCTGAATTTAATCCCAAATCTTTCACTAGGCTGTCGAAGTAATATTTCTTACAAGTAAATGTATAATTATTAGATGCTTTATCTGCTGGTGTAATGATATAATGTTCTTGGAGGAAGGTAAGCTCTCTGACATCAGGATCTTTAAAAATAGCATCGAATCTGGTGTTTACAGAACCTTGTAATTTTTTAATTTTTGATCTCAGCAGTACTGCAATAGATTTTATCCATTCCGAAAGAGTGTCGACCTGTACTTCCTCTCTTTTTGCCCATCGTGTGGCATATTCCTCGCAGCAGTTCATAATATTCTCAAAATTTTGGCTCCATGTGAATGATCTGGGTTCTCTGTATTTTGGACCTTTAAGTAAAAGTTCTCTTAATTTAGTATTTTTAACAATATCGAGATCACCAGTAATGACATGGCCACAAGGAGAATATACAAAATTAGATGAGGAACATGCACACGGTTGAGGATGGCACGCAGAGTTGCTAAGATCAAGACACTGTAGAAACCCTTTGTAATTATAAATTTTGGATGCAGCTGATGGCGTGTAGCTATAGGAAATACATGGCGGATCTTTGTTTTTGAAATATAGAGATATTTTCTCTAAAGCAGACTTATGATTTAAAATTTGGCCAAAATTTAAATAATCAATGCCTTTATTTGCAAATTTAATTTTGATGAAAGGGCGATTAGATTTTTCCATAGAAATATCTGATTTGACGGGACGAAAAAGTCTAGCGGTCGATATGTCCATAATAATGCCATCTAGTCTATACTCTGCAGAGCTTATATCAGTAAATATACGATGTCTGGACGATAAATGCAATTCGTGTAATTTTCTGAGTGAAATAGAATAAGGTTTTGTACGAATGTGATGAAGGCCCAAAGGTTTATTTATAAATGGCAAAAGAACATCAAAGGAAATATTATGTATTTCAGGTTTGTTGTATTTGCGTGTACCATGACTTCGATGCCTCCTCTGGCTTTTGTTGAATAAACCGAGTACGTTATTTGATTGACACGCCGGACTAGTTAGGTTACCAATACTACTAATATTGTCATTACATCCATAGGGCGAAGCAGTGCCGAGACGTCTTATCCAGTATTCTCTTTTCCGACGAAAAACTCACCACTTATCCTTTTCAATTTGGTGGGTTTTTTTTCTAATTGTTACTGTTATTCTTTTTCTTCTTCTTTTTATTGGTGTTGGTTTTGTTAGGAAGACGTGGTACGCAAAAGACCCCTCACTGATTCGTCTGCGTCCGTTGTAATAGTATAAATTTACATCACAGAGATAGATGCCGCCGCCAAAATATGTGAAATAATCGTATAGCGACGTACAATAATAATCAGTAAATATTTTTGTTGTTGATATAACCATAAAGAACTCTTTGAATTTGTTCTTTCCCTTTGTTTCAAATCACAATCGTTTCCCATTGAATAATCTAAGCAGCATTTCTGTGTGTCAGGGTCATCAAGTTTAAATCTTTTGATGTTTCATTTTGTAGCATATATGTCTCTTGGAGATATTATTAGTCAAAAGCCCGTTTTAACAATTTCATTCCAATTTGGTACATACCGTCTTTGAATAATTCAACCAAACAGGTAGGGTTTTATGAACTCGTTATAATCTTTTTGTACTATGTATTTAAATATCCAATAAAATTACGAGTGATTTTCAAATAAATTAGCATCAAACGTGAATGTGTATCTTTGAATTTATGATTAAACATCCATGACAATTTGAGTTTATGCACAAAACCAAAAGAATATATCTTACCTCGTGTTCTTTTCTTCTTCATGTGTTCGTATGAGTATATCTCATCTCACACAACAGATTTTGAGTGTCAAGATCAGAGTATACTCTCCTGTCAAATATACCTATACATATTTGTAATCATAAATATGATTACATTTCTTTATATTGTTAGTTCAAATATTATTGTTGGTTTGTTTGATTCCTATTTGTTTTCCACCGGGCTAGGAATGCTGCTAAGGGATCTGTCCGATGCAATGCATATAAATTTAGACCCATGCAACGGACCACTGATCACTGAGAGATATTTTACGTACAACGTCTACAGTGACACGGCACCTACGATCCACCTTTTTAATGTTGGACTTGCTGATCTCCTCACCAAAAAGTTACCTATGCATTGATATTTATGTTATATACTTATCAAAATATTGGTATATGTTGCAATGTATAGCAAGATGCTAAACTTGTTCTTCTCAAAACAGTTAATGTGATGAATTAATAATTTATGGGAATATAGAAATCAGAGAAGAGCCAAACCCTCAGAAGTGAGTAAACATTTCCTATTTAGTCAGTTGGAGTTTAAAACAGATGGAAGATACACACAAATAGTTCAAGATTCCTCATAAAATTTATATTAAGATTATTGAATAACACAGTATATATCCTCCTTCTTACCATGGGTTGTACATCCTGTTTTTGGTGAGCAGTATTCAAACGTAGAACAGTCACACATAGACCGACACTGATTTCCATAATAATTCGGCGGACATCTGTGGGCACAGTTTAACCCTGTCGTTCCTAATGGACATTCTAAAATACAACATCTTAAAATTATAAAAAGAAATAATTAACATAATCATGAGAAATTGTGTATTTTCAAAAAATCTATTATTCGATTTATTCCGGAGCTAACACTTAAAAGAAACTTCTATTTCTATGATTTATATTCCCTTTACTAATGGGTTCTTATTTCTAAGAAGAAAATAATTCATTAAAAAAATTAGATTTATAGTAAATTTCTTTTATATAAATGGCTTTATAAATGTACAGTCATAATATGATAAAAGCCTATCTTGATAAATGCAGCTGTCGGACAGAAAGACACCGTCGCGACGTCAGAAGTCCAGTTTAAAACTGACATATAAAACTGAGGTCCCGTTAAATTTAGAATCTTTGCAATTTTGATTCTGACATAAAGAATGTTTTTCAAATAATACTCATTCAATTTCTTTGTCTGTCTTAAATCTACATCATGAATTTAAATATGTTCTAAATTTGTTAAACTTCCTTCATGTTACCATTATTTTGCCTTTTACATAACGAAAACATATACAATGATTAGATATTAATTCAGACATGTTCGTTGTCGATAATTGTTGTTAAGGAACACATGCATGTGTCTGGAGTCTAAGTTTCTAATAATTGTATATTTATCGCATGGTAAGTGCATATGCATATTTATGTATATGCATTACAAACATGTTTTCTATTAATAAACACAACACAAAAGCAATTCTACTTTTATAACGAGTAAATTTCATTGGTTTTGACAAAATCAGCGCCCTCTTGTCCAATACAGTTTACAGCTGTCTGTGAAATAATCTTATATTTATCTGGGTTATTATATCTATGTAATACCGTATGATAAAGTGAAAACGATTTCAAAGAAAGGTTCAATTGGAAGCTCAATATTCCGCCGGTGTATCTTGGTGTTTAGATCTCGGTAATGAAGTATTCAACAGCAATGTTCAATGATAGCTAACATTAAATTCGACTAAGTTCCAAGCTGTTCGTGAACAGTTAATAAATAAACCGCACATGAGTGACGAGTTAGACGCGTTAATCAACAATCAATCAGCGAGGCAAATCATTATACAGCATAGCTAGCTTCATCTGTGAATAATAACAAGCATTTGCTACAGTGTTGTTAAAGAAGTCAAAATTTGTCCGGATCTATCTTAGCGTAATTTTTCAAATCCGTTCCCTTAATCATCATCCGGATCTTAAGCGCTGATTTCTCAATTATATATGCAAAATTTTTAATTTTACTATTATTAGGTTGAATTGGAAAGCCATGTCCAATCTTACGCTAATTGTATTGAGAAATATAAAACAATTACTCGTTGATACAAGTAACCAACTAAGAAGGGTTATCCACATGTCGAAGTCCATGGAACAAAATGACAGTGTTGTACAATGTCATATTCAAACGAATGCAAACCCTATTTAAATGTAGGTAAAAATAGGTGCCTTGGAGGAGTAGCGTCCCCTGTTTCCATGCAACACCCATCGCAATAGTCCTGCAAGAACTCTTCACGTCAGGAAGTAAATACATACATATATATATATATATATATATATATATATATATATATATATATATATATATATATATATATATATATATATATATATATGTGTGTGTGTGTGTGTGTGTGTGTGTGATTGTGTGTGTGTGTGTGTGTGTGTGTGTGTGTGTGTGTGTGTGTGTGTGTGTGTGTGTGTGTATATATACTTAAGCATATAAAGAAGACAAGGACACTAAATCAAATTATCACATCCATGGTACCAAAAGCTGTTGAGTTTACATTCCGGTGCTGGAAATGCATGAGAACAAATGTCTGTATGTATATATTTAGTGTCAAATCAACTCAAAAGTCAAAATGTTCAAATCATTTGAGATAGCTGTTTTTGAAACAATGTAACAAAAATAAAACAATACATAAATAAATAAATAACAATTTATGTCAGAAATGAATAAATTCTTTGAAGTGGTTGTTAATACTCAAGAATTTGGTTCATAATTATTTTACTAGTAATGTGTCTGTTAGCAACTCCATTTTATTTCCCCCATCATGCTAAATTATCGTACTGTCATTGGCTTCACTGGTTACCTGTTTATCACTAAAAATACATATATCACACTAGGAGCTACTTGATGTTTTAGATTTTTTTCCCGCTGTGGTCACACATCGGTAGAAAACTAGAACATTTCCAGAGGAATTGGTAGGCATAATCTGGTTCATTGTATACAATGAATATCACGCTTGTACATAGTAATTATAATTATCACACTCTATATTAAAGTATTTGGAAGTTATTCAAACCTGATATATAAGCGGGTCATGATCTGTCAGTGGTTGATTTGTTGCCCTTATTATCTAGAATTATACAATTCCTCATTCTTCAGAATTTTAATAAAAGTTTCATTCTGTACCAACAGTAAATTGTCATTTAATGCGAATTTCATAAATATGTTCAAGATGTACTTAATCGATATAAGGCAAATGTTGACTTCATATGCAAAGAGCGGTAATTCATTTGAGACTTTCTTTTTTCTTCATTTTGCTGAATTCATCCATTGTAGGTACTTTAATTCTAACGTTTCAAATTTTCTTTTTTTTTTATTTTTTATGACCTATACATACACAAAAAAGTTTAAACGGAAGAAATTATACAGTTATCTTCACACATTGATTTGCTTGTGCTTCTTTAAATATGTATTCTAACCTTCACAACGTCCACTAACCATACGGCAAATCATTGGACACACCCTGAAAAGGAAAAGGTAAATCAATAGACAGTATTACTACTAATTACTGAAAACAATATATCATGTTTATTAATACTGATTATGTGCACAATGTGCTCGAAGGCATAACTTTGACAGTCCAAATTGTTTGAAGAACAAATTTATTTAAAATCCCTTAATTGGAAAGACAAGGCGTGAACAAATTATAACCGTATTATAATTATATATATTAAGTTGTAATACTGGTATTATATTCGTAATCCGGTTCAAATCAATATCGAAGTACCAAAACCGTTAATCATTTTCAAAGTCCAAGGACAGATACAAAATCGTGTAAGTTTCAAATTTATTCGATTAAATATTTTACTTATAGTTTCGATCGTGATAAATTTATATCGCACTAACAATACTAATCGTGTCTACGGAATTATAAGTCTACTTATTGTTCTTTCGAGTTTATAACACGACTTATAATATGGCTTAATATAATAAAACTTCTTAAATGGAGAAACGGACAGACAGGGTGATTCCTATATACCCCTCCAAGGGGTTTCTTGTTTCAGTCTGAACTGCGACTTGTCTGTATTCTGTCTTTATGTTCATTTTCTTGTTCCTTACCATTTGTTATAAGGAGCAGGCGTGGTGTAGTGGTTAAGCGCTTGGCTTGCGGCGCCGACGATCCGTGTTCGATTCCCGGGTAGCGCCACTATGTTTAAGAGGTTGGTAACCTCCTGCTTCCATGTCGCGATATAACTGAAATACTGTTGAAAGCGACGTAAAACACCAATCAACCAACCAACCATCTTTCGAGTTTATAACACGACTTATAATATGGCATCACGGCAAGTGTGACTGGTCGGCAGGGGATGCTTACTCTTCCATGGCACCTGATCCCACCTGGATATTTCTGGTCCACGTGATTCATTATATTGTCTTTTTATATCAATATTCCGACGCTACATCACTCGACATCTTATTGTTTTATTTATTACAAATAAAAAAGAACTACAAATGCCCTCACTTATTATCGAGTTGCTTATCATGTTTGGGTAATTAAAATATATATATATATATATATTGGTTTGTTAGTTGATTGGTGTTTTACGTCGCTTTCAACAATATTTCAGTTATATCGCGACATGGAAGCAGGAGGTTTCCAACCTCATAAATATAGTGGCGCAACCCGGGATTCGAACCCGGATCGTCGGCGCCGCAAGCCAAGCGCTTAACCACTACACCACGCCTGCCTCCAATATATATATATATATATATATATATATATATATATATATATATATATATATATATATTTATATATATATTTATATATATATATATATATATATATATATATATAGATATATATATATATATATATATATATATATATATATATATATATATATATATATATATATATATATATATATATATATATATATATATATATATATATATATATATATATATATATATATATATATATATATATATATATATATATTAGCCTTGGCCAAAACTTTTGAACCAAACTGGTGTATTTCTTATGGCAAGATCGTTCTGTCGTTACCAAAATTTTTGACACGCGTGACCTTGACCTTGACGTTTGAAGTATTCATTTATATGGTATTTGTAACCAAATAAGTTTTGTAAATGTGTGTGTCAGATGCGCTCTTCGACAGCTTCTCTCATCAACTTGTGAGACCAAAATTACGAAATTGAGATAATATTAGAAATTTGTATCACTATTAGTCGAATACAAAAACATATCATTATCCATAATGATCAAACGCTCTCAAAATCAAATGTAACTACAACGATCTGGACCTGGAATTTTCAATTTGTTGTACCAGAGAGTTTGAATAGATATCCATTCACCCACCAGGGTTTTAACTCGTCTCAATTGAATTTTAATTTCAAGTCCCTGTCCAACATTACGATTAAAAGGTCAACTATAATTGAGGTTGTCATTTAAACAGACGTCTAAGAATGACACATTATAAATATATGTGATCTGAATCTAGTATGTATTCAGTCATTCATTAACTGTCAAAAATCCTTATCAGCCAAGAAGCGTCTTTTCGTTGAAACTCTCATACATAACTGCATTTTCCCCATCGTATCAGTGGACATCCACAAATGTGGAAAAAATAAGAAATTGCAGGAGAAGTAAGCTTTAACCTATCGGCTGCTAAAACAAGCCTCAGACATAGATGATGCTATATGAAGCACAATGAAATTAATCCATTCAGGCAACAGAAAGTTTGAGAGGGAACAAATTCTGACCATTTTCTTTTTCTTTCAGCTGGTACTCATTTATTCGATTGTCTCTTCACTTCTAATCTATAAGGTGGTATTTATAGAATAAGGAACTGTAAACTGTCAAAATTTCCCTAACCATGGCAGTGCTGCCATGGACTGTAAAATCGGTTGCGGATGACCTAAAGTGCATTTTCTGCATACCATCTGTGTTGTCTTCCAAACACTGAAGACAATAATTGGGGCTATGGATTCCTATAAAATGTACAGGTTATTTACGTTATATACACAACGGGCTGTTAAAGCAGACAATAGTGTTACTGATATCGAACTATTCTGCATAATGTATATTTTGTTTTGCGTGATTTATTACGATTTACATTTTAATGAACGATTGAAATTTGAGCTATTGAACATTGACTTATTGGACCATAAAGTATTGAACTAATGAATTATTGAAGTGATGATGTATTTGAAAATGAAAACACCACACACAATAATTACGTTTATTTCACCTGATATGAAAAATAATCAAAATGGAGACAACAACATGAATTGTCAATAGCATTTCAAGCTTTATTTTGTTAAGATAATTAGATATTTTACAGAATGATATATAGAATAAAATTACCCACTTACAGAGATGTTACCTTTACCATTCCCAATGAACCTTTCAAAGTAATAATTACATATTTTCTGTTATAGATATTAAGATTATTCGAAAACTGATTTGTAACATGATTTTTCATCATTAAAAATGGTTATAAAGGGGCAAGTGACTCTCAGAAATATTGAACAAGGAAACTTTTTTTATTTCATTCTGTTATGTATTATTCATTTGCTTATTTATTTATCTACATGTTTACAGTACATGTTGTGTAACTAAACCAAGAATAGACTTTAAAATGAAATAAAAAAGAAAACTATAAATATGTCCAGATAGTAATGTAGTTCATGCATTAAATCACATATTCTATTCGTTTCTGGTGATAATGCAACTTTAATTAAATCAAATCAAATACGCGTCTTATTAAGATATGCTTTCTTATTCATTATCTAAAAGAAATTTTTCCTTTACTTCCCATTTTTCATGTTCCAAAGTCTAGGTGGGGTATCTCAAATAAAAGCAGTAAATAAGAACCAAAAATACCGAAAAGTTTCACAAGACAATTTATGTTGTTCAAGACGCTCGAATATAGAAACAAGATCCGATTACTTATTCATTAAATTATAAGATATAATTGTATAGTAAAAATCCCCACACTGAAGCTTTATATAGCCAATGTTAAATAGATGACAGTTATATAAGCAGACAGAATAAAAATCGAATATATCCTGGATTTGTCGATTTTGATATTTTGTACAGTTTAAATTCTTTATAATAACAGTTTATTTTTCAAATAATAGACACATATAAGTTCAATTATGATTAAAAGTAAAAAAAATGATAATTAATATTTGAAAGGCTGATCATCTGTAAGGAGAGAGAGGGGCTACTATCAAAATGTATTAAGGGCACTGCTTGGAAGAGAATATTTTATCGATCTAGAAATAAGACTTGGTTTTCTGTTACATTATAAAGATTAATATCATTTCTCGTATGTAAAGTTTCTTGATGGCCTAAACAGCGTTGTTGTTAATTTTAGAAATTTGACAATTTTGGGAGGTGACCTCTATCCAGCAAAGTTTTTTAAAGGTTTAATTAAAATACCTATAATTAAGTATACACATTTAAATAGAGGAGGGCTGACGAACATTTTGAATATGAGCTATGTAAATATTCAATATAAGATATAATTTGTGTAACTCTTGCTGCAAGTTTGGTAATATTAGATGGCATGGGGCCCTATGGGAAAAGGAATTAATATGCTTTGACCTTATAAATGTTATGGACATAAGGATTTATTGTAAATGGTATAAACTTTAAAATGTATGTTCTCTCATCTCTATATTGTAATTAATTTATTATTACTGTATCATAGTCCTGTTCAAACATTACGTCTGGAGCCTTGAGATGCAACATGCTATAAAAAGAATCAATATTTTCGTCATCTCTATTCCGTGATTCCGGTTCCTGCTGGGAAGTAGGTGTTGAGTTGTCTGCTGTAGATTGCTCTGTTGCTTGCGTAGTGTATGTGTTAGGAATCACATCAGGACGATCTAAAACAAAATAAAAAAATCATTTATTATTATTACTATTTATTTTTTTTACTTATTTATCTATTTATTTATATATCAAAATCTCCTGTATTGCTGTCTTGTTATACAAAGCAAGAAATGAGCATTACTAGGCGTAGTTTTGTAACATCCAAATAAGAATATATCAAAGCAAAACATCTTTATGAAAGCATAAATTTACAATTGCTTGTCTTTGAATAACTTATATTTATAAAATGTTTCCATTTGATTAATTTGTTTTTCGTTTTCTACTTACTATATATGTAGAAATGGCCAGAAATTTAATAAAAAAAATGAAGCAACCGTCCTCGGTCGGTGCTGTCATTGCAATGTTATCGAAAGTGATTGAATAAAATCTTCCATTATTCGCTCTCAATAGTAATAGCGGGAAGATGAGTTGTTATTTTTTTGTTGTTGTTGTAGCAGCAGTGATAGTAGAAATAATAGTGGTAGTAGTAGTGTCATGATAGCAGTAGTAGTAGTAGTAGTTGTTGTTGTTGTTGCTGCTGCTGCTGTAGTAGTAGTAGTAGTAGTAGTAGTAGTAGTAGTAGTAGTAGTAATAATAATAATAGTAGTAGTAGTAGCTGTCATAGTGGTAGTAGTTGTTGCTGTAGTAGTAGTAATAATAGTAGTAGTAATAGTAGTAGTAGTAGCAGTAATAATAATAGTAGTAGTAGCAGTAATAGTAGTAGTAGTAGTGGGGGTTGTGGTAGTAGTAATTATATTGGGGTCACCTTGAGTTAGTTATGTCATGCGGTTACCTCTTTTACTACCTTTTCTTAGGCGATTGGTAGTAGAGTATTTAGGATAATTTCCTAAGAAACATGATTTATATGGGGGTATGTCTATTGTGTAGAATGTAATTAAAAGAGAAAAATGTAAAAGTTTTCGGTATGAATATTTAGTTAACAAACAATTAAAAGAATTTGAGGTTACATCCAAAAGAGACGTATCTATCCCTATCTGGTTTTACAGTGATCACGGGAAAAGACCCATTTCATTTAAGGAGAAATCTTATATAACTTATATATGATTACTTACTCGCAACTGAATTCCGTTTTCTTCTTAAACAAAAAAATTAACACAAAAAATTAATAAACAAATTTTGGAGTCAAATATATTATATTTTTGAGTTTGTAAGTGTCATGTCTTTGGATGCAACAGTAAAAACTGAGACCACTTATTAAGACAAACTTTATCATATAAATAAATCGTTACTGTTGCCTGTTGCATAGATTGAAATTTCTGGGCAATGTATCAGATAAATACCGTCGACAAATAGACCAAAATAACATTGGCGTCACACAAAAAAATATTATTTCATTATGAAATCCCTAGAACATTTATGTTAAGAATAGCAAATCACCTACCGCTTGATAACGTATCTGATGAAAAACATTCCGCTACCTGCAAATATAGTACTACCAATGACTATGCTGACGGTTAGGGCTATTCTGTCAGATACAGGATTCTGGGAAAAGATCATTAAATAGTAAATTCACAAAATTTAACGAAAGATGAAAGAGTTTAAATATTGGCAGAGGAAAGTGAAAACTTGCATTCACAAATAAATTGGTAAAAATTGCAATGTTTGATACGTTGCCAATAGTGCTTTGATGAAACGATATTATGAGATTTTCTTAAATAAGTAAATATTAATATAATAATATTATATAAACATTTAGATATCAAATGAAAGATAATGTGACAATAAAAGAAATGCCTTCAAAAGAATAAATAAGTTATGAATGAATAATATATATACGAAAGTGACCCGTGTTGTCTTTATATGGCAGATATAATATACAGCAATTTATGGAATCAAAGACATCAGAAGAGGAAAAAGCTCTATGAAAGAGTAATATTCTTCTGTCTTGAACGTCTTATACCGACCACTTAATGAGACTGAATCTAGAAGGTATGAACATGTCTATGTAACGTCACGCTGGACACACGGTGAGTTCGATCAAAGTAATTCGAATTCTGTTCAACAAAGCGTAACTTTTCACAGCAATACGTCATCTAAGATCTGAATAACGTATCCGTTCTTGATATCATGAATATAACGAATGGACATCTTCAATATCAACAATCTTTTACAAACAATTGAAAATTCTGTTACGTTTCAAAGAGAAATGCAGTCATAACGACATGAAGTCTTGGTAGTGAGTTCAAGGAAATAACTTATAACCTTGTTAAGTCGGCGTCGCTCAGCAGGTAAACTGCTTGGTCGGAGACCCAGATGGCATCGTGTACTAATCACATCAATGGTTGGTCATTATTATTATTATTACTAATATTTTTATGCATCAGGGGTTATAACTTTGAACTTTGATGCAGATCTATGTAGCAACTACTGTTGTTAGTAGAAGAAACTAAATTGTTTTTGATAAACTGTAAACATATAAATCTTGCAAATGAAGAATACATTTTCTATTCAACTACCCACTCCCCTGAACAACTTCACTCTTTGGGTATGATAGAGGAATTGTCTATTGTATATATGTTACAACTCTCTATATGTTTTTGATAATAAATTACCACTAAGAAAATAAGAACTTAATAATATTTATTATACAATAGATTTTTATTCATGTTCTCTCAAAATTCCGTTATAGATGACCCCTATATTTATCATAGACTGAAGTCACTTTATAAGATCTATAAGGTAATTGTGGAAACCAATATTTAAATCGCAATTTTGTTATCAAGGTTTATGTAATATTTTCTTGGTTTTCCCTATAATATAAGATTACTTTGACATGAACATCATATAACTAGAACATATAGTACACCCCAAGCCGGTGTGGCTTGATGAATGAGGTTCCCGGCTTGTTACCTAGTGGTCCCGGGTTCGACTCCCGACATGATACCACCGGTGTTTTGTCTAGTCAGACAGTTAAACCGCCGTCTCGCAGTAGATCCCTCACTGTTTCGGGTGGATCCGTAGCAAAAGAGAAAACTGAAGACATCTGACAAAGCTGTATGACAAAAATCATCAAGGACATGAACACAAAACATGATAATGGGAGAATTTACACTGAAAAAAAAAACAATCATTCGATTGTGCTACGGTTACGATCCGACTTGGGACGGTCAATTGAAGTAGCAAACGTCATTCAATTGGGGTAGGTTTAAATCTCTATGGAATGCATCAGGCAGATGGCGTCACCATATATGTGAAATACTGGTGGAGTGACATAAAACAATAATCAATCAATGGTACACCCCTCTTTTATTTCAATCTTTAGACAGAAGATATGTGCATAATTTACAAATGTATTGTTTATTCAAATCGACAGTTTGTGGCAAATAAATTCAACATGATTTCCTTAAATGTATTTCAGGATTGCATTTCAGGATTGCATTCATCAAAAAGAATATAGGTCTTGTATTTGGCCCCTCTACAGCCTTATGCAGAATTTTACTCGAACGTTGCACGCTGACTAACAGAGCGGTGGTGACTATATGACGGGCCTTGTCCAAACCTCTTTCAGAGGAGACATGGTCCTGAACCTCGTCCCCTCTGACTGTTAGTCGGGACTCCTACAGATCTAGGGTCTTAGTTCGCTTTCGGACTGGCAGAGCACGGTTTATCATGTTGATGTCGCATATATTTTTATACCATTATGTGTTTGACAATACCTTACTTGTTTATATCTTTATGACCTCTCAATATGCGATACCTGTTGACCCTTGTTCTTTACATGGAGGATTATTTATAAATTTTTAAATGTACATCTTTTGATTGTTCTGCTCTTACGGTGAGTGGGAAGGTGGGCCCGTAAACCGGTTAACCACACCATTTGTTTGACTTTTGTCAAATTAAATGACCGTCCTAAGTCGGTATCGTAATTGCACTACAATCAAATATTTTTGTAATGTGTTATATGTTCTAGTATATTATTTATATTCATGTATTGTATAGCTCCATGGCGACTTCTGCCACATAACTGAGCCAGTAACTCCTCTTTTTTCTTTAAGATGAATATAGACTTTCTATAGATCCTCCCTCTTACCGAAATAGTACATCCTGTTTTGGGCGAGCAGTATTCAGATGGAGAACAGTCACACATAGACCGGCACTGTCTTCTATAATAATTCGGTGGGCAACTACTTGTACACTGTACACCTATCGTACCTACTGGGCATTCTAAAATACAGAAGTGAAGAAATTCTTCAAATAATACTCTGACTGAAATCTACAGCTATGCATTTGATTATGCACATGATATTGTAAAATCCTTCATTCATCTTACCATTGCTTTGCCTTTGATAGACAAGTAAATATACAGCAATATTCGATTAATCCTAACACTTTAGTGCAAGTGCAAGTATAAGAAAATATACGTTTCTGGTGTACATGTTTGATTACTTTTATGGAACACGGTTAAACATCCGTTCTGTAAGTGAACCTTTTTCTTAATAATAGATCACCTCTACCTTAAGCACACGTAAATTTTGTTTAATTTGCCCAAATTAGTGTTCTTTTGTCCAAAAAGTTTTAAAGCTATCTAAACAAATCGTATGTGGCAATATCCTATATTTATCTGGGTAATATAACAGTTTATCTGCTATCGTTATATATTACAAAAATAGTATGAAACTATGTAAATATAAACTTTTGTGTTCTTTGAACATTGTAAGCTGTGAATTCTGCCAGGTACTTTTATCCTACAGACCTATTCAACAGCAATCTTCAATGATAGCCAACAATAAATTTGACGTAAAAAACGGTATTGCAGTTGAGACTCTTCTTTCTTCATATTGCTGAGATTCGTCCATTCAAAGTATCATTTTGAAGTAAAAGATCAAGTATTTTTGTATGTATTTTTATTTCAACGTTTCCAATATCTCGGCATTTTTACTTCCATGCCCTTTACGCCAAACAAGGTCTAAACAGACGAATTCATACAATGATTTATAGGATTCATTAGTATCCTTGTACTTCTATTAATAAGTATTCTTACCTTCACAGCGTCCACTGGCGAAATTGCAAACCGTAGGACACTCTCTGAAAAGAAGAGTAAATCAATATAACACTATTACTACTACTTTAAAACCATATACATACATCAGATTTACTAATACTGATTGTGTACACCACATGCTCGAGGCAGATCTTGACAATACAAAATATTTTTAGAGAATTTACGGAAATATTGCTTAATGGGGAGACACGACTTAAAAAAATTATAACAACTAAAAACCCAACAATACTGATTTTTGAAGATATATGTATGTTTTAGTACTATTGTTCGTTTAGTTACTATATGAATATAATAATTTTTCAATGTATGTGTATGTATTATCTTTCTAAATTTGAAACTTGTTAAAGAGACGAAATACAACAGTCTTATAATGCACCACGGCGATGAATATACTATTTCGTTAGCAAAAACAAACGGAGTGTAATATTATGACAGTATTTAAACAAAGCTATTGATGACGATTGTGAATTATATTTAACCATATTGTTCTTCGCTTTTGTGACAAAATGTGATCGAATAATCGTGTTTCAAGTGCTAAATTTGGATATTTTTATAGCATTAACCACTTATATCCGTTTGATATTTATAGTTGTATAATATAGTTTTAGACAACACTACGTTAACTTTAATATACATTAATTTCATCGTCTTAACTATCTCTATAACTATCTCTTTAATCCTACCTCAAACTTTATATCAGTCGACTTGGCATTTAAGGTACCTTTAAAACTGTGTTCCTATACATTTTAGAACTGTTTCTATGAATTTCATGATAGTGTCGAACGCATGCAAACGAAAACAATAGCTGTTCATTTAAAATATTCAGAACAATTACTATTGGATTTAACTTTGAGGGTGTAATCCAAAGAAAAACTTAAACAAAAACAACAAAACAAAACAAACATCACAAAAACCAAAATATATATATATACTGATACTGATAAGATTCATTAGCATAAAAGTTTATTGGTATTAGATTTACTTCTCTTGTGAGTCGTTGTGACAAGTTGTCCGCCGTCTTCCAGGTATTTTACTGAATATTTGTTCATAAGTCAAACAAAATATGTAGGTAATATCCCCAAACTAGGGTTACTTCCTATGTGTTTGGAATCCTTATGCAAATTTTGAGGTATTACACAATGTAAAAAGTTTCTAAAGAAGTGAAAATACTAAAAAATTTTCAAACGAAATCAAGTAAACTTGCTATGAATATGAATTAAAAAAATCATGCTTGACCGCAAACATTACTGACAAAGGGAGGTAGTTCCAACTAAATTACTGCTAATGAAACCTATCAATAAGATCTTGTTCCATAAATATACATTGATAAAAATATTTTAATAATAGTACTATAGATCTTCATGTAAAATAAATGAGTATTACATATGGCAATATACTTATATAACAACAAATATTTAGGTTAGATATCATGGATTTCCTCAGTTTTGGACACAGCAGTATCTTATACAGGACTGTCGAAAAGTACTTATGATGTATAAAATTAACGCATGTATATTTGCAAAATCAAATAGTTTTGTAATGCTATTTTTCTGTGTATATTTTACTATTATCATGTTTTGTGAGCATGTCCTTGCTAATTTTTGTCATGCAGCTTTGTCAGATGTCTTCTGGTTTCTCTTTTATATACTTAGGGGAATAATACAATGCATTGTCTTTCAATTCAAACATATCAAATCACGGATTATGTCCATTATGGTTGATACGAACTTAAGCTCAAAGTAAGTTGGTGCAAAATAGTTTCACAAATCAAATAGCGCCATTTGCAGCGATGCATTCTTCACAGCTACAACTCATTGAACGAATCAGGTTATGCAGAAATGCCTGGGGTCTGTTCCGCCATATGCGCAATAAAGAACGACACTAAGAGTCTAACGTTGCAGGTGGGTTTGGGTCTTGACGTAGACGTCGTTCCATTTCATCACAAACATGTTCTATAGGCGATAAATACTGTGACATCACAGGACAGGGTATTACATTCATATTTTGTTGCTGTAGATAGTGACTATCAATGCTTGCAGTGTGTGGTCGTGCATTGTCCTGCTTCAGAATGACACTACCCTCATTGTTGTGAATGAATGGAATTAATGACGTACAATCTCGTCATGATAGCGGTTAAACTGCCCTCCACTATCACCAAAGGTATCTTTTTATGTGATGTAATTCCACCCTAGTCCATAACGCTCCCTCCCCTGAACTAGAGGTGCTGAATAACATAGGCGTCAATGCAACGTTCTCCGGAACGACGGTAAGTCTGAACACGACAATCATTCCTTTTGCGATAAAATCTCGACTCGTCCGTAAACAGATCTTCTGCCTAATCTCTATTATTGAATCTGCAATGCCTCCTACCACGCTAACCTCGCAACACTGTCTCGCAGGAGTAGAACATGACAGATGTTGGCGTCTCGAAATCTGTTCCTTACGGTACTTATCCGTCGATGCCCAGGGATGCTTCTAGGCGCCGCTTGGAATAGATTACGCAAATGTGGAGTTCGTATATACGTATTATTCTGACGTGACGTCACAGACTGACGTCCTGATTGTGGGCGCTCCCAAACTGTGCCACTTTGCTGATATCTCAGTGTAAATATGAGACATCCCAACTTCATGCATCCGAATAGCAGGCAAACGATCATTTCCAATCATGCGTGACATCTCACAGTCAAAATTCTATCCGAAAAACTAATATTTTTTTTCTGTTTCAATACATTGAATACAGTAAATGAATGCAAGAAATCCTATTCGATTACCACGTGTCGCTTAGACTCGCTCTCCAAAAAAAAGTGATGTGACCATCGAGGCGAATCGAACGCGATGTTAAACATATTGACGCGCATTTAATGTATTAATTTAAGCCTCTAAGAATAGAGGCCGATCAAAGAATATTTTTAAGCTTTTATTTAAGTATACACAGCGCTAATATATTCATATATCGAAGTGTCATTTTGATATATATTGTAATAACTACAGTTATGTAAGTAATACATACCCTTTAAGTGTATATACCCACGTGCAATTTTGAGCACAGACAATATGCAGAAGTAGAAGTGCAGAATTTACAACAAATAAACCAAAATACATTTCCAAATGGTACAAGATGACAAATATGACAGCACTGATCACATAATAAATAACTGGTTTTGACAGCAAAAAATACTTTATAAATGAAGTAGGTTATCAAAAATAAAGAGAAGAGATTTCGTACCTGATATATTCGATTGGAAGGCGGATTATAATGAGGAAATACTAAAAGTGTTCATCTCAAAATAGAAATTACACTCAAGTCATTTATTATATATTATCATTTCAACAACTGGCCTATTTTTTAAATTAGTAGTAAAAATAGTTTTACAAATTCACAAGCTGTGGAAATTCCACATATCGGAACAACAATTTATAACCGTAAAAAAGTACAGGTAAATGAGAAAAAAGAAATCTGAACCCGAATAAATGAAAAAAGATTAATCCATTAAACGGAAATGCACATAAATGTTACAGAACGTTGCAAAAAATATTCTATTTTAATCAAGATGCCGATTTATAACGGTCATTGATGAAGGATCGGTGTTGTTTACCGGGTTTATCGTTCAAATCCTCCCACTAGTCATGGCCACAGTGCAATTGATACAGCATTCATATCTAAGTGTTATACATAAACCTCCTGGTTCAGACATTGGTATGGTCGTGAATCTTTTTGAAAACATTGGCTTCGAGGAGACATACTTGTGAAAGTAAAATCATAAGAAAAACAATGATTATGCATATGATTAAACTTACTTTTGTATTTTAAAGTCTCAGGAAAGACGGGAAGATTCCATTTAGGTGATAAGTTTCTGCTATCGAAACGGATAAAACAAAGTGTACAGTTATAACAGATATAAAACATATATCTTTTCTGCACCAGATACGCATTTCGACAACTTCTGTCTCTCCAGTGATGCTCGTGGCCGAATGGTCGGAATTCTCATATATATAAAATATGTGAATAGCAGTATTAAAAACCAAAATGACCGAAACAATTAACCAAAGAAGCAATTTAAGGACAGAGGTATGCACGGAGGAGATGCTAGTTTTAGAATGATTGATATAATTTCATGACGGAAAATTAAAAAAAAAAAAAAACTATAATTCAATGCCCTTGCCAACGTTTCGGCCGAAGTCTTCATCAGGGTGATGAATATATTCTCTGAACTGCATGGCGATGATTGTAAAATGAATATATTTTCTGAACTAGTGTTTATACCCTTTGGAATTAAATGAACAGGAAAAGTTTAAGTATATATTTCATGTCAGTACAAAAGCACTGAAAAGTAGACCGTCACTATAAAAGCACTGAAAAATAGACATGAAGCCCTGGGGAACTATTAGTTCACCAGTAGTGACACCGACCTAGTGGTTATGATAAATATAAAACATATATACCTTTTAATTTTGTGCACCATTTCGACAACTTATGTCATTTCGGTGATGCTCGTGGCTGAATGGTTGGAATTCTCATATATAAACTAAGAAAGGTAACTCTCATGCCTAACTTGGAAAGACTCAAAAACCCAACCCCTTCTAGCGCAATTCTACAGTCGCTGAACTGACAACAAAATAAAGGAAACTAATACACTATTTTCGAGTTATATTTAAACTACGGACATTGCATACTTTGGCGATATTTCATTTATGACGTAATACTCTTATCTTTGAATATACCACGTCAATGCTACTACCGGGTATAACGTCACAATAGGTTGTCCGTAGTCTGATGTATAAAATCTAGGTTTTAACGGTTCTTTCCGGTTACGTGAAAATAGCCTATTCCCGTCCATCCTCATATCGTAATCAATCACGCCATATCATGCAAATAATATAGCGTCATTTCAAAACAATGTCTATATTTTTATTCTCTTGTAAGTCTTTCTGTGCGCATTTGCTAGCCTAATTGTTTTTCCTTTCGAAGATAAATGTATACAAAAGATTCTGTGTCTACATAAGTAGCAACTGGCAATTACTATTAATTTTACAGTCAGATATACTGACGTACTGTCAATGAATAAAGGAATTTGAAATTAAATTTACAACAGAAACAAGTTCCACCATTTCATATTTAGAATTTCTACAGAATATTGACAGTATATATTCATATTTTACGATCGTTATAAAGGCCTTGGTTTAAACAGTATTTATTTTGACAATCACTTCAAAGTTTTACATAATATGAGATTTAGGATAGAACGACAAGTGGAATACTTATATTAAGCTCTCTCCTATAAAGTATATGTTATAATAACATATGCATTGACAAAGTTTAATATTGCTAATGTAAGTTGTTAAATGCAGGTTTGAACATTATGTAAAAGTAATGAATAAAATGTTTACAGAACTTGTATACACTTGTATACATTACAACTTATTACAGATATTATCGTCTGACATGTTGACTTCCTTCATTTCATAGTAGTCCTTATTAGACTGTTTCTATAGTGGTAGTACAATATCACACCATTTATGCTAATCGGGACTTTTTACCGATAGTTATTATGGCTATACAAATAACACTAAATGTGACTACGCGTTACATCTATACGAGCTGGCAAAAATTCCATGACATACATGTACATTAGGTGAGTAGACAGCATGAGATGCTTACTCCTCCATTGCACCTGATCCCACATCTGGTTCGTTCAGGTGTTCATGATAGCTAATATTTCTATTTGGTCTTGAATAATAGATGCACCATCTTTAACAATACTGTGCGGTGTTGTTCTATGCATTTGCTCCTATACAAATATTTTAGTCTATCAAGATCTCCTGAGTTAAGCGGATTAGGTGGGGTCAGTTTAATCAATATCAGTCTCATTTCCTATGAAAAGGTAAATTCTTACGAATGTTGTACAATACAAATACCATAATTTCAGTCAGTGCATTAGTCCTGAGTTTGACTTTGTAAGTTTCACACCGACTCTTCTTACTTCCTACTAATTTGACTCTCCACATGACAAAACTACACCATGCTTAAACAACACACAGGAATGTGAGCATCAGAATATCTTTCTATTCCTCGCTTTCGCGAAAGCTTGGGGAAATTAAATCTCACTCGTCTGTCCATCCGTCAGTCTGTCACAAAAACTTTAACCTTGCTCACAACATTTTAACCGTAAGACAAGGGCCTTCAAATCTGGCATGTGTATCCCTAATTGCAATACCTTTCTGTTGGTACCGAATTTTTTTATCATGTGAACTTTGACCTACTTAAATGTAACTTTTTAACAGTAAGATGTAGGGGGACCACAATTATCTGAGTTTGCTTGTTACTTATCCTATTAAATTTCATGTTCAGGTTTCTGGTCTATGTCTTTATCAAGGTTTTTGTAAGCGATCAGGACAACATATCTAGAAGTAGATCTTTAGATCATTATTGTATAGATCCGAATGGTAGGCCTTTAATCTATCTTCACACAACAATGACATCTAGTCAAACCCTGGACTTCTTTAAATACTTATATTAGCATTCAGAACTAAAATTTGAAATAGCAATTATTTTGTTCCAACCGTGTTTTTTCTACTCCGAAGCGCATCCAAAACTCGTTTTCAAAGAAAACCATCATTAGATTGCGATATTCTTTATAAAATAAAAGAATATTAAACATGACCTATTTAAAAATTTGTGATAAAAGGGCATTAACTCAATAATCAGTTATAAGAGGCATTTTGAAATCATCCTGACTCCCGCCAGTACAAAGAATGTATAGTCTTTATTACAGTTATACTTAAGAAATAATTACTCCGCATACTTCTTTAAGAAGCCATGTATTGAAACATTATATCATTGCATGAATATTTAGAATATATGGCTAAATATAATGTATTTTACTGCGATGAATTAATTGTTGTAAAAGTTGAAGCAACTAAAAACAACTGTTTTTGAAACGAACTAGAAACAAAGAACGGTAATTTTGAAAGCATTCTGATCGATTTTCTCGCTTCAGCTTTTTAATCGTCGTGTGCATTCCTTTGCATACTTCAAATTAACTAAATATAAGCTTTTCCACAAGCTATTGTGGTAGGTTACCATCAAAATCTCCGACAGCTTCAAAACCTCTTCTTTTTCATAGAATCAGAAAATATATTTTTTTTCGACCACCCTCCCCAAACGTGCACGGCCGATTATTTTATCTTTTTAACAGATTTTAAGCATTGTCATGTCAAATTGATATTCATACATACAACTATCATCATCTCTGATTTTTGCAGATGCCGCCTTACATCCCAGTATTTCTTATTTAAGCCGATATTTACAGGTGGACATGATTGGGGTGTTATGTTCAAATGTGTCTTCTACTTGACTCTTATTCTATTGTAAAATATCACAAGTTCCGGTGAATGGAGTTATCGGTCTTTGACATTCCCTAGCGGCTAATGTGAATGCTACTTATATATCAAAAGAATTTTCCACAGGCTCATTTTTCAGGTCCTTTATACACCCCTTCAATTTGAGGGTATATAGGAATCATTCTGTCCGTCCATCTGTCAGTCAGTGCGATGAAGATTTTTAATAAAGCAAGTTTCTCAAAATGTACAGGTGGGACGTTTATTACAATTATACCAGTGATGTATCTTGGAATGAATTATTGCATGTATGATGCGGATGCTGAGTGTGACCTACATTTTTCGCTTGAGTAAATAGTTTAAATAAATTGTAAAAAGTCATTTTAGGACAAAATACAGTTGTTACAGCCTTCAAACTTACACAAGTGATGTAATATGAGTTGTATAAATAGATGCATGCTGCGGATGCTGAATGTGAACTATGTGAAGTGGCTTTTCGTTTGCAGGGAAGGAACAGAATCGTACACGAAACTCTTGGAAAGTAATTGTAGTTCTTCGCCAAGTTTGTGACAAAATATGGTGGAAGATTTGTGTTTAAAGTACTTGAAATGGGTATTTCTGGATATCATTACCACTTATGCCCAAGAGATATGTAAAGCTGTATAGTTCTAAACAACAGTACAGTAGTTTTAAAATACATTAACTTCATGGTTGTGACTGTCTCTTCAATTTTCTCTTTAAATCTACTTCAAAGTTTGTATAACCATAACTTTTATTTATATCCATGACAATTATATGACCATATTGCCATTAATTTGGCAATAAAGGCACATTAAAAGTTGTGCTTCAATACATTTTAGAACTGTTTCTACGAACTCCATGGTAGTGTACAACGGATGCCAACAAAACAACATCGTTCGTTTAAAAGACTATGATAGGATATTTAAAACAATTACTTTTGGGTTTAGCTTTGTGGGGTGTTATCTAAAGAAAAACTACAAAAAGGGGAAAATGTTTTAATCGAACATAAATATTAATTTCACAGTGGTAATCATTCATAAGCTTGCTAAAGTATTGAAAATTCCATATATTGTAAAACTGATATATATATATATATAATACATGCTTTATATATATATATATATATATATATATATATATATATATATATATATATATATATATATATATAAAGCAAGTATTACCGGATGGAGAATAAATAATAGATCATGTTCCAAAAATAAGAATATTTCAATTATAGTACTGTAAAATGTCATATAAAATAGCCAAGTATTACATATTTATATAACAACACATGATTATAGAAGTTACTATGGATTTCAATAGTTTCGGATGGCTTTTTAAAACGGCATTCTTTATCACCCCCTTAGCCGAAACGCGCATATGGTGCACTGAATAAATGCATGTCCTTATATTGATATATTTTTAAAGTGGCATTATGATTATATGTATTGTAGTAACAATAGTTATCTTAGCAATACCTACCCTTTATTTGTATATGCCCACGTGCAATGTTGTGCACAAACGATATACAGCAATAGAAGTACAGAATTTATAAGTAACACAAAATACATTTCGAAATGTAAATTGAAATTGAACAACACTGATAACAATGACAATTTACAATGAATAACACTGATAGCAATGTTCACATGATAAATAATAAGCTCTAAAAGAAAAACACTTTAAGAACGAAGAGGTTTATCGAAAAGGAAAGAGAAGTGAATTCCAATCTGATACTTAAAATAGGAACGCGAATAATAATGAGAAAACCATGAAAGTGTTCATCAATATAGGATTTAGACTTAAATAATTTATTATATATTATCATTTCCGCAACTGGTTGTTTTGTTAGAAAATAAATTTCACAAATTTCACAAGCTGAGTATATCCCAAATATCGGAACAGTATTTTATAATAGTAACGACTTAACTGGAAAAAAAAATTTAAAAAATATCTGACTCCATTAAATGAAAAAAAAAAACCCAAATCCACTATCAGAAATGTAGATACATGATACAGCACGTCAAAGGGGTGTTTGATAATACTGAAAACAGGTACCGACTTTGGACGGTTAACTGACGACGATTTGGTGTATTATACCGGTTTATGGGTCCAGTCTTCTTTTCATCCGTTATATTTATATACATCGTACTTGACACATTGCTACCAACATTTTTACCACATAGGGATTACAGACTGAGGAAGAACCTCGCAACCGTCATTACAACTTTCGAAGTTATAATTCGATAATTCGCATTATCTTGCAAGAATAGAAAACATCCGGTTGGCGTTCCTCTTCCCTTTCTCACAATCTTCTGACGCAGTCTTTCTCCCTCAGGCATAGCTCTGTCCTCAGATTAATTCCCTGTCTCATTTTTTTCGGCCAGTTTTAGTTTTAACTCTGCTCTTCACATATTTATATATTATCAGAATTCCAAACATTTTATCATGAACATCATTGAAGAGAGGTAAGTTGTCGAAATGCGCATCTGGTGCACAGAATTATAATGTATACATGTTCTAATATTTATATTTTGCATAATATGTACTATTTATTGTATGACTTTCCTCAAGAAAGTCAATGATGATTATTTCCTGATGGTCCCAAAAGGTAGAGACCATAAGAGCCAGGGGTAAGTTCATTGTATGATTTGTTTCTTAGGTTCAGGATTACAGTGGTGAACACAATCTTCAACCTGAGTGACGATTCGACCCATGAAATCCTCGGGACCATCCTCATAGAGAGATTAAAATGAAAAGAAACATATCTGATACTCGTTTGATTTAAGTCAACATTTTAGGGACACGCCTAGCCGAGACCTTAGACATGTCTAAGGTTAAAATTGATCGAACAGCCCCATAACTTATGCCAACTCCTTTAGCAATATCTTGGAGTTTTTACCTTCTGTCACGCATGACAAGATTGTGTACAATATCAACGTTTTCTCCTGTGATAGCCTCCTTGGGATGACAGAACGTTCATTTTCTTCAATGTCCCCCTCTCTAGCTAAATTAAGCTGCCCATTTTGTAACAGTACCATAAGAAGATGAATCCTTCACAAGGGTTTTCATGATACCCTCATGAATTTCCTTGGGAGTCATCCACGTCTTACATAGATACTTAATCACTGCTCTTACTTCTTTTCTCAATTTTGACAATTTGACTACCCCTTTAACTTCTAACAGCAAATTCCGCTTATAACGAAGCGCTTTGAAAGACTACTGTCTCTAACAAAAACGTTCAGTATGAATGAGTAATGGTTTGAATGGGATTATTTTTTTTTACTTATTTTTGGCGTCAAAGTATATCGAGTCGATACCTTTTTGATCATGCTTCGTATGTACATATGTGTTTACTATAGAGGCATCGCCAGATCCAACTCTATCGATGTTCACAACGTAGTTTCATTAAATAAAATTCTTTTTTATGAACCATTTACGTATGACATCATAATCAAAATAATGATGTGCGAAAAGTCGCGGTGCCAGATGTTTGGCGACCAGTCAATTGATTATACCATTTCTAATCTTTGAAGAACTCCACATTCAAAATCAAGAGCAGATAAATATGAGTCACTTCACATTGATTCCTACACATCATTCATTTCTGTATATCATTATAATTCGGACCAGAATGCCGCTATTTGTTTTGTCAGATAATCCCGTTACGAGGAGGGGGTTATGAAATTGAGATAACATTAAAAGTTTCTATCACTATTAGCCAAATACTTTAACATATCATTAATCATAAGGTTCAAACGCTCTCAAGATCAAATGTAAAGGACCTGGAATTTCAATTTGTTTTACCAGAGAGCTTGAGAAGATATCCATTCACCCACCAGGGTTTTCACTCGGCTCAATTAAATTTTAATTCCAAGTCCCTGTCCAACATTACAATTCAAGAGTCAAATATAATTGAAGTTGTCATTTAAATAGACGTCTAAGAATGACACATTATAAGTATATCTGATCTAGTTCTAGTATGTATTCAGTCATTGATTAACTGTCGAAAATCCTTATCAGCCAAGAAGCGTCTTTTCGTTGAAACTCACATACATAACTGCATTTTCCCATGGTATCGGTGGACTTCCAGAAATGTGGAAGAAATAAGAAATTGCAGGAAAACGTTCAACGGATCGGCTGCTAAAACAAGCATGAGACATGAATGGTGCTATATGAAGCACCATGAAATTATTCCATTTAGGGAACAGAAACTTTGACAGGGAACAAATTCTGACCATTCTTTTTCTTCCAGCTGGCACACATCTATTCGATTTTCTCTTCACTTATAATCTATAAGGTGGTATTTAGAAAATAAGGAATGGTAAATTCTAAAACTTTCCTCAACCATGGTAGTTGTGCCATCGACTGTAAAATCGGCTGTTTATGCTGCGGATGACCTAAAGTGCATTTTCTGCATACCTTTCTTGAAGCAAATAATAGTGTTACTAATACTGAACTATTCTGCATATTGTGTTTTGAGTGGACTATTACGATTCACATTTTTTATAACCAATTGAAATATGTGCTATTGAACATTGACCTTGTAGACCATTAAGTATTGAACTAATGAATTCTTGAAGTGATGATGTATTTGAAAATGAATGCATCACACACAATAATTACGTTTGTTTTCACCCAATTTCAATAATAATCAAAATGGAAGACCACAACATGAATTGTCAATAGCATTTAAAGCTTTATTCTGTTCAGATAATTAGATATGTTACAGAATGATATATAGAATAAAATTACCCACTTACAGAGATGTTACCTTTATCATTCCCAATTATCCTTTCAAAGTAACAAACACATATATTTCTGTTATTAAGATTATTCCACGATACTTATGATTATAAAGAAGCAAGCACTCAGGAATATTGATCAGGGGAACTGTTTTATTCCATTGTGTTATTCATTTATTCATTGTTTTATCTATTTATTTGTTTATTCATTTATTGATTTCTCTACATGGTAGCTATACATATTGTGTAACTAAACCACGAAAATATGTTAAAGATGAAATAAAAGATAAATCTATAAGCATGTCCAGATGGTAATGAAGTTCATGCATTAAATCACATATTCCATTCCTTTCTGCTGATAATCTAATTTAATTTAATCAGATCAAATATGCGTTTTGGTCAAACATGCTTTCTTACTCATTATTTAAAACAAATTTTTCATATACTTTCCATTTTTTATGTTCCCAACTCTAGGCTGGGTATCTCAAATAAAAGCAGTTAATAAGAACCAAACATACAAAAACGTTTCACAAGACAATTCATGTTGTTCAAGACACTCGAATATACAAACAAGATCCGATTACTAATTCATTAAATTATAAGATGTATATCAATGTATACAATAGGATGTAATAAAAATCCCCGAACTGAAGTTTTACCTAGTATGAATAAAAGTATGTAGTCAATGTTAAATAAATGACATACATATATGGAAACAGAATGAAAATCGAATATATCCTGGATTTGTCGATTTTGATATTTGGTACTGTTCAAATTCTTTATAATTGATAATGCAAAAGACACAAAAATGGTTAATTATGTTTAATTAAAAGTTTACGAATGATAATTAATATCTGATTGGCTGATCTTTAGTTAGGAGAGAGGGGGGCTACTATTTAAATGTATTAAGGACTCTGTTCGGAAGAGAATGTTTCATCAATGTAGAAATAAACTTGGATCTGCTGTAACATAATAAAGTTTAATATCATTTTGCTAATGTTAAGTGTATTGATGACCTAAAAAGCGTTGTTGTTAACTTTAGAAATCTGACGAGTTTTGGGGGTAAACCCTTTCCAACAAGTTTTTTTTTCGAAATTAAATAAAATGCCTTTAGTAAAGTGTACACATTTAAAAAGAGGAAGGTTGACGAGAATTTCGAATATGAGCTATGTAAAGATATTAAATATAAGATATAATTAGTGTAGATCTTGCTGGAAGTTTGGTAATCTAAGATCGAACCATATGAGAAAATTAATATGCTTTGACCTAATAAATTTTAAGTACATGAGTATTTAAAGTGAATGGCACAAACTTTAAAATGTATTCTCTCATTTCTATATTGCAATTATTATATGCAATTATTTCATCATTATAGTATCATAGTCCTGTTCACACTTTACGTCCGGGACCTTGAGATGCAACATACTATAATGAGAACCAATGTTCTCGTTATCTACACTCCGTGATTCTGGCTCCTGTTGGAAAGTTATTGTTGTGTTGTTTGCTGTAGATTGCTCTGTTGCTTGTGTAGCATATGTGTTAGGAATCACATCAGTACGATCTAAAACAAAATATAAAAATTCATTTATCATTATTATTTATTTATTTATTTATTTGTGTAATTCTTTCAAAATCTGTATTGCTGTCTTGTAATATATAGCAAGATACGAGCATTACTAAAAGACGTTGTGTAATATGCAAGTAAGAAAATATCAAAGCAAATCATCTTCATGAATGCATAAATTAACAATTGCTTGTCTTTGAATGACTTATATTTATAAAATCTTTCCATTTGATTAATTTGTTTACTATATATGTATATCTTCAGTTTTCTCTTCTATATATGTAGAAAGGACCAGAAATGGAATAAAAACATGAAGCAATCGTCCTCGGTCGGCATTGTCATTGATTATTAAATTAAATCTTCCAGTATTCACTCTCAATAGTAGTAGATGGAAGATGAGTTGTTATTGTTGTTGTAGCAGCAGTGATAGTAGAAATAATAGTGGTAGTAGTAGTGTCGTCGTAGCAGTAGTAGTAGCTGCAGCAGCAGTAATAGTAGTAGTAGTTGTTGTAGCTGTAGTAGTAGTAGCAATAATAATAGTAGTAGTAGTTTAATAGTAGTAGTAGTGGTAGTAGTAGTAGTAGTAGCAGTAATAGTAGAAGTGGTAGTAGTAGTGGTAGTAATAGTTATATTGCTGTCTCTCTGAGGTAGTTATATCATGCGGTTTATTCTTTTACTTCCTTTTCTTGTGCGATTGGTAGAAAAGTATTTAGTTTTCCTAAGAAGCGTGATTGATATGGGGTATGTTAGTTGTGTCAAAGTTTTCAAAATGAATATTTAGTTAACAACTGAAAAAGAATTTCAGGTTACATCCAAAAGAGACGTATCTATCCCTATCTGGTTTCACAATGATCACAGGGAAATGACCCATTCCATTCAAGGATAAATCTGATATAACTTTATATGATTACTTACTCGCAACCGAATTCCGTATTCTTCTGAAACAAAGAATTAACACATAAACTAAATAAACAAATATTGTCGTCAAATATATATAATATTGTTTGTTTGTCAGTGTCAGATCTTTGGATGCGATAGTAAAAACAAAGACCACTTATAAAGACAAATTATATCTTATAAATAAATCCTTACTATTGCCCGTAGCATAGATTGGAATTTCTGGGCAATGTGTCAAGTAAATACTGTCGTCAAATAGACTAAATAATATTGGCGTGACCCACAAAAAGCAATCAAAATTATTATTGCATAATGAAATCCGTTGAATAATTATGTTTAGAATAGCAAATCACCCACCGCTTGATAACGTGTCTGATGAAAAACACTCCGCTACCTGCAAAGACAGTACTACCAATGACTATGCTGACGGTTAAGGCTATTCTGTCAGATACATGATTCTAGGAAAAGATCATTAAATATTAAATTCACATAATTTAACAAGAGATGAAGGAGTTAATATTCACAGAATGAAAGTGAAAACTTGCATTCACAAATATATTGGTAAAAATTGCAATGTCCGGTACGTTGCCAATAGTGTTTTGATGTAAAATACGAAAGTAACTGATGTCACATGACTGTGGCACTAACAAGGTACCACAGTGCACATTTACGGACCCCTGAAATTCAGAAGTGAGACCAGGTGCCCGGGAGAAGTCAGCGATTTATGAAACGATATTATGAGATTTTCTGTTATAAGTAAATACTAATATCATAATATTATATAAATATTTTGATATCAAATGAAAGACAATGTGACGATACAAGAAATCCCTACAAAAGAATAAATAAATTATGAATGAATAATGTATAATAAGAATGTGACCTGTGTGGTCTCTCTATGGCACATACAACGTACAGCAATTTATAGAATCAAAGAAATCAGAAGAGGGAAAAACTCTAAGAATGAATAATATTCATAATTCTTGCCATGAATGTCTAATATCAACCACTTAACGAGGCTGGATCTATCTGAAAGGTATGAGCATCACGTGTATGCAACGTCACGCTCGACACACGGTGAGTTCGATTCAATGTAATTCGAATCCACTGCACTACAAAACGTAACTTTTCATAGTACTACGTCATTTAAGATCTGAAAAACTTCCGACAAATGACGTATCCGTTCTTGACATCATGAATATAACGAATAAAAATCTTCAATATGAACGTTCTTTTACGAAGTATGGAAAATTCTGTAACGTTTCAAAGAGAAATACAGCCTAAGTGTCATGACGATATGCAGTTTGGGTATTGAGCTCAATGAAATAACATATACCCTGGTTAAGTCGGCGTAGTTCAGATAATTATAAATTTGATATTTATTATTCAATATATTTTTTCATGTTCTCTCACAAGTTCGATTTAGATAACCACTATATATATCATAATATGAAGTCATTTTATAATATCTATAATGTAACCGTGCAAACCAATATTCAAATCGCAATTTTGTTATTAACCCTTATGTGTTATTTTCTTGGTCTTCCCCATTATTCTATTGTTAAATATAAGGTTACTTTGACATGAACATCATTTCACTAAAATATATAATACACCCATGCCGGTGTGGCCTGGTGAATGAGGTGGTCGGCTTGTAAGCTGTGGTCCCGGGTTCGATTCCCGCCGTGGCCCCACCGGTGTTCTGTCTAGTGAGACAGTGAAAAACGAGGTCCCGCGTCACGGTAGGCGTGGCATGTAAAAAATCCCTAACTGCTTCGGGTGGGTCCGTTGCAAAGGTATAAATCTCTATGGAATACATCAAGCGGATGGCATCACCATAATGTGAAATAGTGGTGGAGTGACATAAAACAATAATCAATCAATGGTACACCCCTTCCTTAATTTAATCTTTAGGCTGAAGATATGTGCATAATTTACATATGTATTATTAAAATCGACAGTTTGTGGCAACTAAATCCAACACCACTTTCTTATATGTATTACAAGGTTGCACACTCATTAACTTTATATATTATGCGAATTCCAACCATTCGGCCACGAGCATCACTGAAGAGACATAAGTTGTCGAAATGCGCATATGGTGCACAAAATTAAAAGGTGTATATGTTCCATATTTATTTCATGAATATAGACTTTCGCTCTCTTGATCGTCCCTCTTACCGAAATAGTACATCCTGTTTTGGGCGAGCAATATTCAGACGGAGAACAGTCACACATAGACTGGCACTGTCTTCCATAATAATTCGGTGGGCATCTAGTTCCACACTGTGCACCTATCGTACCTACAGGACATTCTAAAATATAAAAGAAAAGAAATTTTCAAATTATAATCTGACTTAAATCTACAGCTATGTATTTAATTATGCTCATGATATTGTAAAATCCTTCATTCATCTATTATTATTTTACTTTGAATTGACAAATAAATATACAACAATAACCCGTTGATCCGGACACCTTTGCTGTCGGTCAATTTGATCGGATTAACAAATTTTCCAGACTACCGGATTCTTTGTTTTTATACATACATGTGTCTTGAATCTAAGTTTGCGATGAATGTATATTCATAAATTAGTAAAGTGCATATTTATATTCCAGTATAAGAAAAAAAAACCGTTCCTAATGTACAGATATGATTAGTTTTATCTATCGCAGTCAAACATCCATTCTGTAAGTGAATCTTTATCTAAATAATAAAGCACTTCTAGCTTTATAACTTGTAAATTTCGTTTAATTTGTCCACATCAGTGTCCTCTTGTCCCAAAATTTTTACAGCTATCTAAACAAATCGTGTGTAACAAAATCCCACTTAATAACATCGTTATTTGATAGAAAGTACAAAAATAGTATGAAGCTATTTTGTAAATATAATTTAGTCATTTTTTTTTCCTTTTTCCGTGTCCCATCTAACCCCAGGATAAAGCTTTCCGTTTGTCCATTGCATTAATTGAAATTTCCGTAAATAGTAATTTTGGCGTGACGTAAAAAGGAACAAACAAACAAATACTTGTTTTTCTTTCGGATTTGTCACTGCTGTTAAGAACGTCTACGTTCATTGAATATTGTAAGCTGTCAAAACCCTCAGGTACTTTTATCCTACAGACCTATTCAACAGCAATCTTCAATGAAAGCTAACATTAAATTTGACAATGCTCGAAGCTGTAAATGAACAGGTGAATATTACCACACATTCTAGTGACATGATAAATATATTTATTTCCTATAATATAATATCACTTTCCATACTATATTATAATATGAATACATATCATTTGAGGTAGCTGTTTCTGAAAGGATAATCTCAATAAAAAAATTAATCAAAGGACTCAAAAGTCCTGAGAGTCGGCTTTGCTGATTTTAAGTATGTAATCATTTTACCATTTTAGTGACAGATTCAGGATTTCAGGAAAATGGGGAGGTGGGGGGGGGGGGGGGGGCAAAAAGTAGGTCTTTGTTGCAACTACATCGTCATTATACCTATGTACAAAATGCTAATAAAATTTGCTCTCCTCATACTATCTTACGGCAAAGAGCTTGCAATTGCTTGTATCCGAAATGAACTTGCAATCGACAACTTCATGGCAACAAGTTTTACTGCATTCTTGTCACGAGTCGAAGCTGAGCAAAGGAACGACATTCTTTCAAGTGGGACATTAAATAACCATCTTATTCACGATTCCCATAATGTTTTAACATCATTTATATTTAGAAACATACAACATTTACCTAAATATTTATAATGCATTTTCATTATCAGAGGAAATGCGGGAAGATCGATCTTTAAATTTGTCATATATGTGAAAAAGAACTAAAGTTCCAGAACATGTTGGGGAAAACTTTAATTGAAATATCTCGATAAAAACAAGCGATACAAGATCAAGACAAATGCTTTGTCCGGAGAATTACACAATCGAGTACATTCGACGGTGTCGGTGGTAAACACATCGTAAAGTAGTCACAACTACATATTATTACGCGAAATTTAAAAACATTATTGCAACTCCTTTTTCAAGTTATTGAAACTAGTTTATGTTTAGCTTAAATTAACTGAGCTAAAGGTACATTGTGCTGATCAAGAATTTTTAAGACAACATCAGTAATTTTTCGGCACTTTATTTTTCAGCGGCGTAGTAAGCTCTATATCGGTAGTGAAAGTTATAACCCCTGAAAAGCGAGAATTTGAAAAGCGATGCCATTGAGTCTAGCGCTCTATGAGAGCGCCGACTCAAAAACCAAGTAATGTCAGAAATGAGTAAATGCCTGAGTGGTTGTAAAATTCCCCTGAATTTTAGTTCGTTATTTTCAATATCGCTTTATCCGTATTTGTATGTTAGCAACACTGTTCTATTGCCCCTCATACTAAATTTCGCCCTGTAACTGGCTTCACTGGTTATTTATCTATCATTTAAAAGTACAATGGGCGTCTCTGTGGGTTAAAAATATTTCCGCCCTAATGTATTCACACATCGTTAAGATAGATAACTGTAGAAGATACCTTTAATGAGACAAAATAAATATATACAGATTCTAGCAAATTTCCAGAAAAGTTGTTTGGTGTAAGTTTTAAGCGTACCAAATCTGGTTTATCGTATATAATGGATATCATGCTTGTACACGATAATTCTAATTATCAAAATTCTACTGTTTCTGTGCAATAAAATCTTCTTTGTACTGCTGGTTATCGACAAAACGTGAAGGGTTGGAACATCTGGAAGGGTTGTATTATTTTTTAATCAAAGCTGATATCTAAAGGCAAATTACCATTTAATGCCAATTACATAAACCTTTTGAAGCGGTGTATTAAAAATATATGGCAAATATTGTAATCTGATGTGTATTTCAATTCACACTTTTTTTTCTTCAAATTGCCGAGATTTATCCATTCAAAGTGTCATTTTGAAGTAAAAGATCAAGTATTTTTGTATGTATTTTTCTTTCAACGGTTCTAATATGCCGCCATTTTTACTTCCATGCCCTTTACGCAAAATAAGGTCTACACAGACGAAGTTATACATTGATCTATAGAATTTATTAATATGCTTTCGCTTCTATAAATTAGTGTTCTTACCTTCACAACGTCCACCAACGAAATTGCAAATAGTAGGACACTCTCTGAAAAGAAGAAGAGTAAATCACTATACCAATATCACTACTGCTTATTAAAAACCATATACATATAGCAGATTTATTAATACTGACTGTGTGCACAACATACTCGAATAGTTACTATATAAATGTAATTAATGTTTCAATGTATGAGTAAGTTTTATCATTCTAAATTTTGAAAGTTGTAAAATACAACAAATTCTTATGAATGCACCACGGCGATGAGTATATACAGTGTAATATTATGACCTTATTTATACAAAGTTATTGATAACGTTATAAAAATACTTGCGGATTTGGTTCTTTTAATCTTAATTGGGACGGGTGGCACAGACTGGAGAGAGAAGGGGATTATCATGAATGTTGTGCAACAAGGGGAATAAAAATAAGGGGATATATACATATAGTAATTTAGTGTACCTTATACGCATTTCGACAAGTAATATTTTTTCAGTGATGCTCAGGGCCTAAACTGTGGAAGTCCAAGGTATGAATATTTAAAGAGCAAACCAATAACTAACTGGCAAGTAATAGCCAAAGAAAAACTCTATTGGTAGAGCAATGCATAAGGGAAATGCTCCTTAGTTTTAGAGTGATTTACAAGCTGCTATAGTCAAAGAGATTTTAGTATATATATCGAGACAGTATAGAAGCACTGAAAGCGGGGTAAAAGCTGAAATGGAACAAATTTACGATTTAATGTTTTGTTTTTCTTGATACTGTTGTGATTTATATTTGACCATACTGTTCACTCTTTAGTGACAAAATGTAATCGAATATTCGTGTTTTAAGTACTAAATGTTGGTATTTTTATATCATTAACCACTTATATTTGTTTGATATTTATACTTGTATAATGTATAGTATTAGACAACACTAAATTAACTTTAATATACATTAATTTCATTGTTTTAACTGTTTCTATAACTATCTCTTTACTCATACTTCAAAATTTATATCAGCAAACTTGACTTTTAAGGCCCCTTTAAAACTGTATTCCTTTACATTTTAGAACTGTCCATAAACTTCATGATAGTGTTGAACGCGTTCAAACAAAAACAATATCGCTTCATTTAAAAGAGTATAAAAATATTTTGAACAATTGCTATTGGATTTAACTTTGTGGGTGTAACAAAAAAATCCCAACAACAAAAACAAACAAAACATCGATAAACAAAATATATAAACAATAAATTCTCATAGCTAATGATTACAAACTTCCTTTAATATTAAGTTCCATATATTGTACAAGTGATACACATAAAGCATGTGATACTATATAAAGTCTGGATTAAATACTGATAAGATTCATTAGCATAACATTTTATTGGTATTGAATTTACTTCTCTTGGGAAGTGTCCGCTATCTTTCATGTATTTTACGGAATAATTGTTCATAAATCAAACAAAATATATAGGTAATATCCCCAAACTAGTGTTACTTTCTGTGTATTTGGAATCCTTGTACAAATTTGTATAGTATTTCACAATGTAAAACTTTTCGAAAAAAGTGTAAATAGTAACATTTTTTTAAACAAAATCAAATAAACTTATTATGAATATGAGTAAAAAAAATCATACTTGACCGCAATTATTACTAAACTAAATTTACTGCTAATGAAACCTATCTATAACATCATGTTCCATAAATATACATTGATAAATATATTTTAATCATCACTCGCGATATTTGCAGCGATGCATTCTTCACAGCTACGACACATTGAACGAATCGGGTTATAAAGAAATGCCTGGGGACTGTTCCGACATATGTGCAATAAAAACGACGCAAACGGTCCAACGTAGCAAGGGGGTGGGGTTAGCTATTGATGTAGACGTCGTTCTATTTCATACCAAACATGTTCTATAGGCCGATAAATCCTGTGACATCATAGGACAGGTTAGCATGTTCATATTTTGCTGCTGTAGTTAGTCGCTATCAACGCTTCCAGTGTGCGGTCCTGTTGTCCTGTTTCAGAATGCTGTCAATGAAGTACAATCTCGTCATGATAGCTGTTAAACTGCCCTCCACTATCACCAAAGGTATCTTTCCATTTGTTGTAATTCCACCCAGACCATAACGCTCTGTTATTGAATCAACTATGCCTACTACACACACTACTACAACACTGTCACGCCGAAGTAGACAATGACAGATGTTGGCGTCCCGCAACCGGTTCCTTACGGTACAAAGGCTTGTCCGTCGATAACTAGGGATGCTTCTAGAGGGCAAAAAGCCGACTGGAATAGATTACGCAAATGTGCCGTGATGTCACACACGGGTATCCTGATTGGGGTGATCCCAAAATGTGTCACTTAGTAGATATCTCAGAGTAAATATGAACTCCAAGCTGCCTTAGCACATTGCTTTGAGACATTCCAGCTTCCAGCATCCGAATACCAAGTAAACCATCATTTCCAATCATCCGTGGCAGTCAAAATCTTATCCCCAAAACTAATATTCTTCTGTTTCAATACATTGAATACAGTCATTGAATGCAAGAAATTCTATTCGAGTACTAACCACGTGTTGATTAGACTAGAAACTCGCGATATTAAACAAATTGACGCGCGTTTAATATAGTCAACTAAGCCTCAAAGAATCGAGACCGATCAAAGAATACTTTATATGCTCTTATTTAAGTATACACAGTTCTAGTATATTCATATATTGAAGTGTCATTTTGATATATATTGTAATAACAACAGTTATGTAAGTGATACCTACCCTTTAAGTGTATATACCCAGGTGCAATTTTGAGCACAACCAACATGCAGCAATAGAAGTACAGAACTTACAACAAATAAACCAAAATACATTTCCAAATTGAACAAGACAATGAATATGATAGCACTGATACAAGCGGATTGTAATGAGGAAATAATAAGTGTTCATCTCAAAATAGAAATTACATACAAGTCATTTATATATATCCTCATTTCAAAACTGGTCGATTTTTCATATTAATGGTAAAAAAATAGTTTACCAAATTCAAAACCTGTGTGAATTCCACATATGTGAACAGCAATTAAAAACCTAAAAATATACTGGAAAATGGGAAGAAAGAGATCTGACTCCATTAAATGAAAAACAAAAAATCTTCAAACGGAAATGCACATAAATGTTACAGAACGTTACACCAATTCTTTTATTGCAATCGAGATGCCGACTTATAACGGTCATTGGTGAAGAATCGGTGTGGTTTACCGGGTTTATCGTTCAAATCCTCCCTCCATTCATGACCACAGTGCAATTGATACAGCATTCATGTCTAAGTGTTATACATAAATCTCCTGAATTAGACATTAGTATGGTCGTGAATCTTTCTGAAAGCAGGAGACTCCAGGAGACTTTAAAATTTGTTAAAATAAAATCATCACAAAGACAACGATTATTCCCATGATTATAAACAACTTTGTATTTTAAATTCTCAAGAAAGACGGGAAGATTCCTTTAAGCCCATACGTTTCTGCTATACACATGATTAAAATCACTTTTATATTTTGAATTTCAAATTCTCAAGAAAGACGGGAAGATTCATTAAGCCCATAAGTTTCTGCTACACACATGATTGAACTCACTTTTATATTTTGAATTTCAAATTCTCAGGAAAGACGGGAAGATTCCATTTAGGTGATTAGTTTCTGCTACCACAACGGATAAAACAAAGTGTACAGTTATAAACTGTGAAAGGTAGCTCTCATGCCGAACTTTGCGAAGGAAAGACTCAAAAACTCCCGTCTAGCGCAATTCTACGGTCACTGAACTGACAACAAAATTAAGGAAACCAATTCCCATCCATCATCATCATCATCATCATCATCATCATCAGACATGCCATATCATGCCGGTAATCTACTACAGCTAAATGTATACAAAAGATTCTGTTTCTACATAAGTAGCAAATGGCAATGACTGTTAATTTTACATTCAGATATATATACTGTCAATAAATACCGAAATTTGAAATTTAATTTACAACAGAAACCAGTTCCTCCAATTCGTATTTAGAATTTCTACAGAATACTGACAGTATATATTCATATTTTACGATCGTTATAAAGGCCTTGGTTTAAACAGTATTAATTTTGACAGTCACTTCAAAGTTTTACAAAATATGAGATTTAGGATAGAACGACAAGTGGAATACTTATATTAAGCTCTCTCCTAGGAAGTATATCTCATAATTACATATGTATTGACAAAGTTTAATAATGCTAATGTAAGTTGTTAAACGCAGATTTGAACATAATGTAACAGTAATGAATAAAATTCACTAAGCCCTTGTATGCACTTATATACATTATTACTGAATACAGATATTATAGTCTGACATGTTGACTTCCTTCATTTCATAGTAGTAATTATTAGATTGTTTCTACAGCAGTAGTACAATATCACACCATTTATGCTAATCAGGACTTTTTACCGATTGTGACTATGCATATAGTTATACCAATAAGACAACATATGACTATGAGTTACATATATACTAGATGGCAAAATCCCACGACATACATTGGGTGAGTGGACAGCATGAGATGCTTACTCCTCCATTGCACCTGATCCCACGTCTGGTCTTTGGTTCGTTCAGGTGTTCATGACAGCAAATATTACTATTTGGTCTTGAATAAGAGATGTTTCTAATTTCCAACTGTTCAGTATCTTAACATTTTACTTTTCCTATTCAAAGTTTACCCCACAATATTGTAACAATTTGTACAATATTGTATCGTGTTGTTCTATGCATTTTCCGAATTCGTTTGCTACTATACAAATATTTTTAGTCTATCAGGATCTCCAGATTTAAGCGGATTAAGTGAGGCCAGTTAAAAGGTTTATCAACCTCTGTCTCTTTTATTACATAAAGATAAATTACTAACGAGTGTTGTACAATACAAATACCATGCAGCCATCGGCTTAAGCATCAGTTCTCGTAAATGTGCGCATTTGTAGAATTAATAATTACAGTATGAGCCAAGTGACTTTGTCTTTATCTTTCTGCTCTTGTACGTGTACCATTACATCATACCAATCAAAAGAGGCATCGATCAAGCCATCTGCTCGACAATCTACCGAGAAAAGGGAGAAAGTGAGTGCACAACTTCACATATCTAAATTATAATGTCCTAATTCGACAGTAAGTTTGAGACACTAGCTCAGTCATTTATTTTGTAATTAATTTAGTCAAACTTTCTTAAAGAAGAAAACCTATCTTTTAATTTTACAACAGGTTGATATATGGTTATTCACCAATATGTTGATCGCCGAGTGATGAAACGAAATCATGCATTCTAATCACTCCCAGATCAAAGAAACATATGAAAGGGATTCATCTTATATTTATATAATTCTGGATGCGTAATAGACCAATTTACGACACATTTACGTAGTGAATCACTAACGAATAAGAATTTAAATATTTCATTTTTTCACGGATCAGCGTTTTGACTTTGTGACTGACACTTCTTTCCTAGTTACGTGGCTCCTCACATGATAAAACTACACCATGCATAAACAACTCACATGACTGTGAGCATCAGCATACCTTTTTACTAATCCTATTAAATTTCAATTTCAAAAAATATAGAACTTATATACCTATCAATTTAGTGCACCATATGCGCATTTCGACAACTTATGTATCTTAAGTGATGCTCGCGACCAAATGATTGGAATTCTTATTATATATAAATATTTGAAGAGCAGTGTTGAAACCAAAATGACCGAAAAGTGAAGCAAAGAATCTATCTAAGGACAGAGCTATGCATGAGGGAGATACTCCTTAGTTTTAGAGGGATTTACTTAATTTGATGACTGAAAATTTGAAGTAAGTTAAGTTTCAAGTCTGTCTTTGTCAAGGTTTTTGAAAGCGTTCAGGACAACATATCTAGATGTGGATCTTTATTATATTATTATTGTATATATCCGAATGGTAGGCATTTTATATATCTTCATACAGCAATGATATCTACTCAAACCCTGGACTTCTTTAAATATTTATATATGAAAAGAATTTTCCACAGGCTCATTTTGAGGTTCTTTATACACCCCCTCAATTTGAGGGTATATAGGATTCATTCTGTCTGTCAGTACGATGAAGATTTTTAACAAAGCAAGTTTCTCAAAATGTACAGCTGCTACATTTATTACACTTACACAAGTAATTATTGGTATGAATTATTGCATGTATGATGCGGATACTGAGTGTTACCTACATTTTCCGCTTGAGTGAATAATTTAAGGAGATTGTGAAAAAGTCATTATAGGACAAAATACAGGTGTTACAACTTTCGAACTTGCACAAATGTAACATGACTTGATTTAATGGATGCATGCTGCGGTGCTGAATGTGAACAATGTGAAGTGGCATTTCGTTTGCAGAGAGGGAACAGAATCGTACACTAAACTCTTAGAAAGTAAAAAAGAAGGCGGGAGGTGCATGGGAATGTTCTTCGCTAAATTTATGACAAAATATGGTTGAACATTCGTGTTTTAAGTACTTGAAATGAGTATTTCTGGATATCATTAACACTTTTGCCCGAGAGACATGTAAAACTACATAGTTTAAAGCAACACTACATTAACTTTAAGATACATTAACTTCGTTGTTTTCAATGTCATGTAAAATAGCTGAGTATTACATATTTATATAACAACACACGTTTATAGAAGTTACTATGGATTTCAATAGTTTTGAACGGCTTTTTAAAACCGCATTATTTATCACCCCTTTGTCGAATTGCGCATATGGTGCACTGAATAACTGCATGTTCTTATCTTGATATATTAAAGTGTCATTATGATTATATATATTGTAGTAACAATAGTTTTCTTAGCAATACTTACCTTTTATATGTATATGCACACGTGCAATTTTATGCACAAACAATATGCAGCAACAGAAGTACAGAATTTACAAGTAACACAAAATACATTTCCAAATGTCAATTGACATTGAACCACACTGATAGCAATGGCAATTGACAATGAAGACCACTGATAGCAATGATAGCACTGATCGCATAATAAATAACTAGTTTTGTCAGAAAAACAATTTAAAAACGAAGAGGTTTATCGAAAAGGAAAGAGAAAGGATTTCGAATTCTGATACTTACGATAGGAACGCGGATAATAATAATGAAACAATGAAAGTGTTCATCAAAATAGGAGTTAGACTTAAATCATTTATTATATATTATCATTTCAGCAACTAGCTGAATTGTTCAGTAGAAAATAAGTTTCACAAATGTTACAAGTTGTACATTGGAAAATAAGAAGAAAGAGATCTGACTCCATTAAATGAAGAAAACATCCAACACAAGAAATGTACATAAATGATACAGCACGTCAAAGGGATATCTAATTATATTGCAAACAGGTAACGACTTTGGACGGTCAACTGACGAAGAATTGATGTGGTTTACATGTTTACGGGTCCAGTCTTCTTTTAATCCGTTATATTTGTATACAGGGTCCATGACACATCGCTACCAAAATTCTTACCACATAGGGATTACAGATTACAGACTGAGGAAGAACCTCACAGTCGTCATTGCAACTTTGGAGGTTTGAATGGATGCATTTTCTTGCAAGAGTAGAAAGCTTCTACTGGCTCTAGTTGGCTTTTCTCTTCTCTTTCTCACAATCTTCTGACACACCTTTTACCCTCATGCATATCTCTGTCCTCAGAATGAATGATTCCCTGGCTTACTTTTTCGGCCTCTTTTGGTTTTAACTCTGCTATTTATATATTCTTGGAATTCCAAACATTTGATCAGGGCCATCATTGAAAAGACGTAAGTTGTCGAAATGCTTATCTGGTGCACAAAATTATAATGATTATATGCTCTAATATTTATAGTTTGCATAATATGTACAATTGATTGTATGGCTTTCCTCCAGAAAGTCAATCAGGAAAAGATTTAGACCATAAGAACCAGAGGTAAGTCCATCGATGCTTTGTTTCTTAGAATCAGATTACAGTGTTGAACACAAATTTCATAAAATCCTCAGGATCTTCCCCATAGCATGATTAAAGATGAAAAGAAACATTATATCTGATACTCGTTTGATTTCAGTCAGCATTTTAGATACACGCCTAGCCGAGACCTTAGATATGCCTAAGATTAAAATTGATTAAACAGCCCATACCTTATGCTTTATTATTAACTCCTCTGGCAATATCTAGGAGGTTTCACCTTCTGTCACGCATGACAAAAATGTGTACAATATCAACGTTTTCGCCTGTGATAATTGGTTTAAACAGTATTTATTCGAAATATATACATCAGATCAATTTACAACATGTAAAAGTAAAGGATTTGACAACAAGAAAAATATCTTATATAAAGTCCTTTCCTTTTTAACTAAGTTAAATCACTTATAATGATGACCGAAAAACAGTATTTTTAAATATATAAACCAATAGAACGTGTACATGTATAGACAAATAAAGAGAAATATAAATTGTAATACAGGGATAGAGTGGTGAAAATAAAGGTGAGCTAAATCATGAAAACCTGTTGCTTTTTTCAATAAAGTCATGTACTTTACGAAATATATCTTCGTTGACTTCGTCGCTGTACATACGGCAACCATTAAGAAGAATTTCTATATCAAATGCAACAGTAATTGTATGTATGGTTGTATTTCTTACATGATTGTAGTTGTGGCATTGTAAAAGGTAATGCTGTGCATCTTCTCTTGATCCAAAACTACAAGTGTCGACACATGAAACATGGTTCGAGTATACATCGGCATTAAGGGAACTACATTTCAAACGAAGGCGACTATGTAGGACTTGTAGCTTCCTTTTGCCGTAATTGAAGTATTTGGGGGGGGGGGGGGGGGGGGGGCTATATCAGAATTCAACATACGTTTAAACGATGCATGATTTAATAATTGTTGTTAAGTTATTCCAATCTCTTGCAGTTTGGGGGATAAAGGAGCCGCTATATAATGATTTATTTGACCTGGGTATATAAAAATCAAGGTCATTGCGCAAGGTTCTGCTGCTGACCTGATGAACTCGCTGTTACACAAGTACGGTGCAGCAATACCATTCATCATTTTGTAATAATACATTAAGCGGTCTTTGTACCGTCTATTTTCTAATGTCTCCCATCCGAGGTCGGCTAGTAGTTTAGCTTTTGAACATGGTTCACATGTGATAATTTCTTTGGGATGTCAGACTGTTCATCATCTTCAATGTTCTCCCTCCTTATCTAAATTGAGCTGTCCATTTTGTAAAAGTACTATAAGAAGATGAATCCTTCACAAGGGTTTTCATGATACCCTCATGACTTTCCATGGGAGTCATCCACGACTTACATAGATACTTAATCACTGCTCTTACTTCAATTTTCTCCTTTCTGTCGGTTTGACTAACCTTTCAACTTCAAACAGCAAAATTCCGTCTATAACGAAAAGCTCTGAAATAGTAGTCTCTCTAACAAAAATGTTCAAGATTATTGAGTAATGGTTTGATTGGGCTATACTTAATTCTTGCATCAATGTATATAGGGTCGATAACTTTTTCATCATATCTCGTATGTACATATATGTTTACTATAGAAGTATCGCCAGATCCAAATTTAACAATGTCCATAACGTAGTTTCATTAAGATGTCACCATACAATTTCATTTCTGATGAACCGTTTATTCATGAAATAATCAAAATAAACACTAAAAGCTAAGGGCTAGGTATCAGATATTTGGCTATCAGTCAATTGATCATACCTTTTCTAACCTTTCAAGAACTCAAAAAATATTCAAGAATTCAAAATCGAGAGCAGATAAATTCGAGTCACTTTAACTGGATTTCTACACATCATTCATTTCTATATATTATTAGTGTGGTGTATTAATTCCGAAATGACCAGAGGTTTACGAAATTGAGATAGCATTAACAATTTGTATCACTATTAGACAAATACTTTAACTTATCATCATCCATAAGATTCAAACGCTCTCAAGACCAAATGTAACTACAACGATCTAAAGGACCTGGAATTTTCAATTTGTTGTACCAGAGAGTTTGAATAGATATCCATTCACCCACCAGGGTTTTAACTCGTCTCAATTGAATTTTGATTTCAAGTCCCTGTCCAACATAACGATTAAAGGGTCAACTATAATTGACGTTGTCATTTAAACAGACGTCTAAGAATGACACATTATAAATATAGCTGATCTGAATCTAGTATGTATTCAATCGTTGATTAACTGTCGAAAATCCTTATCAGCCAAGAAGCGTCTTTTCGTTGAAACTCTCATATATAACTGCATTTTCCCATCGTTTCAGCTGGCACTCATTTATTCGATTTTCTCTTCACTTATAATAATAGATAATCTATAAGGTGGTATTTATAAAATCTGGAATTGTAAATTCTCTAAATATCTTGAACCATGGTAGTTCTGCCATGGACGGCAAAATCGGCTGCTTATCCTGCGGATGACCTAAAGTGAATTTTCTGCATACCGTTTCTGTTGTCTTCCAGACACTGAAGACAATAATTGGGACTATGGATTCCTATGAAATGTACTGGTTTTTTACGTTATATACACAACGGATTGTTGAAGCAGACAATAGTGTTACTGATATTGAACTATTCTGCATTTTGTTTATTTTGTATGTTGGGTTTTTAGTGAATTGTTACGATTTACATCTTAATGAAGGATTGAAATATGAGCTATTGAACATTGACCTAATTGACAATTAAGCATTGGACTAATGAACTATTGAAGTGATGATGTATTTGAAATTGAGAATATCACATACAATGACTACGTTTGTTTTCACCTGATATGAAAAATAATCAAAAAGAAGACAATAGCATGAATTGTCGATAGTATTTCAAGCTTTATACTGTTGAGATAATTAGTTATTTAACAGAAAGATATATATATGTAAAATACGAAAGTAACTGGTGTCACATGACTGTGGTACTAACAACAATGTACTACAGTGGACATTCAAGGACCCCTGAAATTCAGGGGCAAGACCAGGTACCCTGGAGGAGATAGAATAAAATAACCCACTTACAAAGATGTTACCTTTACCATTTCCAATGAACCTTTTCATAGTAATAAACATATATTTCTCTATTAAAAGGACATAGATATTACGATTTTTCCAAAATAGATTTGTAACATGATTTTTCTTCATTAAAATTGTAATAAAGTGGCAAGTAACTCCCAGGAATATTGACCAGGGGACCTTTTTTTTTTTGTTTCATTTTGTTTGTTTGGTTTCTTTTTTATTATTATTATTATTTATTTATTCACTTATGTATTTATTTACATATTTATCTACATGTTTACTATACATTTTGTGTAAATAAATTAAGAAAAGACGTTAAAGATGAAATAAAAGTATATCTATAAATATGTCCAGATAGTAATATCGTTCGTGCATTGAATCACATATTCCATTCGTTTCTGGTGATAATGTAGCATTAATCAAATCAAATTAAAAACGCATGTTGGTCCGATATGCTTTTATTGTATAGCTCCACGGTGACTTCTGCCACATAACTGAGCCGGTAACTCCTTTTTTTTTCTTTCTTACTAATTATCTAAAACAAATTCTTCATTTATTCCCCATTTTTCATGTTCCCAACTCTAGACCGGGTTTCTCAAATAAAAGCAGTAAATAAGAAGCAAACATACTAACATGTTTCACAAGACAATTCATGTTGTTCAAGAAACTGGAATTCGCAAACAAGATCCGATTACTTATTCATTAAAGTATAAGATGTATATCAATGTATACAATAAAAAAATTTAAACTTTATTTATTTTACAACGATTAAGGAACAAGTTAACAACTTATATAAATCTTGCTCGTTGGCACGGATCTTGGCGTAAGGGTGTCGTTTGTGTGGGAGGAAACCGGAGTACCCGGAGAAAACCCACGAAGCCAGGTTGGTGATAGCCCCACCATCTCACGTACCACACCGGGAATCGAACCCGGGTCGCATTGGTGAGAAGCGAGCGCGCTACCAACTGCGCTACCTGGCCCCCGATGTATACAATAGGATGTGATTATATGATTCTCAAACTAAAGCTTTAACGTGCACGAGTGAAAATATGGTCCCAATGTTAAAAAGATGACAGACATACATGCAGACAGAATAAAAATCGAATATATCCTAGATTTATCGATTTTGATATTTTGTACACTTCAAATTCCTTTATTTTTCAAATAATAAATATGTAATAGACACATAAAAGTTCCTTTATGTTAATCAAAAGTCAAAGAATGATAATTAACATCTGATTGACTGATCTTCTGTAAGGAGAGAGAGGGGCTGCTATTTAAATGTATTAGGGAATCTGCTTTGAAGAGAATATTTTATTTTTATTTTATTCTTTTATAGACAATTTTGGGGTGGCCTCTTTCAGCAAGGTTTTTTTTTCGAAATTAAGGTTAAATCATAATACCTAAAGTGTACAAATGTAAATAGAGGAGAACTGGCGAACATTTCGAGTATGAGCTATATAAAGACATAAGATATATAAAGTTGGTTGAATATTGCCGGCAGTTTGGTGATATAAGTTGGGACCCTATGGGAAAAAGAATCAATATGCTTTAACCTAATAAATTTTATGTACATGGGTATTAAAAGTAAATGGTACAAGCTTTAAAATGTATGTTCTTTCATCTCTATACTGTTGTAATTATTTCATCATTATTGTATCATAGTCATGTTCACACTTTACATCCGGGTCCTTGAGATGCACAATCCTTAAATAAGAACCAATGTTTTCGTCATCTACATTCCGTGATTCTGGCTCCTGCTGGAAAGTTATTGTTGTGTTGTTTGCTGTAGATTGCTCTGTTGCTTGTGTAGTATATGTGTTAGAAATCTCATCAGAATGACCTTAAACAAAATCAATAAATTTCTTAATTATTAATATTATTATTTATTTATTCATTGATTTATCTATCTATATCAAAATCTTTTGCATTGCCGTCGAATAATACATAGCAAGATACGAGCATTACTCGGTGACGTTTTATAATATGCAAATAAAAACATATCAAAGCAATGTCTTCGAGAATGCATAAATTAGCAATTGCTTGTCTTTAAATTACTTATATTTATGAAATATTTCCATTCATATGAGTAGAAAGGACCAGAAATTAAATAAAAGCACTGTCATTTCAATGTTATGGAATATGTTTTGTAAAATCTTCCATGTATTCGCTCTAAGTAGTAGTAGAGGAAGGATGATTTGTTGTCATTTTTGTTGTTGTTGTTGTTGCAATAATGGTAGTAGTAATAACAGTGGTAGTAGTAGTAGTAGCAGCAGTAGTGGCAGCACTACTAGTAGTAGTAGTAACAGTAATAATAATAATTATTATTATTATTATAAAAGTAGTAATAATAGTAGTAGTAGTAGTAGCAGTAGTAGTAGTAGTAGTTGTTGTTATTGTTGTTGTCATATTGGTTTTGGTCTCTCGGGTTAGTTATGTCATGAGATTCACTCTTTTACTACCTTTTCTTGTGCGATTGGTAGTAGAGTATTTAGTAGAATTTCCTAAGAAGCGTGATTTATATGGGGGTATGTCTGTTGTGTAGGATGTAATTAGAAGAGAAAAGTGTCAAAGTTTTCAGTATGAATATCTAATTAACAAATAATTAAAAGAATTTGAGGTTACATCCAAAAGAAACATATCTTTCCCTTTCTGGTTTTACCAAGAAAAGACCTATTTCATTTTAAGGTGATATCTGATATAGCTTTTTGATGACTACTTACTCGCAATTGAATTCCGTTTTCTTCTGAAACAAAAGGAATTAACACATAATATTAACAAACAAATATTGAAATGAAATATATAATATTTTTGAGTTTGTCAGTGTCAAATCTTTGGATGCGACAGTAAAAACTGAGACCAATTATCAAGACAAACTTTATCATATAAATAAATCCTTGCTGTTGCATGTTGCTTAGATTGAAATTTCTGGGCAATGTGCCAGGTAACTGCTGTCGACAAATAAACGAAATGATATTGGCGTCCCCCCCCCCAAAAAAAGAAATAACCAATCAAAATCAGTATTTCATAATGAAATCCGTATAATATCTATGTTAAGAATAGCAATTCACTCACCGGTTGATAACATGTGTGATGAAAAATATACCGCTAAATGCAAAGATAGTACTAACAATGAAGACGATGACGATTAAGGGTTTTCTGTCAGATCCAGAATTCTGCCAAAAGATAATTGAATAGTTAATTCACATTATTTAATTATAGATAAACCTATGACCAATGTTGTCTCTCTCTATGGTACATACAATAAACAGCAATTTATGGAATCAAAGAAATCAGAGGTGTAGTCAAGAAGAGTAATATTCTTCAGTCTTGCGATGAATTCTAATGCCGATCACTTCAATATAGAAGTTTTTTACGAACTATGGAATATTCTGTTACATTTCAAAGACAAAAACTACCTAAGTGTCATTGCGATATGCAGTCTTGTTAGTGAGCGCAATGAAATAACTTATAACCTGGTTTATGGAACGCTACCGCTGCCTTATGGTAGCTAATCATGTATTAGTATGTTAACATGTCATAAAATTCGGGGCTTTTAATATAACATCGAGTCATACTGATATAACATGAAGTAGTAATAATATACTGTACAGTTCTATTGATGTAATATGGAGTCAAATTGATATAACATGGAGTCATATTGATATAACGAAGTCATACTGGTATAACGTGAAGACATATTGATATAACGTCAGGTTATATTGATATAACATAGAGTCATGTTGATAAGACATTGGGTCATATTAATACATTATGGAGTCATATTGATATAACATGCAGTCATCAATATACCATGGAGTCATATTGATACATCATAGAGCCATGTTGATATAACATGAATTCATATCGATATAGCGTGGAGTCATATTGATATAACATGGAGTCATATTGATATAACATGGAGTCATATTGATATAACATAGAGTCATGTTGAAATAACATGGAGTCATTTGGATATAGCGTGCAGTCATATTGGTATAACATATAATCATGTTGATATAATATGAATTCATATTGATATAACGTGGAGTCATGAAATAACGTGGAGTCATATTGATATAACATGGAGTCATATTGGTATAACATATAGTCATGTTGATATAACGTGAATTCATATTGTTATAACGTGGAGTCATATTGGTATAACATATATTCATGTTGATATAACGTGGAGTCATATTGATACAACATGAAGTCATATTGATATAGCATGAAGTCGTATTAATATAATATGGAGTCATATTGATATCTAACATGCTGATTACAGCATATCGGTAGGTCAAAACAAAGTTATGTAAAGGCCATTCGGAAGTACTTTTCCTCGCCATACAGTTTAACTACATTTGGGTTGAGTACCTTATTTGTTAATTTTCAACGAGATCGGATCGACGCACAAACTCTTTTACAGCTGAGTGACAATGAACTAATCAGGTTAGGAATAACAACTATTGGAGACCGTCATCGAATCAAGTTAAAAATGAATGAGAAAGTAGATCGAGAGATGATTAGAATCAGCAATGGTCCTGGTCAACAGCAATTAGGTCGTGAAGTAGCATCAGAACGAGCGCGTTCATGCATCCAGAAATTCTAGATCTAGACCAAGATCTTATCAAAATAAGAAGAAATGTGCGTGATTGGACTCATTCCTTTGTATGTTTAGCACAACCTGACCAAGCTTTCATACCTACACCATCTGAAAAAGAAGCGTTGAACAAAGCAGAGCTAGGTAAGAAAAAAATGGTTAACTCAAAATGAGGATCAAACTGATGTTGTTCAGAAACTAATGTGTGGTTAGGTAGATCCAGAATCCGGAGAATCTTTGGGATTTCCTCAGTTAAATGATGTATGAGGGTTTGAACTTTTGCGCTCCACACACAACTGTGATTGTTGATTGTCCCTGGACAGTAAATGATATCCAACAGAATATAAATGCACAAGCAGACATATACATTCGCCCAATACTAAAAGAATTTAGCACTGCACCTCAAGTTTATAATTCTACCACAGGAACAACAGAAGTGAAAGTGGAATGTGACAATTGTAAGGTATTATTTGATGTACTCAAATTACGTGAACACAAACAGACTTGCTCAGAGTCGCAGCTGTACACACCATTAACTTTAAGTGAAACTTTTATGTTAATGCTTGATGATAATCATGGTGAAATTACTACCTCATACTTAGTACCTGAAACAACTACTTGTAGCCAGCTTGGTGGGCAATCAAATGACCATACAGAGAGCGCCAACATTGATCTTGACATAATTGATGTTAATCATCCACTAAAATGGCTACCTCCGACATTATAACAGTTGAAACAACAAGTAAGGTCAGTGAAACACTATCAGGTATCAATATTGAAAGCATCAACAGTGAGCAAGTTTCAGTACTTGATATTATACAGAAAACAGGTTCCGCATGTACGAACTTGGGATTAAAGACCAAATAGAAATTCTGAAAAAATTACAAAATGGCATTGTGACTGGAAGACCACTAGATATTGAGGACGTCTTATCTTCTGCTGAAGGAGACACTAATTTTATATTAGTGGACAGAGATAATATATCATCAACAAGCTTTGAGAAAATATGGGCAATTTCTGATCCACGTAAAACCCTGGAAGTGCAATTTTATGGAGAGTTATGCAATAAAATATATTTTGCAAGTATGCTCAAGACTTCTTTTTATTATAGTTAAAGAACTTTTATGTTAAAATTGAATTCAATGTTGATTTGTAAGTATTAGAGACGTCAGCTAGTAATTATTAAGATTTAATTGTAAACATGGAATTTTTCATATCAAATTTGGACTTTTCATTGCTCAAAACAAAAGAGATACATGCAATTTTTGACATTTTCATCTTCTTCAGAACTACTTGAAGGATGTAGATGAAACGTGGTAGGCTTGATGTACTAGTGGTCCCCTACATATATTGTTATTTTTCGTCTGGATCTGACAGTTTGTGACACTACTTTAGGCAAAAGTAAGTCAAAGACAGTATCCACCTGTTCGTCTGAAAAACCTTTTGGCAGAATTCAGACTAAATTTTTAGGCATGGCTATAGGATTTTTAAACTAACCTTTTACACAAGTACATGTATATCTATTGAAAAAAATAACTGATCATAACTATAGGAGGAAAGCCTATTGATTTTCATGGTCAGGGTACCAGTTGACTGTGATTTTGTTATGGAAATTGGAATATATATCTTGCCCCCAAAAAATTGAAAACTTTTTATTTGAAAATACATACCCATTTCATATTCTTCACATATTTGAGAAATTTAGTACAAGAAATTTTTACCAAATTTTGGCGATGATAGAACGGAAGGCCATTAAATTTTTTGTTTAATGTCAGCCATCTGATACCTTTTAAGCTCATCCAAGTCTACAGGCTCAAGTGAGCTTTTGTCATATATCCGGCATAAACTAAATCTGACTAAAACACAGATATATTTATATAGTAATCTGTTACTCGACAAGATAAACATGGTCTTCAGGTGAGCAATATAGGCCCACTTGGCCTCTCTTTTGACTTTGTTGCCGACTGGGGCGTTAGTGATTCACAAACTCAGCTTTGTTTCTGACAAATTATAAATGTTCTGGAGATTGATCTTTTGGGATAATTTTAGTTATTCCAATGCCAGCAACTCTTGCATAGATTAAATCTGACACTTTTTACTCGGGCACAATATTAGTCCATCTTATTGATTGAGATACTTTCTTTTAACAGCATTAAACATTCTACAAAATGGGAAGATTCCAAAGTTTTTGGACACAGATTCTGTGTTTGGGATTGATGAGACTGGGTCAGAGTATACCAACAAATTAGGGAAAGGATTGGATTGGTTAGGACTGTAGGAGGTATGGTATACTGCCATCATATTAATGTGAGAAACAATCGAATAAAACAATAACATGATATCATTACATGTTTCCTTTGATTTCAGCACCATGATTTGACCAGAAGTTAGATTCTCCTTACTCATAGGTAGGTAATGCCTGCAATTTCAAATTAACTACTTCTTAAGGATGTATATGACACAGTTATTTACTACCCCAAATACTTCTAAAAGTACATAGAGATATCTTCCCTTCTTTTTATAAAATTAAGTCAGATTTGTGATTTTTCGATTTTAGCTAACTTAAGCTTTTCTATTGCCATAGCGCTCCGTCCAGTGTCTGTCTGTCCAGCTTCTGATGTAAACTTTTCACATTTTCAACATCTCAGTAAACACTGCACAACACAGAATTTCACAAAACCTCAAAATCTGATATAAAGACATAACATGGGATTCAGAAGAGTGATATAAGCCTACTTGAGCCTCTTGTTTCAAGTGAATAACTACATTTTACTTAATCTGCTTTTTTGTCTAGATCCTCCATCATGTGGTGCCACCAAGGACAAAAGTATGTCATAGAGGGTACCATACTTTCACAGCCTCTTCAAAACCAAAACACATACTGGCTAACTTAATTTCAAATGTATTGAGAAAAATTATATATTTATTCAACCAGATGGATATGATCCTCAGATGAGTAACAGAGGCTCACTGCAGCCTCTTGTTCTTTTTTGTCGCAGCTGATACATATTTCTTACAAACATCCCTTATTTCAGGCTGTTAACATCTTCCGACACTAATGTACCTTTTCCACAAAAATTATGTGCACCTGACATTCAAAATGTTAACTACCCTTTTGAAGCCAGAATTCAGTGATGTGGGAAGCAATCAAAAGAGATATGAAGAAGCAGTATATGCAGCTTTCACTACGAGAAGTAGTAGGTATGAATAAAAGTTTGAATATCTTTCTGACTTTGAAAGAAATGCTCATTTCTTAGTTATTATGTTTTAGACATATGGATGTGTCATGACCTTTCAGCATCCACATCTGCGTCCACTCTGTTAAGAGGTTTCATTTCTTTGATTTGATGCATAGTATGTTCAAACTTTCACCATTGATACATTTCTATGTGTGAAGAGGGAACTTAGTTTTAAATGCTGTACCTGACCTATATTTTCCGTTTGAGTGATTCAATTCAGTTCTGAACAAACTACAATTGTTATATGTACCAACTTACTCAAATGATGACTTAAGGGTAAGCTTCAGATAATGCACTTTACTTACTATTTCTGCATGAATTAATCAACCTAGTTCTGGACAAACAACGAATATCGGTACTATCTGTACCAAACTTGCACCTATGGTTCTTCATGGGATGCTGACTTAAGTGTATGCTTTGGAAGCTGCATCTGATCTTTTCTGCGTGAGTGATTTAGTAAATCTGTTTAGGTTAACTCATTTCATACAAACTACAAGTAACAAAGTTTCTTGATTTAAATTTTTATCTTTGATAGTCCTGTTGATGTGAGCTTGGTATTCTTTGATTACACTATCTTTATATTTATTTTTTCTATCTTTTTTGATATAGGTGGGGGACGAAATTGTGTTGCATTGAATTCAGTACTCAACATTCAGTACATTTGCCACAGGGGCAGATAAGGAAACACTACCTGGTTTTAAGATTCATGCTTCTATTCAGTTTATGGAGGTAAACTCATAATTTCTCCTGACTGCCAATACTTGTGTAAACAGAGTGCTGATGCCAAGACCTTCACTTTTTACAAACCTTCCACCAGATTCTACACTTTTCTCTATATATGATTATGCATTTTCAAATTTGATTTATGGGTTACAATAGAGCAAAATCGATTCAGGTCAGGGACATGTAATTTTTGAATTTGCGTCTGTTATTTGAAATTTCATGTATTCTTCCATTTTCTGGATTTTTTTTTTTCATGTATGCAAATATTGAATTAAAACTTCGAATGTGATAACTAATCAATGATTTTACAGAGCAAGTGTAAGTTTTAAATAAGATTGTCTTATAATTTGCAAATTAACAGTGCTTGTACTTAAAAGATGTCATATAATTTTCAGTTGTCTGAATCGTTTTCTGTCATTTGATTGGGTATTAAACTGAGTTTTAAATGTGAGAACAGATCAATTTGTTACAGAGCATGTTCAGCTTTTATACTGATAAACCAATTTTTAAAGGATACTACCTCTACAGAAGTTAATGTTTTTACGATTTTTGGTCCCTAGCTTGCATAGCAGAAGGGGTATTTTGGATTGCACTTTGTCTATTTGTCATTCAGTTTTCTAGACTTTACTCAATAATTCTTTGAGATGTAGAAATAATATTTGATGTGTTACAGATCAAGAGTGAGTTTCATTCGACCTTCCCTACTTTTGACATAGTTAAGATCTTGAACTTTGACAATTTCAGGTAATTTGCAGTTTCCAAGATGTTTTAGCAATTCTTGTAGATATTAAATTGATAATTAGTATGAGTTGCAGAATAAGATTCAGTTTTGTCCCAGTTGAGCTATTTTTGGTACAATTACTTCTTTGAACTTATAAAATTTTGGGTAATTTACAGTTTTCAATTATTATTGTTGATTTCAATTGATATTTAGTATGTCACTGTAAATGATTGGTTACAGATGAAGTGTAAGTGTTGTCAAACTTGACCTTCTTTAATCTGAGTAACAGCCCTTGAATGTAACATATTCATAAATATTGCTGCTAGAAGTGGACTCAAATCATACTGTGAACAAACACTTGCTTAATGTAAACTGCTGTTGTTAGGGAGTTTTTATATTTTCATGTTTGAAGTTTTAGTACATCTATCCTTTTAAAGCTTTTTGAATCTACAAGTAATATATCTTACTAAGAAATCGTTCCTCTTGTTAATCATTTTACACTGCATGAGATTATTTCAAAACCATGACATCTTGGATTTTAATTTTGTTCTTAAAACTTGTTTGATTTTAAATAACATTAATCAAATTATGTTTTGTATTAATAAATACAAAAACGGACATATCTTGTTGATTTATTCAAAACCATAGAATACTGGTCTTAATTTTGTTTTAAATGTAAGGTCTGATATTTAATTACATTATCTTAATCTTTTTTTTTTTTTTTTTTTTTTTTGACAGGATTTATATAGTCTGGTGATGTACATCTATCTGTCCTCTTGTCCCGGCCGTAACTCTTTACTGCCTTGTTAGCTTTAACAGAGATGATGTAGATGACCCAAGGATTGAACCTTGAACCTAAGTCAAATTTGAAGATCACGAACATTGTCCGGGCCTTAATATTTCACTGCCAGCATAAGTTTGAGTAATATTTCACAGAATTGTTGCTTATAACCAAAAGATGTATCTTGTCCTGAACCATTCATATATGCATAGAAATGGTAAAATCTTTTTACTGCTTGGATGGATTTGAATAATACACAGTATTTCATAGAATTGTTGCTTACGATCCAAGGATGTGTTATTACCTTGGACCAAGGTCATATCTGCAAGATCAAGGTCACAATGCATATGTTAAGCAATTCCTCTCATGGTCGTAACTTTTCCTTTTGCTTAGATTTTAATAGTATTTCACATAATTTTTTTCCAAGTCTAAAGTGCATGTATATTTCATGACCTTAAACCGAGGTCATATCCTAAAGGTCAAGGTCACAGTGTATATGATGGACAAATCAAAATTATTTCAATAAAGAAATTTTGTGTTATCTAAATTAAACTCGATGGGTGTTTAATACTACATTGGTGTTACTCTTGTTAAATAACAAAAGTTTCATTTTGTTAATCAACATCTTTCGAGCGTGTCAAAGCAATGTCCAGAGAGAGAGTTTATGTCATACCTCGATTTCGGCTGTTTACCATCTCTAACCTGGGGTTTTTCTAACCAAGATGGGCAGAGCATTGATATTTCACTTAGAAATTCCTCATGACAATAATTTTCATTTGGTAGCCTGATTTTTGACCTAGTGATATTGCAGTTGGACTCCAACATACTTTTAATGTAGCATTTGGCCTTTTAAACCAAGAAACTTTGGTATCTTGCAAAAAGATTTAGTAATAAGAAATTTTTATGTGATAGTGATACATGATTTTTGACCTAATGATTTTGGTATATGACATACTTTTCAATGTTTTGTTTAAAAATTTGAGGATGAATTGTTTTTTGTTTTCAATTTATTATGAGTTTTACTCCCAATATGAAAGATATGGAGCATATTGTCTTTTTTGTCTGTATGTCTGCCATAGCTTAGCTTTTGATTATATGCCTAAAGTCTGTCAGTTGGTATTGCTCTTGTCTTCTGCAATAGTCTAACTGAGCAACATACGACCGTTCGACGTCTTGTTGCGAAGAACATGAAAGCAAAATATACATATATCTGATAAAATACTGCTATACTTCTTGAAAAAGTACATGGCATTCTCTTGGTACATTTATGATTCAAATGCATTTCTGAGATAAAGATAACAGATGATTGCAATCAGATGACAGTTTGTTAGCATTCTCTTTGCTATTAGATACATTACACAAAAATCTTCAATGGAAAGAAAAACTGTTTATAATGTATTCCTAATGATGATATCCAGCACTTATTGGTACACGTCAATTTCAAAATTATTGGAATGCCAAGTTTGGTATAGTGTTCTGAAGTTCTAGTCATGTATTATACGGGTAGAAACAGAATCATGATAAGCCTACCAATTTCTGAGACATAATCTTGTGAGTTGATGTAACCCTCTACTCCATACAGTTCAAGGTCTTCCTCGCTAATGTCGAAAGGATTCTGTAACTGGCCTGCCACCCACACAGATATGGGTGATGATTTTACAGTCCTGATTCTGTGCATTGACCATGCCTCCTTCTATACATCTAGCTTGTTATTTATCTTCGTAATGAAAGTATACTGAAGGGCAGATATGCGCTTGTCAACAAGTAGGTCTAGGACCTTTGCATCCTCAATTTGATAGAATAAATTGTAATAAAAACTCAGGACTCCAATATATACGTCCTTCCACAATCTTTCGATTCTCTGACTGTGAACACTTTACCCTGTCATCATCATGCCCCGACCTGTGCCTTTAATGGATATCATGTAGTCTGCTATTGCCACACTTTCCAAGCCTTTGCCTGATCAAACTCTTTCTGCTATATCTTACGCTGTCACGCTTTCCTTGAAAGTGCAAAGTAACGTGTCAGCTTTATTGTAGTCAAGACATTTAAGAAATGTTATCATTCTGCTGAATCCATCTATCCCATCTGCAATAACTAGCCCCTATCAGATTAGCTTATGGTTCGTGTCGATATACCAGGGGTGATTTGCGCCCTGTTGTACTTTAGCATTCTACGATGTATTGTCCTTTCTGAAACTAATAAAAGTTCAGCGATAACAGCAACAGGAAAGCTTTCTTCAACAAGATTCTGAATAATCTGCTCGGGGATATTAAATTGTTGGGACCACTACCATTTTGTGTGGATGGAGGTTGCCATATTCCAAACATAACGCACTCATTTCTAATATTACCATGTCTTTCTTCCTGGTCTTTCCCATCTGATTCATTTCATGAACAGACAGTAGACCCACAATATCTGGTGAAATATTTTGTTCCAAAACCCTTTCTGTTGCGAACCCTAAATTAAGTTTCTGGAGAACGTCTTCCATCGCAGAAGTCACCGTGACAGTTTGGGTTTGATTAACTTTGTTTTATCAGTTCCATTAAATATAATTACCTTAAATGTATGCAACACTGTGTTTCATCAACACCATCCTATGTAACACAAAACATCTGAATGTTATATCAATACAATTCCACGTTATATCAAAATTACTTCAATATAACTCCATATTATATCAATATGAATCCATATTACATCAATATGATTCCACGTTATATCAATATGACTATAAGTTATATCAATATGACTCCACGTTATATCAATATGACTATGTTATGACGGCATCTGCCTGATGCGGGGCATACACATTTTGACCTTTGCAACGGACCCACCCGAAGCAATGAATGATCTTTAACGTGCCATGCATACCACGACACGGGGCCTCGGTTTTTACTGTCTCATCCCAAAGACAGTTCATCCAACACAGTTCACCAGCACGACCAGATTGGGACTTGAACCCCGGCCTCCCGATCAGGCAGGCTAGGGCTATACCATACTGGCTTTATATCAATATGACTTCATGTTTTAATGTAACTCCACATTACATCAATACAACTGTACATTAATTATTGCTACTTCAAGTTATATTGATATGACTCTATGTTATATTAAAAGCACCGAATGTTATGACATGTTAACATATTAATACATGATCAGCTAACTTTAAGCAGCTGCGGCGTTTCATACTGGTTATGCTCGCGTAGCTCAGAAGGCTAACTGCTTGATCTTAGACCCAGATGGCAATGTGTACGAATAAAATCAATGGCTCTTCACTATTATTTTTTTGACATGGGAGTACGCAAAAGATCCATCTGTTCAAATACGGAGGACTGGCGTTAGCCAACAGGGGGATCATCCAATTACCTTTGACATCAAGAGATCATCGGTAGCTTTTAAGGTTAATTTACCGAGACTTCATCCCTAGTATTCACTATTCTGTCATTAATAAACAATCCATTGACCATAAAGTACGGAAATCAGTCGATGTTCAGGTAACCGAATGAGGTCCGGTATGTGTTTGGATATACACATGTAGGGCGGATATCGGAAAGGATCAGACACTCTCTGACTGTATTCATATCGCTCGTTCCATAATTACAACAAGCAAGAATTTCAGATTTTTTTCAGAGGTTACTTCAAAATCTGCAGACATAAATACACCGATCGATATATATATATAAATTTCATATATATAGATATATATTTCAGTAGTACACGTCTAATGATTTATACGACGACGTAGAGTATTTACTAAATATACTTACACAGAAATATGCGACATTTTATATGTATCGTCCTGTGTCTGTGCCTAAGCCGGCATTGAGTTAAGATCAAAGCACACCTATTCATAACAAGTTATAACTTTGAACTGTGATGCAGATCAATGTCACAGTTATTGTTGTAAGTAGGAGAAACTGACTTCTTTTTGATAAGCTAAATGTCAACTTGAAACTTGAGACATCACCTTGGTCACAACCTACCAATATGTCATGGTTATCAATTATGTCAAATTAATAGGTTTCACTGTATATATCAGTCGTATCTATATCACGAGGAAGGTTTTGAAAACAGTACAGTTTTTATTCAGCTACCCACCACCCTGACCATCTCCACTAGTTGTAATTTTCTATTGTATACACGTGATAACCCTCTACAGGATATTGATAATATATTAACCACTAAAAATTATAAATTTAATATCTACTATGCAATAGTTTTTACTCATGTGCACTCAAAATTTCGTTTCAGATTCAGATAACCCCTTTATTTTCATAATTTGAAGTTTATGTATAAGACCTATAAGGTAATCGTGCAAACCATTATCTAAATCGCAATTTTGTTACTATCAATGGTACACCCTTTTATTTTAATGTTTAGACTGAAGATATGTGCTTAATGGTCAAATGTAATATTCAAATCGACAATTTGATTCAAATAAATCCAACATTACTTCCTTAAATGTATTATAGGATTACACTCATTAACTTTAGATAAATATAGATTTCGCTGTATAGATAGTCCCTCTTACCGAATCAGTACATCCTGTTTTGGGCGAGCAGTATTCAGACGGAGAACAGTCACACATAGACTGGCACTGTCTTCCATAATAATTTTGAGGGCATCTAGTTCCACACTGTGCACCTATCGTACCAACAGGACATTCTAAAATACAGAAGTAAAGAAATTTTTCAAATAATACTCTGACTTAAATCTACAGCTATGCATTTAATGATCTTCATGGTATTGTAAAATCCTTCATTCATCTAACCATTATTTTGCCTTTTATCCACAAACAAATATACAGCAATAATCCATTAATCCGGACACTTTTGCTGTCGGCCAATTTCTTCGGATTAACAAATTTTCCGGGCTACTGGATTCCTTTTTTTAACATACATGTCTTGAATCTCAGTTCACGAAGAATGTACATTTATAAATTAATAAAGTGCATTTTATATTCAAGTATAAGAAAAAGAAAAACGTTCCCAATGTACATATTTAATTACTTTTATGTATCAGTCAAACACCCATTCTAGAAGTGAACCTTTTTCTGAATAATAAAGAAGCTCTACCTTAAGAACTTGTAAATTTCGTTTAATTTGTCCAATATGTATCTTCTTGTCTCAAAATTTTTGCAGCTTTCTAAACAATATCGTGTGTAACAAATTTTGTATTAAACTGGTTTACAGTTCATCTAATATCCTTATATGATAGAAATTACAAATATAGTATGAAACTATTTAAACTTCTGCGTTCATTAAACATGGTAAGCTGTGAAATCTGCCAGGTATCCTACAGATCTATTCAACAGCAGTCTTAAATGATAGGTAAGATTAAATTTGACCATGCTCCACGCTGTAAATGGACAGGTGCATATTACCACACACTCTGGTGACAAGATAAATGTAAATATATTTCATATAATATAATATAATTTTCCATACTATATTATATTTGGTGGTTATATTAAATAATAGGAAATTGTGACTGTGATCACAAGTAGATGACCACTGAGTAGTATGAATGTACATAAACCGCAAATATTCAAGATCAAATAAATGTCGGTCTAGGGATTTGCTTCGGAACTTTCATTATTGATTCCTGAAATGCGCAAACAAAAGCTAATTTAAATTCTAGTATTATATCTTTAAATATCAATATTATTTTAAAAATTACAAGTTCTTTAGAAGCCACCCTGAAATGAGCGAACAACGATCGTCCAACTTTAATGGAATTCACAAATACTCGTGGATACAAATCATTTCAGATAGCTAAAACCCACGTAATGCCAGAAATGAGTATATGCCTTTAGAGTGGTTGTAAATTCCCCTGAAGTTTAGTTCGTTATTGCTTTACGCGTATTTGTATGTTAGCAACACTGTTCTGTACACATCTCATCCTTAACCTCGCCCTGTCACTGGCACCACTGTTTAATTGTTTATCATTTAAAGTACATGTGTCACAATGGGCGTCTCTGTGGGGTAAAAAATATTTTCGCCCTAATGTATTCACACATCTTTAAGATAGAAATAACTGTAGAAGATACCTTTAGTGAGTCAAAGTAAATATATACAGATTCTAGTAAATATTCAGAAAAGTGGGTTGGCACAAGCTTTAAGCGTACCAGATCAGGTAAATATCATGCCTTTACACAGTAATTCTACTTATCAAAAATTCTACACTTTCTGTGGTGCACTAAAATCTTTGTACTGCTGGTGATCGACAAAACGTGGATGTAGGAACATTTGAAAGGGTTGTATTATTTTTTAATTAAAGCTGATATCCAAGGAGGTCATGACCTCTCAATTATTGATTTGTTGTCCATCCTATCCCAATGGCAAATCACCATTTAATGCCAATTAGCTAAACATTTTGAAGCGGTATTTTATCAATATATGGCAAATGTTCAAATATGACGTCACACGGTATTTCATTTGAGACTTTCTCCTTTCTTAAAATTGCTGAGATTCATCAATTCAAAGTGGCATTTTGAAGTAAAACATCAAGTATTTTTGTATGTATTTTTCTTTCAACATTTCTAATATTCTAGCATTTTAACTTCCATACCTTTTACACCATATAAGGTCTAAACAGACGAAGTCATACAATGATCTATAGAATTTATCAATATGCTTGTACTTCTATATATAAGTGTTCTTACCTTCACAACGTCCACTGACGAAGTTGCAAATCGTAGGACACTCTCTGAAAAGAGGAAGGTTAAATCAATGTAACAACATTAATGCTACTTAATTAAACCCTTATACATGAATCAGATTTACTAATACTGATTGTGTTTACTACATGCTCGAGGGCAGAACTTTGACAGTTCAACATATTTGTAGAGAGAATTTACAGAAATATCGCTTAATGGAGAGAAAGGACTTGAAGAAATTATAACAACTAAAAACCCAACAATACTGATTGTTTGAGATATATGTATGTTTTAATACCATTGTTCGAATAGTTATTATATAAATATAGATTCGAAGAAATCCTCCATAGGGAAGTCCGTTAATAAAAAAATTTCGGCCTCATGACTTTTGTCAAGCAATTTTTGAGATGACAATTACAAACCTATGTAAAATTAGAACTTTGTCTGTGAACTTCATAATAGTGTCGAACGCATGCAAACAAAACGATATTGGTTCATTTCAAAGACCATAAACATATTTTTATCAATTACTACTGGAAGAAAAACTTAGAATAAAAACAACAACAACAAAACAAACCACCCCCACCCCCCCCCACCCCCCCACCCACCCCCCCAAAATTTGGTAGTTGGTTGGTTGATTAGTTTTACGTCGCTTTCAAAAATATTTCAGTTATATCGCGACATGGAAGCAGGAGGTAACCAACCTCTTAAACATAGTGGCGCAACCCTAGAATCGAATCCGGATCGTCGGCACCGCAAACCAAGCGTTTAACCATTACATCACGCCTGCCCCAATATGTCTTGGGATTTTCTATTATTAGTAGTAGTAGTATTGTCAATGAATGGAATGAATGACATACAATGTCGTCATGGTAGAGGTTAAACTGCCCTCCATAATCACCAAAGGTATCTTTCCATGTGTTGTAATTCCAACCCAGAACATAACGCTCCCTCCGCCGAATCGGCGGCGCTGAATAACACAGGCGTCAGTGCAATATTCTCCAGAACGACGGTAAGTCTGAACACGACAATGATTCCTGTCTAGATTAAATCTCTACTCGTCCTTAAACAGGACCTCCACCTAATCTCTGTTATTGAATCAACGGATTTTGGCGTCTCGCAATCAGTTCCTAATGGTACGAAAGAAAAAAGAGGAGTTACCGGCTCAGTTATGTGGCAGAAGTCACCATGGAGCTGTCCATGCCGAGGGATGGAATAGATTACGCAAATGTGCCGTGATGTCACATACGGGCGTCCTGACTGGGGTGGTCCCAAACTGTGCCACTTTCCTTATATCGTAGAGTATATATGAACTCCAAATTGCCTTACCACATTGCTTTGAGACATCCCAGCTTCCAGCATCCGAATAGCAAGGAAACAATAATTTCCAATTATGCTTGGCAGCTCACATTCAAAATTTTATCCCAAAAACCATATTTTTCTGTTTCAATACATAGAATACAGTAAATGAATGCAAGAAATTCTATTGCAATGGTAAACACGTGTTTCTTAGACTGGAAAATCCGGGAAAATATTTATGTGACCATCAGGCGAATCGAACGAGATATTAAACAAACTGACGCGCGTTTAATTATTAAACTAAGCCTTTAAGGATCGAGAGCGATCATGAATACTTTTTACGCTTTTATTTAAGTATACACAGTGCCAGTATTTTCATATATTCCTTATGGCACAAAGGCTTGTCCGTCCATGACCAGGGATGCTTCTGGAGGGCAAAAAGCCGACTGGAATAGATTACGCAAATGTGCCGTGATGTCACACACGGGTGTCCTGATTGGGGTGATCCCAAAATGTATCACTTTGTAGATATGGCAGAGTAAATATGAACTCCCAACTGCCTTACCACATTGCTTTGAGACATCCCAGCTTCCAGCATCTGAATACCAAGTAAACGATCATTTCCAATCATCCGTGGCAGTCAAAATCTTATCCCCAAATCCAATAATCTTCTGTGTCAATACAGTCAGTGAATGCAAGAAATTCTATTCGAGTACTAACCACGTGTTGCTTAGACTCGAAACTCGCGATATTAAACAAATTTTTTTAATATAGTTTAATATAGTAAACTAAGCCTTAAAGAATCGAGACCGATCAAAGAATACTTTTCATGCCCTTATTTACGTATACACAGTTCTAGTATATTCATATACTGAAGTGTCAAATGGATATATATTGTAATAACAACAGTTATGTAAATAATACCTACCGTGTATGTGTATATATCCACGTGCAATTTTCAGCACAGCCAATATGCAGCAATAGAAGTACAGAACTTACAACAAATAAACCAAGATACATTTCCAAATGGCACAAGACAATAAAAATGACAGCACTGATCACATGATAGATAACTAGTTTTGACAGAAAAAAAACTTTATAAATAAAGTGGGTTATCAAAACTAAACAGAAGAGAAATGACAAAAGAGATTTCGTTCCTGATATGTTCGATAGGAAAGCGGATTATAATGCGGAAATAATAAAAGTGTTCACTTCAAAATAGAAATTACACACGTCATTTATTATATATTATCATTTCAACATCTGGTCGATTTTTCATATTAGTATTTTAAAATTGTTAAACAAATTCACAAGCTGTGGAAATTCCACATATCGGAGTAAAAATATACTGGATATGAGAAGAAAGAGATCCAAGTCCATTTAATGAAAAAAAAACATCAAACGGAAATGCACATAAATGTTATAAAACGCTACAAAAATTATTTTGTAATCGAGATGCCTACTTATAACGGTCATTGGTGAAGAATCGGTGTGGTTTATCCGGTTTACCGGCCTAATCCTCCCACTATTCATGACCACAGTGTTCAGTGATTTAGACATTGGTATGGTCGTGAATCTTTTTGAAAACATTCACCTCGAGGAGACTTTACAATTTATTAAAATAAAATCATGACAAACACAACGATTATGCATATGATTATACTCCTTGTATTTTAAATTCTCAGGAAAGACGGGAAGATTCATTAAGCCCAAGCCCATAAGTTTCTGCTATGCACATGCTTAAAGTCACTTTTCTATTTTGAAATTTAAATTATCATGAAAGACGGGAAGATTACATTTAGGCCATAAGTTTCTGCTACCACAACGGATAAAACAAAGTGTGCAGTTATAAATTGTGAAAGGTAATTCTCATGCCGAACTTTGCTAAGGAAAGACTAAAAAAACTTTATACAACTCCCATCTAGCGCAATTCTACAGTCGTTGAACAGACAACAAAATCAAGGAAACGAATTCCCGTCCATCATCATCATCATGTCAGCCCCGCCATACCATGTAAGTGATCCAGCGTCCAGCTAACTGTATACAAAAGATTTTGTGTCCACATAAGTAGCAACTGGCAAAGACTATTAATTTTATATTCAGATATATTGATGTACTGTCAATAAATACCGAAATTTGAAATTAAATTTACAACAGAAACCAGTTCCTCCACTTCGTATTTAGAATTTCTACAGAATTTTGACAGTATATATTCATATTTTACGATCGTTATAAAGGCCTTGGTTTAAACAGTATTTATTTTGAAAATCACTTCAAAGTTTTACATAATATGAGATTTAGGATAGAACGACAATTGGAATACTTGGAATACTCTCTCCCATAACGTATATCTTATAATAACATGTGTATTGACAAAATTTAACATTGCTAATGTAAGTTGTTAAATACAGGTTTGAACATTATGTAAAAGTAATGAATAAAATTGATAAAGACTTTGTATGCACTTATATACATTATTACTTATTACAGATATAGTGTAATCTGTCTATTCCGAATTGCAGTGGGACTAACGAAAATGTTCGGAATAGACAAAGTTCGGATTGTAGAATATATTTGTTGTAGCAGACTAATCCTCGTTTCAAGTTATACACTATTAATTGTACTTTTCACCTGTAAATGATCGAATGGAGATAGATGAGATGAGTACAATTTTATTCAAATTTTATTTACAAAGAAATTATTGTGGTTAATATACATTTTCTGTGTAACTTTCGGCACTTTTTCAGATTCATCAATAAGACTTATCTTTTGTCCGAGCAAAAGATCTTTCCTGGCTCTATTCGGTGAAGGAGCACATGCATCGAGGGTAGAATATGATCGTTTTTGTGGCATGGACATCATTATTATCCAAGTCTAAGTTTAACACTCTGTACACTTATCCGTACAAATATAATGTCGCAATTACTTTTATCTGACTACAACTCATTAAATATTACACACAGGTACCTGGTCTGACGTAGAAAAAACAAATAAACCAATTATCTATTTGAATGGCCATTGATGAACCTTTCTTAGCCTGAGGCTCAGATTGGATAAACAAATACAAATCGGAATAGACAATGTTTAATGAAGTATTAAGTAGATTATGGGACAGAATTTATGTTCTGAATTCCGAGTGCACAGAATACGGAATACACAAATTATTTTCGTATATACTTAATAGGGAAATTGTTGGGACCATAGAATATCATCGGAATAGACAGAATATCGGAATACTCAACATTCGGAATACACGGATTATACTGTATTATTGTCTAACATGTTGACTTCCTTCATTTCATTTCATATTAGACTGTTTCTACAGCGGTAGTACAATATCACACCATTTATGCTAATCAGAACTTCTTACCGATTGTGACTATACATATGGTTATAAAAATAACACTAAATCTGACTATTAGTTACATCTATACTAGCTCGCAAAATCCCACGACACACATTGAGTTAGTGGACAGCATGGAATGCTTACTCCTGCACGGGATCCGACCCCTGGTTCGTTCAGGTGTTCATGATGGCCGATATCTCTATTTGGTCCTGAATAATAGATGTTTCTAATTTACTACTGCTCGGTATCTTAACATTTTAACTTCCAATATACAAAACTTATCCCACAATGTTTTTTACAATACTGTACTGTGATGTTCTATGCTTTCTCCGAATTTGATTTCTCCCATACAAATATAGTGTATCAAGATCCTGTGGATTAAGTGGATTAATTTGGATTAGTTAATAAGTTTATCAACCTTTGTCTCTCCTCCCATGTAAAGAAAAAGTACTGACGAGTGTTGTATAATACAAATATCATCATTGCAACAAGTGGCTTAGGCCTGAGTTTTCTTTAATCATTGCAGTATGAGCCAAGTGACTTTGTCTTTATCATTCTGCTCTAGTACATATACTATGATATCCTACCAGTCAAAAGAGGCGTCGATCAAGCCATATGCTCGACAATCTACAAAGAAAGAGAAGGAAGCGTACAAGTTGTTGACAGATCTAAATTATAATTTGGTCCTAATTCGACAAAAAGTTTTAGATACTATTGTTGATTAACTCAGTTACTTATTTTTGAAAATAATGTACTCAAATTTCTTTAAGAAAAAAATCTTTCAATTCGTATTGTATTGTATATCTTCAGCAAGTTGATATAGAGATATTCACCGAGCTATGACACGAAGCCATGCATTCGAATCACCCAAAACCAAAGAACCAATAAAAAGGGTTCATGTTATATTGATATAATTGTAGATAAATAATAGATCCATTTACGTTCATGGGTATAGAATATGAGTGAGTATGCTTGATATGGCGGTGAATCACGAACGAATAAGATTTTAAATGTTTTTTCATGGATCAACGTTTTAACCTTGTGACTTTCACACTGACCCTTCCTACTCCCTACTTACTAGGCTTTTCAAATGACATAAAACTACACCATGCATAAACAACTCGCAGGAATACATTTTTTACTTATCCTATTTAATTTCATTTCAAGCTAAGTTTAAAGTTTTTGTCTTTGTCAAGATATTTGAAAGAGTTTAGGACAGTGAATCTCGATGTGGATCTTCATAGCATTATTGTATATATCCGAATGGTAGGCCTTTCATGTATCTTCATACAGCAATGATATCTAGTCAAACCCTGGGCTTTTTTTCAACTTCTTTTTACCCCCTTAATTAGAGGATATATGGAAATCATTCTGTTTGTCCATCTGCCCGTCTGTGTGGTGACGATTGTTAACAAACTTTCTCATAATGTACTGGTGGGACTTCTATTACACGTACCAGTGATGTATCTTGGAATGAATTATTACATGTATGATGCGGATGCTGAGTATAACCTACATTTTCCGCTTGAGTGAATAGTTTAATGATATTGTGAAAAGTCATTATGAGACAACATACAAGTGCTACATTCTTCAGACTCATACAAACGATGTATCATGGTTCGACTTTATGGATGCATGCTGTGGATGTTGTACTCAATTTTCCGCCTGAGTAATTAGGTTAAAAAGTATCTGGAAAGTCAATATCGTACAAAAGTAATAGTGCTACAGCCTTACAACTTCCACAACTGATGATTCGTGCATTGATTAACGTGATGCATACTGCGGATGCTGAATGTTACCTCGATCATCGACTTAGGTGAGCAAAGCAAGTTCCTCAAAACATATGAGTAGGACATCTATTACACTGATACCAGTAATGTATTTTGGGAAGAATTATCGCAGGTTTCAATTTTTGCTGTCATTGGGGAATTTCTGCCGTCGGTCGTTATATTGTTGCCACACGCGAGGTGATCAAGCCTTTTCCAAACTATGGTCTTGTACTCTTGCTTTGTTTACCTTACGCCTATGAGCATAAGCATTCAGTCATAGAGATCCGATTGGCCGGGATTGTCTTAGTTTTAGATTTAAGACTTTGAATGAGTCACATTAGAAATCTGTCTCATAAATACTACAACAGAACCCGAGGTCCTGACTCATCGTAAAAGATCGTCCAATTACCTCCAAAATATCTGTGCAACAGCTGCCATTATACGAGTGAAATTGATTTGAAGTACACAATCAAACAGTTACCTCCACTTCAAACTAGCTATTTGAGCAGTTGTCTAAGAATATACGCTACATCATAGAGATGCTCATTCTCCTCGGGAACCTGATCTCACTTAATCAAGGGGGTTCACATATGCTCTTAAAGAAGACATTTTCCGTTGTTTGCTTTTCATTTTCACTGATTTTGCATGTCCTTTGGTTTCATAATTTTCGGACTTTTATTTAGATTTGGATTTATTCATCATCTTTACATCAGATATGATGCTACTAGATAAGTTTAAAGAAACTGAAAAGGCTGAAAGAATTGGCGGCTAAAGCAAGTATTTATTTATTTATTTATTTATTTATCTAAACAATAATAAACACGCATTGCTCTAATCAAACATGTATTTCTCTTTTCCAATGGATATTTTAAAAGATAATCACCTGCAACATAAATCTGTTAAAAAGTTTCTGATTGTCACAGTAGTTATCAAGAGGTATACGATTCACATGAATATTCACCACGTTTACACATTTGTTACGTCACACTAAGGTCATTTGAGTAATGCACATAAATATAGGCTATGCAAGTATAGGATATACCCAAAGCTTTTACGTGTCACGTTTACGGAGACATTGGACCTCAGATTTTACTGAAAGACAGGACATCGACATACCACCGGCTTGATTCAAACCCAGGACATCTCGGTCACCAACCAATCATCTAACCGATTGAGGGATCGCCAGTATCATTGTGACGTCACAGTTAAATTCATGTTTAACGGATGAAGTATTTATGACGTCATAATTAAAAAGTGTGCCAAAAAGTGTTTCCTTACGACCCTTGCCGTACCAGGAAAACGGTGGTTTCCAACGGTGATCAATTTTCATATTCTAAAAATTGTAGGATTAATTTACTAAAGTCACTAAATGATTTACTCATGAGTGACTTCACATCGCATCGTAAACAGGCAGTTTTGGTACTGCGCAGCGAGATTAAATAACATACTAGAAAGCATGTTGCCTGTAGGTAAGTCATGTATGTTGGTAGGTCATGTTTTGTTGGTTCAACTTTATAGTAATAATTGTGCACGTGAATGGTAGAATTAGGAATTACAAATCGTCCTTGATACGAGACTTGACGTTGAGAGCACTGGACCAAGTTGTTATAGACAGTATTTTTGATAGTTGGAGTCAGAAGCAATGTGGACAAAGAGTACGTACAATGTAGTAATACAGTTTAAGACGTTATATCGTGGTTATACATGACTGAACGCTAACGTGTGGACCAATCAATTGTCGAAACAACATTAGAGCTTTTGCCTGTCCCAAATAAAAGTAATAATAATAAAACACAACGGTCAGAATTCGTGTTTTAGAGACACAAAGTCAAATAGGAATACAACATACAATTACTTACTTATTATATTATAAATTGACAACAGACTCAATGTGTCTGTACATATCGAATATACAGTATAAACTTCTTCCGTTTGACTAGATCAATACGAGTGAAAGTAACTCTAAGATCTAGGGTCTTAGCTCGCTTTCAGACTGGCAGAGCACGGTTTATCATGTTGATGTCGCATATATTTTTATACCATTATGTGTTGTACAATACCTTACGTGTTTATATTTTTATGACCTCTCAATATGCGATACCTGTTGACCCTTGTCCTTTACATGGAGGATTATTTATAAATTTTTAAATGTGCGTCATTTGATTGTTCTGCTGTTACGGTGAGTGGGAAGGTGGGCCCGTAAACCGGTTAACTACACCATTTGTTTGGCTTTTGTCAAATTAAATGACCGTCTTAAGTCGGTATCGTAATTGCACTACAATCAAATATTTTTGTAATGTGTTATTTGTTCTAGTATATTATTTATATTCATGTATTGTATAGCTCCATGGTGACTTCTGCCACATAACTGAGCCAGTAACTCCTCTTTTTCTTTCTAATTGAAAATAAGAGGGAATGTCATAGAAATAAACTATTGCAAGTAGTAATAGAAATATCAATTAATGCTAGTGTCTGGTTAACCTGCAACCTGACCATATCTCGGCAAAGATATGGACTACGTTAATTTGAACTCGGATTAGTTGATTTCTCCATCACTAATACACACTTGCGAATGATTTATTTATTTATATTTGATATGATTTTATTATAATTGTATATTCCGCTTGACACTTCACTTCCATTTAAACACAAGATGCTGTAATTAGAATTCAGGTTTTCGTCATCGACATAAAGCGTGTCTGGTGCCTGTCGAGCAATTACTTGCGTAATGTTCTCTGGCGATTGTGCTCTTTCTTGAGAATATAGATATGCGTTATTGGTCACAGTAGAACAGAATAAAAAACGTGTATATACATATCAAAATAGTGGCATGTGTTCCCTGCATTGCTATCGGGGTCAATATAGCGTGTGTGTTTATGTGAAATCATCTATGCATCAACTCTTAGTGGTAAAATATGAATCAGTAATTGTGATTGTAGTAGTAGTGGTGATGGCGGTCATCATTGTTGACGACGTGCTTTAAGATTGGAAGTGGAGTATTCACTACCAATCTTAATGATATTTATTTATATGGATGTGTGTATATAAGTTAGGAAGCTAATAAAAGACGAAACTGTCGATGTTTTTTTTTTCAAAGTTTAAAATTAGTTAACACACAAGAATTATCACAAGAGAGACATCTGACCAAACTGTATGACACAAATTACTAAAGACATGCTAATAAAACATGATTATTTTAAAATAAATACAGAAAACAACATCACAAATATATATTAGATGTGTTGCAATTACGATACTGACTCGATAAAATTTCTGTACTCTGATGAATCTAAATGTCTTCATCTTACTGTGGTTTTAAATAGATCAAATCGAAAAGCTTTACTTCATTAAAACAAAATTCTGATGTAATCTTTTAGATGAATTCTAACTCGCATTTTGTTCTGAAAACAAACAAAAAAATTAAATAAATAAATTTAAAAATAACAAATTTTGCATCACATTTTCTTTAGTAGCCATCTCTATTTTAATGATAGCTCCAGCAATCGGTTATTGGTAATCATGTCTTACATGGTCATCTTGCTATACGTAAGTTTGTCTGTCTCTTACAGATTTTGTCTGAGATAACTCTTTAACCCACAGTTGGACCGCAAAAGAAAACATATGGATCAAAGTGTTCATGATTGATTGGTTATTGTTTTGCGTCACTCCACGATTGTTTTACGTATATGCTGACAGCATCTGCCTGATGCATTGCAAATAAATTTAGACCATTGCATTGGACCCACCCGAAGCAATGAAGGATCTTTACGTGCCACGCCTACCATGACACGAGATTTTATTCTTGTCTCATCCGAAAGACAAAACCGGCGTGCCCAGGGCGGGAGTCGAACCCCGGATCTCTCGATCACGAGCAGAACACCATATCCACTAGGCAACATCGGCTTCAGCGTAACACACAAATGCAAAGCTGTAGCAAAACAACGCGAAGCCCAATGCCCTTGAATTTATTATTACAACTATGACCTCGAATATAGATATATTACATTGGTTCAAAGCCATTTCCCACCCCTTCGGCATGACCAACAATGTCAATCGCGTGAATTACAATACTGATCCAAGTCTGTAATTACGACCCGGACAGAAATTTATGAACTTTACCGTTCAGATACCGATATCAAATTACAGATTAAGGCCATGCTACACCGTTGGGTCAAGAACAAAGATTTTGTGTATTATTACCCAAATCCAAGTTATCATTATAAAATGCTTCCTCATACACGGATATCGACTATGTGTGCACTGTACACATGATCTTCGAGATAATACCTTAACGAATTTTGACAATATGTGCAATGTGGCATTGACCTTAGAAATGTGACTTTGGTTAAATGTCATGACACATACTTGGGTCATAGATAACAAATCCATGAAGTATAATCATTATGCAAGATAGAATAAAGAATTTATGGCCCGGACTCGATTTGAACAGTTCAGCGGACAGACCAAAGACAGACAGATTGGTGGAAAGACAGACGGTGCTTACAAACGTGTAAAACAGTCCTATATACCCATCCCAAACTTTTTGCAGATGTATAATAAATAGTATTGATAAATATAAATGTAGTCTACCGACCACAATAATCATTTTCTTTAGACCACAAGTTTGATTTTGATATCAAGGTCATATTAATTACCTTTGATGTAAAAGTTATGATCAAGGTTTAATTTCTTTAAAAGTAGGCCATACTACAAGGTCAAGGTTACAAGGTCAAAGCTTGATATGACAACTGAAAGTCATGAGGAATGCACAAGTGGAATATCAAAGCCCTATCACCCGCTATTCATTATCAAAAATTAAAGTCAAGATTAGATTTCTTTAAAAGTAGGTTAAAAATTTTATGGCAACTGAAAATGATGAGGAACACATGCGCACTTATGAAGCACCAACATACTATCACCTACCATTAACAATAGCAACGCCTAGCGTGGCATAATACGCCCGTCGCTTAATTCGGACAGGATCAATTCGCATTTGGCATGATTTTCAAGAAAAACATCTGACGTTTACTGAAGTTAATTGCGTTTCAGAGTATTTTATCATAGGAATAAGTCCAATGGCAATGACTCCTGCAGAAATGGTCCTATCCAATCCATCTTGGAACTTGACCTGTAAAAAAAACTTGAATTTTTTTAGAACTAGCCCCCCCCCCCCCCCCTAACACTCCCCCCCCCCTCCTAAAATTATAAATTTCTCAAAAATGAAAAAAAAAAGTTATCAATACTTGTAAAATATGTGACAGTTGGTACATTTTACCTGTTTCATGGTAAATTTCATAATGTTTTTACAAAATTAGATTTTTAATGAATTTTCAAAACAAAATCTTTAAATTTATAAGTCCAAGGGCCATAAATCCGTCAAAAGTAAATCAATCGTAACAAACCTCGAAATGGTACTGCCGTCGCTTGAAATAAAGCTATATACCAAATTTCAACTCAATATCTTGAAAGACGGCAAAAAAAGTCCGGAAAACAGGACCCCGGACGGACGGATGCACAGACGGACGGACAGCGCCATAACATAATACGTCCCGTCTAATGACGGGCGTATAAAAAGTGTTTTAACTAAGACCAAAATTAACATTTTATTAAAAGTAGGTCAAACTCCAAGGTCAAGTCCTGAGGTGGATTTAGAAACGTGTTCACATCTACTCAATGTTGGCAACTATGCTGTGAAGTTTCATTAGTCAGGATCAATGTTCTTCAAAAATCTAGAGTAGGCTCGCCGGTGGAAGTCAGGCTATGGGGGAACGCTTACTCTACAGCTAGTTGTAGAGTGAAACAACTCAGATGGAAGGTTCTGTTTTAGAGTCAGAATTCCTCGGGAAAGTCTTGCTCTAGAATGAGACTTCCCTTGGGGGGAAGTCTCACTCTAGAGTAAGACCACCGGGGGAGTCTGACTTGGGGGGACTGCTCACTCTATCACATCGGTTGTACAGGTTGACCTAACTGCAACTCTGTGGAGCCAAAGAAACAAATAATTTCATTCATGAAATCAGTGTAGTATGTTTATAATAACAAATTACTCACCGTATGCTGATATACCTTTTAAGAAGTACACAATTAAATACCATGATAGTAAAAGTTACGGCTAGACTGACGGTTAAAAGTACCAAGTCCTCAAATCCAGGAGAAATTACTGAATGAATAAAATAACATATTTTACAATTAAATATGTGGAGAGTATTTCTAAAGCTCTTTTCAATCATAGTTTCATTATATATATATATATATTTGTTAAATGAATGGCAATTTGACGGTGTTATAAATTCAAACGAAATAATTAGTTAGGATTGAAAAATTATGTTAAATCAAGTCATGTCAGTCATAACTCCAAAGTTCATGTAATATAATTAATGTAATGAGAGGAAAACGCACCCGAGTAGACTAAGCATCTCCTAACCAAATAGATGCATCCACCTTGAATGTCTAAAACATATGGACAACATAATTTTGTATTAAGAAAGTACACTTATTTAGATTAATGTGAACAAACATTGCATAGAACAGCCTTCTTACCGGATGTAGTACATCCTATTTTGGGTGAGCAGTATTCAAACGTAGAACAGTTACACACAGACAGGCACTGTCTTCCATAAAATTTCGGAGGGCATTCGTTGGTACAATTTTCACCTATCGTGCCTAACGGACATGCTAAAATAAAACATTTAAAACTAAAATATAGTTTTACATACTAGTAGTAATTCACATGGTTGAATGTTTATAGAATATCTCGGGGTTGAACGTAAACATATGAATTTTAGAAGTTATATTCATTCATGTATAAGATATATAAATTTCTACTCTTTTTATAGAAAAGAGAGACAGATGTTTGACTAAGTTGGATAACAAAACCAGGCTACAAACAGCCATGGCAAAAAGTAGAAGAAAATGCATAGCATCACAAAATCTTTTATACAATTGCTGTACCCATTTAAGACGCCCAATGAAATAAAAAACAATCTGTGCATAGAAAAGTAAAGATTTCTTTTTTCTGGAAATTTTCATATGTTAAGTCTTTGTTTTGATGGGAAGCAATTCTTGAGCGATTAATACATACGGCAGCTGAATCCATCAACTTCTTCATCTAATGTAAGAACATCAAATGATGCTGGATAAAGTATTTCCTCTCCGATTCAGTTTAGCCTGACTGACTTTAGTTCTCATTTAACGTCTTGTCAGATACTTTCAATACAGTTAATGAAACACCGCTTCATTCTAGATTTCTCTGGAATCACCCAAAACAAGAGGGAAACAATGGTTTCTTTTTCATAACACGAAACTTATTAGGCAATTTTCAAGTAACCGGAAAGGACCATTCAAAACCTAGAGTTTACAAGTCAGACTACGGACAACTGATTGTGAAGGCATACTTTGTAGAAGTATTGACGTTATATATCCAAAGATAAGAGTATTACGTCATAAATAAAATAACGCCAAAATATGCAATGTTCTTAGTTTGGATGTAACTCGTTTGTTTCGTGTAAAACAATCCTTAATCAGTGATTTTAAAGACTAAATAAGGTATAAATCAAATAACAGAAGTTAGAACCCACATATTGTTCCGTGAAATGTGTTTTATGTAGGACTTCCTTAATTCATTATTTTACCTTCACAATGTCCATTTACGACATGGCAGTTGATTGGACACTGTCTGAAAAGATGAATATTATTTGTATATCAATACTCGTAATAAAATAAAAATGTAAAAAAAAAAAGATATATATCATAAAATCATTTGTGTACTTCAGCATAAACCACTTTATGCCTTAGTATACATAGCATACTGAAATATTTTCATAGCTCTGTATTCAAATTGTTTTGATCACATGATAAGTATTTGACGATAAATTAAACGTAAATATTTGCAGAAATGATGAATTTTTAGCTTGGGTTTGTATATTATTTATTTTTGCTAATTTTTAACGAATGCAGCATATAATTGAGGATCAGGTACATGTGTGATTAATTCAGGTGTCCGGAACTGAAGATCTGTCGTAATTCCTTTAGTAAAATGAACCCAAGAAAGCCGAAAACTCGTAATATGTAGTGTTCATATTTTCATTATATTTGTAGTGCTAATGTTATTTTTTATGACGTCTCTCAAACAATTAGTGTTCACTCTCTTTAGGTGTTGTACAAACTAACTATCTCTTCTGAATATTATCAAACGTCTCTTTAGTTATCAATTTAATAGCAGGATAGAGAGTTTCTTGAGATGTAAGATAAAAATAGGAATCCAAGAGTTTCTAATTATGTTATGGTCCTATGTTTATATACCCAATAGCTGTAAGGACCGATTTCATTTTGAAAATTCAATAACTTAATTAAATATCGTACTTTTCGTATTATTTTTACCTTTTTATTCCTTTGGAAGACTTTTTTGCCTTTTATCGTTGGATATCCATGAAACTAATAATAAATGCACACAATGGGGGCCTATACATTAATCGTGTGGCAAACTCTATAAAACCTAATATAAAAGATACACCGGGGTCCGGCGCCATAAACTAAGAATATACTTAAGTCAAATATTTCATTTTAATTTATACCATTATCAAACGTGCAAATAAATGATATATTAGATTGCATTTTTATCAGGTAAAATAACATTTTTGTTTTACCAGCAAGCAACCAATTAAAGTGGTATTACAAATCCCCGCTTCACTGTTATACATTTTTGCTCACATTTAATCGTATTAAAGTGAGATGGACATTAAACATTTATGATACGTACACAGTTCATGGCATCGTGGTTCGAATCCCGCTAGGGGCTCAGTGATGCCCTGTCTTCATTAAACCGAGGTTCCGTGTCATGGTAAAGCAGATACCATCACCTTAACCTTGATGTGACGTAAAACAAGAATCAAACAAAAAAAATGTCATGACGTCATATGAAGAATGAATCACTGAGATCTACCAAATATTGTAAAGCTATTAATATGTCATTCCAACCAGTCCTTTTTATAAGATTAGTAATCTTATAACCATATAACCGCTTCTTCTATCAAACTTGTATAGTTATTTAATAAAATAAAGGTTCGTAACAGCTTTAACAAATGAATGTTATATATTACTACACACTCTTAACCAAACTACAAGAAGACCACAACGTTTTAATCAATATCGAAGAAGTATCAAATCGTTAATCATTCTCAAAGTCCAAGGACAGATATAAATCGTGTAAGTTTCAAAAAAGAAACTGTTGTGAACTCCGAAATACTGAAAAATTCCGAGGTGAGACCAAGTGCCCGGGGAGACTAAGCGTACCCTGTCTGCATGCATCACCCGTCACACCAGTTCTCAAGAAACATGTCAAAATCAAGAGATTTGGTTTCCTAATTGTATATATGAAAGTATAAAACTGGTGTACAAAGTCATATTTGGTGTTCATTGACGGGGTCATTTAGTCACATTTCAGAACATTATCAAACAATAGTTAACGGCGCCAGTACAAAACTGCAATACTAACTCTAACCCCCCCCCCCCCCAACACCTCTTTATATAATATTTTATCTATGTTTTCATTATCTAGATATTAACAAACATGCATTTATCAAAACATTTTCATGAAATCTTAGATTTAATAACTTCAGAATTAAACTTTCATGAGGCTTATTCATATGAACTAATCAGACGTGATCAATGCAGGCGAATTATAACAATATCTGCAAATACTGAATTCTAAAGATTAAAATTGAATCGAAAATCACTGTGAGAATAAACCTACACGATCAAAAGTCAAAAACTACAACTATACCCTTAAAAACAAATCATTAATTTTAAAATAGCAATTTTAATCATTATAAATTATTCATTTGATGTATATTATCCCACCTCTAGTTCCTGTAGGGGTCAGTGATGGCTAATATCTCTACTCTGTCTTGTATAAGAGATGTTTCTTATTGAGTAATTCTCGGTATCATAGTATTGAACTTTTTGTTTTAAAAGTTACAAGTATACAGCATGTTAAACAATATTAAGCCTGTCTCACTTTTTAATCATAACTATACTGAAATAAATATAGTCAAATTATATAAACTACTACAATTTGTGATATGATATCGCTGACATATATATTTATATAACTTGTGCACATAACATATGTATATAATTTGGTATACATATAATTTCATATCATTATAGTAACTAATTTTACAATGTATAATGACAATGATTCAGAAAGTAATACCTACGTTTCCATTGCTTTTGTACAATTCTGTGCACAGATAATATGCAGCAACAGAGGTACAGAAACTACGATGATCAAAGCCAAGTACATTTCCAAACGACACAAGGCAAGTGAGAACAGAGATAAAATGATGAATAAGAGGAAAAACTTCTTTTTAAAACAATTGGACTATCGAAATACCTGCGTATATTCTAGTGCAATACACAAAAAGGAAAGACAAAATTAGACAGTTATTCTGTATCTGATACGCATAAAAGAAATGCGGATGTAAGAAAAGAATAAGTGTTTATCCCAAAGTACAAGTTTCATTTAGTCTATTTATAATGTAATGTATTGAAAAAAAGGCTGGTCGAAATCCAACGTACAAACACGTATGTAGACAAGTGCATACACTATATCAAATAAACATTTAATAAATGGACATATTTGCTCATTAGCGTTACTCAGCTCCAAAACTTCCGGAGTATTTTGTATTATTTTTCCGATTTAAAATGTTTTACATAAATTATATTTTAAAGTTGGACGGACAATAAAACGCCAAACGTGTGGACTGTTCATTTTTTCATGTTCTACATCCAGGTCAGATAAAAAGGAGCGCATCTGAAATAACAAATAATTCGTTTGACATGAAAATATATGTATTTATTTCAAACTACAGCTTATATTTTAGAATAACTAAATCACTTATTCATCCTTTTGAAATAGATCCAGTCACAGTGTGTCAGTTGCAATAAAGCGATCAAAATAGATTCCTGCTGAGATTAGATTAATCTTATTCCAAATGGTCTTGGCCGTCTACTTTTAACATAAAACTTGTTGAAATAAACCACACAGATTTAATAAATGACTTGACTGTGATCTGGGGTTTACATACCAATGATTACCCTCTCAACAGCCATTAATACATTGTTTTTGAGACTTGTCATGATCATCAATGAGAAAGCCGTTTCGAAGACCATCTTAAGCTTGTGATTCATTTTTATTATATATGGCATGATGATACTGCCGCCACAAATATTAAAAGAAAAACAATGCAAACAAACAAAACCTGGGTCCTGTTGCCTTTAAAACAACAACATAATAATCCTTCTTTGATGCTACGTTATATGCTGCTGAATGTCAAGATATAGCAAGTAAAAGAGAAAACAGAAGACATCTGACAAAGCTGTCACAAATCACCAAGGTCATGATAATAGTACAATATAAACGGAGAAACATTACAAAAATGCAATTACAGAATTGACATTGTCTGAACGATTTGTGAAATATTTATAAAGTATACTTGTAGGTCAATATACTCACTATTTAGTCATAAATCTATTACATACAAATTCCTTTCTTTACTTTTAAGTCTCATTTTACACAGCTTGTAAAATTTTCGGCTCCTATGACTAACAAATTTTAAAGCCGTTCAGACACATCGGACATATAAACGTAAAGGGTGTTTCACATACTTACTTTAGAAATCAATATACGTTACTCCGTAACTCTATAATATGAAAGATGAAAAAAATTATACATACATAAAAATCTGAAAATTAAAACGAAGAAAGACAAAGCAAACCCAAAGAAATAGCAAAAATATAAATCAAAGCTGACCTCGTTGAAGAACATTCGAACAAGGAAGAATTTGGTTTTATATACAATACTGTAGCGCGTTGCCACTCTAGGAACGCAATTATTGCGGTCTCATCCGCACGACTGCCCCAGGTACTCGAACTCCCGAGATACCCTATCAGTTAATGTGGACAGTGTTCAAGAACTTTGATAAGGAAGGAAGGGGTTTTCACCTGCTTCAGTATCTCTAAATTACCACTACGATCACAATCGTCTGATGTGAAGAGAAGGCGCTGAATACATTACAATATTTATCAGAAATTGGTTAATTTCAGTGTTAACAATAAAAGAGCGCACAGGCACTCCGTCCCCTGAACTCTAACCTTGTCTTTCCGATGAACCCACCGAGTCTCAAAGCGGCCCCTCAGGTCATCTGCCCTTTTAAATAAAAAATAATAAATATAGAACATATATACCCTTGAATTCAGTGCACCATATGCGCATTTCGACAACTTATGTCTCTTCAGTGATGCTCGTGGTCAAATGATTGGAATTCTCAAAATAGATAAATATGTGAAGAGCAGCGTTGAAGCCAAAATGACCCAAAAGTGAACCAAAGAATCTATCTAAGGACAGAGCTATGCTTGAGGGAGATACTCCTTGGTTTTAGAATGATTAACTAAATTAGCTTGCAATGGTCATTGTACATTGCTGGGATGCTTATTTCTTTTCGCGCAAGATCTCACATACTATCGATTGATGATCCATATTTCTACCTGCTGCTTTTAAATGTCTTTGTTTTTTACCTACAAACATTAGTTCAGTCCGCATAGGTATCTTCATGTTTTTATATCAATCTAAATTGGTCCTCGGCTTTCTTGGTACTTACCAATACTTGGCTCGTTTTATTCATGACTTGACGACCAGTCGTTAACACTACGACTCAAACATAGAAGTTTGCAGAAATGACACATTATCTGTTTGGGATGTTTTTGCTGTTGATAGATTTTGGCGAACACTGTAATGACTTAAGAACTGGGAGGAGAATCAGGAACTGTGCTTGTATATTATGCGTGACGTATCTTAGCGGGAATATGTTGGAGAATAATGACAAAGCGAGCTCTATTGAATATATAGGAAGAAAATCGCAATCTATATTGAAATTAAGATTAACCACAGGATTAAATCAATCCAAAAAGAGAAAACAAGATATCTGAACAAGTTGTGGCACAGATCACCAACGACATGCACATAAGCATCATAATAATAGTTAAAATTAAAAACACAGAGAACGACCTAACAATCATATATTCGATTGTATTGCAGTTACCGTACCGACTTGGTGTCCTCCTTATAGAGAACAATGATCAACAGGTTTCTCAAGTCGAGAGGTCATAAAAATTTAAACACATGAAATGCTCTATGGAAGTATATGCTAATATATCAAATTTATGTTAGGCAAAATTAATATAAGCAAATCGTGCTCGTTTATAATCGAGTTGGGATCCTTGATCTGTAAGAGTCCCAACTAACAGTCAGAGTTAACGAGACTCAGGAACTTTTCTCCTCTGAAAAAGTGTGGAAATGCCCGTCATAGAGTCCCCATCACCGTGTTAGCGTGCAACGGTCAATTAAAAATCTATATAAAGCTGTAGAGGGACCTAATACAATACTTATGGTATTTGCAATGATCTTGGCGTCATACTGTCGATTTCGAAGGCGTTTAATTATTTTAGAACTACTACATGTGAAATTATCGGAACCTTGCATCCTCCTTAGTTTGTACACTAGATTCCCAAAGCAATTGGAACGATAATTCCGCTATGTGAGTATGTTGAACAGTTACATTTCCAAATCTAGATAAAAAGTTAATGTGGGCGGCGTTCAAGGACTTTGATAAGGAAGGAAGGGGTTTTCACCTGCTTCAGTATATCTGAAGGACCACTACGATCATAATCGTCTGATGTGAAGAGAAGGCGCTGAATACATTACATTATCTATCAGAAACTGGTTAATTTCACACGAAGTGTAGTCTTCAGTGTTAACAATAAAAGAGCGCACAGGCACTCTGTCCCCTGAACTCTAACCTTGTCTTTCCGATGATCCTAGCGAGGATCCATATTTCTACCTACTACTTTTAAATGTCTTTGTTCTCTTGCCTACAAACATGGGTTGTTTTGGTAATTACAGTCCGCATAGGTTGTTTTTCTATCTATCTAAATTGGTTCTCGTCTTTTTTAGTACTTACCAATACTTGGCTTGGTTTATTCATGACTTGACGACCAGTCGTTAACACTACGACTCAAACATAGATGTTTGCAGAAATGATAATTTGTTTTAGATGTTTTTGCTGTTGATAGATTTTGGCGAACACTGTAATGACTTAAGAACTGGGAGGAGAATCAGGAACTGTGCTTGTATAGTATGCGTGACGTATCTTAGCGGGAATATGTTGGAGAATAATGACAAAGTGAGCTCTATTGAATATATAGGAAGAAAATCGCAATCTATATAAAAATTAAGAGTAACCACAGGATTAATTCAATCCAAAAGAGAAAACAAGACATCTGACCAAGTTGTATGGCACAAATCACCAATGACATGCACATAAACATGATAATAGTTGAAATAAAAACACAGAGAACGACATAATAAAAATATATTCGATTGTATTGCAGTTACCGTACCGACTTGGTGTCCTCCTTATAGAGAACAAGGATCAACAGGTTTCTCAAGTCGAGAGGTCAAAAAAATTAAAACACACGAAATGCTCTATGGAAATATATGCTAATATCAAAATTATGTTAGGCAAAATTAATATAATGTAAAGATGATGGATAAATCCAAACCACAAGTCCAAAAATCATAAAACCAGAGGACATACAAAATCAGTGAAATTGAAAAACAAATGGAAAATAACCAAATATGTCTACTTGAAGAATGTATGTGAACCCCTGTGATGGAGTGAGATTAGGTGCCCGGGGAGAGTGAGCATCTCCTGCTTGTTAGCAACACCCGTCACATTTACCCAGTATAAAGAGTCAAATCGTGTAAATTCCATATGTATTTATATATGGAGAAGTCGAAGTAGGTAACCTTCTAGTATAGAAGGTGTCAAACCTGTGTAAAAGTAAATTGTGCTCGTCTATAAGCGAGCTGGGATCCTTGATCTGTAAGAGTCCCGACTAACAGTCAGAGTTGACGAGACTCAGGACATTGTCTCCTCTGAAAAGGTGTGGAAATGCCCGTCATGGAGTCCCCACCACCGTGTTAGCGTGCAACGGTCAAGTAAAAATCTGTTTTAGGCTGTAGAGGGACCTAATACAATACCTATGGTATTTACGATGATCTTGGCGTCATACTGTCGTCTTCGAAGGCTTTTAATTATCTTAAAACTACTACATATGAAATTAACGGAACCTTGCATCCTCCTTAGTTTGTGCACTAGATTTCCAAAGAAATTGGGACTAGAATTCCGTTATGTGAGTATGTTGAAAAGTTACATTTCCAAATCTGGATAAAATTTTTGAATAAGATCTGTAAAATTTACCAAAAGTTTTTCGAAGTTTATGATATCTACAACCCTGAGTCAAAACTTAAATAGTTATTTGAACATTTTGGCGTGAATATCCAAAACATTAGTGGAGACTCCAGCAAACTAAACCAAATGACTAATGAAATACTATATGATGGGAGACTAGGGACATCGTAATCTTAAGAAATGAAATTAACTATAGGAAATCCAAAGTCGTTGCGTTTATCATATGTCTTAGTATGGATATTGTTGTTGATCATTTGGATATTCTAGAACAAGAGGAATGTTTCCTGATCAGAAGTATTGGTTTTGTTTAATTGAGGTTCATGTGGGTAAATGTCAGTAATGTATTATTCAAACTTAGGGTTATCGATTACTAAAATATGATCAAGATATCTAAAGGTTTCTTTTTCAACTCATCAATAAGGTCGAAACGTTTCAAGGAGGTTTGAATTTAATGCATAAAGTCCCTCCCATAGCAATATAAAAATAAATCTGCTTTTTGGGGAGCGAATTTAGTGCCCATAGAAATCCCAATGATCTGTAAAGAAAAGCCTGCCATTAACTGCATAAAAATATTGATGGCATTACACAACTCAGTTCAAGTCTAATATTTATCTAATATTTAATGTTTATTCCAGATGTAACTCAAGTACAGAGGTATGATTTAGACTCTTTGTTGAAACATCACCCTATTAAAGAAAAAAGGGGGTTACTGGCTCAGTTATGTGGCAGAAGTCACCATGGAGCTATACAATACATGAATATAAATAATATACTAGAACATATAACACATTACAAAAATATTTGATTGTAGTGCAATTACGATACCGACTTAGGACGGTCATTTAATTTGACAAAAGCCAAACAAATGGTGTGGTTATAGGGCTCACCTTCCCACTCACCGTAACGGTAGAACTATCAAAGGACGTACTTTTAAAAAATTATAAATAATCCTCCATGTAAAGAACAAGGGTCAACAGGTATCGCATATTGAAAGGTCATAAAAATATAAACACGTAAGGTATTGTAAAGCACATAATGGTATAATAATATGTGACATCAACATGATAAACCGTGCTCTGCCAGTCTGAAAGCGAGCTAAGATCCTAGATCTGTAGGAGTCCCGACTAACCGTCAGAGGGAACGAGGTTCAGGACCATGTCTCCTCTGAAAGAGGTTTGGACAAGGCCCGTCATATAGTCACCACCGCCCTGTTAGTCAGCGTGCAACGTTCAAGTAAAAGTCTGCGTAAGGCTGTAGAGGGGCCAAATACAAGACCTATAGTCTTTTTGATGATTTCAATATCATATTGTCTATTTAGAAGACGTTTGACTATTTTATTACATGATAAAATAAAAACAACAACATGGTTTTGATTAAATCATGAGGTAGAGAGGTATACAGTGTCTAAAAATCCAAAGAAATGACTTGATAGGCTTCAAAATTTCGAATGTCGATTATTTTTTAAATTAAGATTTCACTTTTCTATTCATTCAAGGCTTGTCTTTTTACACCTTCTATTTTACACTATTGTTTACAATAAGAGTTTTGTATCCCTGCATTTGTAAAATTTATCCTTGAAGGTAATCTATACTTAGGCTCTTTATAAAAACACGAACGTAGATATTTGTCAGAAATACAAAAGACATGTACAACTGTAATAATATGATCAGCAGGCTGATAAATGAATTTAGAGTAATTGCATGAACAGGAAGGCGGAATAGAGTCAAGAGTATTTGAATAAGATGTGACTACATTGTGATGAAAAATAAGGTTTCTAATAGGTTTTTTGTACTGATAGCAAATTAGCGGTCGCTCAAGTTTCTCGAAATACTGCGAAATTTTAGATTTGAGTCTATGATCACGAAAAACATTTAACAACATTAGGTAGGTCTAAACCTTTGTTGACAAATTCAATCTTGATAAATTGTGATTGTGGAAGAGAGCGAAAGTATACGTGGGTAAAGTTTGTAATATGAAAATACTAAGTCCAAATCATTCTGTATAACGCAAACTTCTTAAATTAGCCTCATCTAGGTTACGTTTCAATCTGGTGACCGGAATAGACGATAGTGCATGTAGAAGTTCGTGACGACCGTTATTTCTGGCTTTCCGCAGTAGACTGTCTAATGACCCATTTAATTTAGCATGTCGTTTGCAGTTGCACGACGACCGTGCGACCTGTGTTTCCTCTTAACGCAAAAACACTATTACATTTTTTGTGACCTCAAAATTTTAAAATTTCTGACCAGGATTTTTCAGAGCTTGAAAAATATTGCTTTACTGCTTATGCAATTCTTTCATTAATCTTATACATTAAGAACAACTCTGTAAAATATGTTATCCACTTCCTTACTTGGATGGCGAGGTCCCTCGACTCCCATCATATGGTATCTATATATCTCAATTAGTTCGATTTGTCAGAGGCTGCACCGATGTTTTGGACTTTCATAAACGAAATTTACCTATTACTATTAAACTTTTAACTCAGGGTTACAGATATCACAAGCTTAGAAAAACAATCTGCAAATTTATCAGATCTTATTCAGAACTTCTTTCTAAATTTGGAAATATTTCTTTTCAACACTATGTATCCAATGGCATTTCCCATCCTAATTTTTACGTATATAAACTAAGGAAAGTAAAAGGCTCCGATAACGTTATTTTATCATGTAATAGAATAGTCAAACGTCTTCTGAATAGACAATATGACATTGAGATCATCAAAAAGACTATAGGTCTTGTATTTGGCCCCACTACAGCCTTATGCAGACTTTTACTTGAACGTTGCACGCTGACTAACAGGGCGGTGGGGACTATATGACGGGCCTTGTCCAAACCTCTTTCAGAGGAGACATGGTCCTGAACCTCGTTCCCTCTGACTGTTAGTCGGGACTCCTACAGATCTAGGGTCTTAGCTCGCTTTCAGACTGGCAGAGCACGGTTTATCATGTTGATGTCGCATATATTTTTAAACCATTATGTATTTTACAATACCTTACGTGTTTATATTTTTATGACCTCTCAATATGCGATACCTGTTGACCCTTGTTCTTTACATGGATGATTATTTATCAAATTTTTAATGTATGTCCTTTGATAGTTCTGCTGTTACGGTTAGTGGAAAGGTGGGCCCGTAAACCGGTTAACCACACCATTTGTTTGGCTTTTGTCAAATTAAATGACCGTCCTAGGTCGGTATCGTAATTGCACTACAATCAAATATTTTTGTAATGTGTTATATGTGCTAGTATATTATTTATATTCATGTATTGTATAGCTCCATGGTGACTTCTGCCACATAACTGAGCCAGTAACTCCTCTTTTTTCATCCACTTCCAAAAGATAACCTTTATTTTCCTAAGAACGAGAAGACTACAGAAAGTTACACTATTTAAAACTATGACTATGCCAACAATTTTAAAAACAATGAATCCGAAAAATATATAATATCTGTGTCAAACATTTGGATCTTGGAATGCAACTAAGCAGAAAAAAAAGTTTCTCAAAACCTCCATTATTTAATTTGCTTTGCATTTCATCATCATTTGTGAAGATCTCGCTAAACAATAATACTTTTAAAGGGACCATGAGTTGTTCATTTCTACCAGGTTTCACCAAATCCCACATTGGTAAAAAAATTATGTCGATTGTTTTGGCGAACAACAAACAACAAGGTGGCTACTTACAATCTTTAAATTCGGCAAACAGCCATGGTCCATTAACATTACTATTTGATCAAACCAAATTGCAAAAGAAATGATTAAGTTTTAAGCGACTTTATTATGATTTGTAATGTAATCTGAGCTATCTTTGATTTTTTACAGAAAAAACCCGCATAAAGTCACATTTTACCAATTTGCAAAACTATGTGGGTGAATTGAAAGTGAAAGTAGACTCTGATCTTGCAAGTTTGTGTTTGAAGTGACTTGATGTGTTATTTCTGTGATTCAATGATAGTTCTGTCTTCATTGATACTGAAGGGCACATGTGCACTACGTTGTGTAGTGATGCAAGCAATTCTGGACATTTTGATATGTAATATGGCATCAGTCTTAACTATTTTCAAGATCAGACAGACCTGTAAGCATTTGCAAGCAAACACTATATAGAAAAGCCTTAATGTCATGTTTATCATTGACGTTAAAAATCGAAAATCACAATCTTAGCCAGTATCATGTATCGAGTTTGATGATGTTAAACTATGAAGACACAACTTGAAACACATGTAGGACATTGTGTACAACTGAACCGACCAGACGTTATATGGGACTTAGGTAACCTATGCTAAATTTATTCTGTCTGAGTTTTGTACCCTCTTTGTGTATTCATGATTACTTCGTACCAGAGAATAATACCACACCAGTAACAGCAATCCCATCTTCTCGTACCTGAGGAAAATTACTGATCCTCTGTAGAAAAGATAAGATGATGGGCAATCATTTGACCACGAACTTCATTGAAAAGGTATAATTTGTCGAAATGCTCATTTGGTGTACAAAATTATAAAGTACATATATTCTTATATTTAGTAAACAACAACCCTTTCAGGCCATAAATTTTTATATTAGTAAAAACAAAATATTGAAACTTATGATTTAAAAGAAGAAGCATTCTTCATAAAAATCTGATCAATTCATTTCATCCAATGAGAGTCCCTGACACATTGAAATAGTAGTCCCACTCTCCCCACAGAAGATCAGCCAAGCAGACGACTCGTTAATTACCATACTTTGATCAAAAGCACGCGTCAACATCGAAACAAATTGTAGAAAATGATCAAGATATGAAAGAACCTTCAGAAATGGTATTTTATATTGCTTTTATGTGATATAAATACAGCTATATTTTAACCTCTGATATACTTAAACGTGAACCGAAAGGAATTTCTATAATAACACAGGTGCTTACACTGCGACATAAAACAAGTACAATTTGGTCATACATAACGAAGTTAACTAAGCACTGCTTAGATTTTCTCCAAATAAATTTATTGGCATTTGGCAAATGTTTAAAGGCAAAAAGGATGTTCGTAGTTCGTAGTTCTGTTCGACAAAAAAGTATGACAAGTGGAAAATAATGAATAAAAAAAAACTCCATAGATACGATATTTCTTCATCAAATAACATCATTCACTAATGTCAAGTGTTTTCAAATTAAGATATTTAGGTTGACACTTTGAGTTCTCCTGTTTATTTTAAAGCCGGTGTGGCCTAGTGGATAAAGTGATCGGCTCGTAATCGAGATCACGGTTTCGACTCCCGCCCTGGGCACACCGGTGTTCTGTCTTTCGGATGAGACCATAAAAACCGATGTCCCATATCACGGTAGGCGTGGCACATAAAAGATCCCTCACTGCTTCGGGTATGTCCGTTGCAAAGGTCGAAATTTGTATGCAATGCATCAGGCAGATGCCGACATCATATACGTAAAATAATCGTGGAGTGACGTAAAACAATAATCAATTAATCAATCTCATGTTCATGGTCATGGTTCAGAGAGAACAAAGCTAACATGTATAACAAACACAGGTTTACGAGCTCCAGTTTATGTTTCTGAAGCCAATAGTTTGGGCTTCTCTTATTGAATATATTGGTTATGTACGTCATATTCACAACAAAGACCAGTCGAACATTGTTTTATTTACAGTAAAAATTTGAACTGTTTGTATATTTTAGCTGAAACAATTCAGTTATTTATTAATATTCCCGATTTGAAAGAGATAAAAGAGAATGTGACTCGGCTGTATTACTGAAATCGTCATGGACATACAGTTAGTGAATTTCTTTATCATTACCAGACACTTGCGATTGATTCTTATTTAAAGTTTTTATGATATAATAACTGTATCATAATTCACATGATACTTTACTGCCGGGACCTTGAGACGCAGCTTGCTGTAATTAGAATTGATATTTTCGTCGTCTACATCCAGTGTTTCTGGCGCCTGTCGACCAATTACTACTCTGTTGTTCTCTGAGGATTGTCTTATGCTTTGAAAATACAGGTTTGCGTTCTGGGTTACAGCAGAATGAGCTAAAATATAATACGTGTATATACATATCAAAATCTTGGTATGTATGCCCTGCATCGCTGTCTGAGACAATAAAGCGTGTGTCCATGTGATTGTGGTACTGGTAGTAGATGTCATTGTGGTCGTCGAAGTCGTTGTTTAACGATTGGTATCTCATAGTCCATGGAATAAAGGGGACAATATCGTGTTTAGTGTCATATTCAGACAAATGCGAGCCCCAATAAAACCGAGGTGAGACCAGGTGCCCGAGAGCAGTAAGCGTCCCCTGGTTGCATGCAACATCCGTCGCAAAAGTCCTGCAATAACTTTTCAAATCGAGGAGGTAAATACATAAAAAGACACGCATGAACATACAAAGGAGACAGGAACACGAAGTCAAATTTCCCATTCAAGGCAAGAAATGCTGCCTGCCTGAAATTCCGGTGTCGGAAACGTAGGTGGCCAAATATCTGTATATACATGTATACACGTATTTTGTCAAATCAAGTATAGTCAAAAAGTTAAGATTAAAAAAAAAAGTTAAGGTTAAAAATATGAAATGAAATTTCAAGGTTCTCTCAAAAATAGATGTTTCCTTCTCGCTACGGTTTTAAATGTATCGAATCGAAAAGCATTAGGTGGTCAAAGTAAAATAAAGTATGGCATAATCTGTACGATGAATACTTACTCGAAACTGAATTCCATTTTGTTCTGAAATCAAATACAACAAATAAATAAACAAATATTTTATCAGATTGTCTTAATATACCTTATCTATTATATAAATTAGCCGGTAAAGATTAGTAGGTGCCCTTCTTTGCTCGGAGCCGAGAGGTTCCGAGTTAGAAATCCTAAAGTTTTTTCTTTTGGATGAAAGAGTAAATACCGAGGTCCCGTACCACGATGTCTGTACAATAACGAGTCCTGTATTCGATTGAATAGGTTGAAATTTCTGTGCAATTTATCAAGCAAAACTATGGACAGACAACGAAAATCGTTGGGTGATGTGAAACAAATTGTTATTGCATTTATTAAATCAGTGTAATATGTATATAACAATCAATCACTCACCGCCTGCTGATGTGTCTGATAAGAAGCGCACAACTAAATACCATGATAGTAAAACCAACGGTTAAACTGGCGGTTAAAATTACTCTGTCGTCAAATTCAGGATCTACGCCTACCGAGAAATTATTGAATGGATAAATTACATATTCTACAAAACACACGCATACACCTACACACACACACATCATATAGATATATATAGATATGCATATATATTCAATTATAAATGTAGGTAGCTAGTGCCATGCCATAATAGCAAGGATAATGTAACATTATTCATGATATAAAATAAAGAAGCACCCGGGAGGAGTAAGCGTACTAAACTAGCTGCATCCACAATGAATGTCTAACACATACGGACGACATAGTAATGTTTTAAGATTGCACACAAATTAAGTTAAATTCAAAACAAAATTGCATAGACCGGCCTTCTTACCGGATGTAGTACATCCTGTTTTCGGTGAGCAGTGTTCGATTCTAGAACAGTTACACACAGACAAACACTGTCTTCCATAAAATTTCGGCGGGCATTCGTCGGTACAGTTTTCACCTATCGTGCCTAACGGACATGCTAAAATAAAAAAAATTTGAAATTGTATAAAAATTATAAATATATAATTTACTAGGAGTCATTCACATTTTTGTATATTCATAGAATTCGACGGGGGTTGGGCGTATACATATGAATTTTATTAGTTATATTCATTCATTTATGTGGCGTATAGATTTTTATAAAAAGAGAGAGATATCAGGCTAAGCTGAATGACAAAACCCGCTACGGACATCCATGACAAAAAGTAGAAGAACTTGCATAGTATCACAAAATGTTTTATTTCTATATATTCAAAACAATATAGACATAAAAGTATTTTCTTTTTGGTCTTACATTACGTTTTGTCATTCATTGGAGCTTTCTTTGATTTTATATGTAATTTAAGACAGACACATAGACTATTTGCAGAGACTGGAAACTAGCCACTACTTCCGGAAACATGCTGCACACCCTTTTGTTATGCAAATTATGTTTTCGCCGCGCTAAGCGGTCATGATACTCTTTGAATTGACCGCGCCGATAGCCGAGTGGTTAAGGCGTCTGCCTGTATATCAAGGAATCGTTCAGCCTTAATCAGTGTTTCTTTAACAATTAAAATCGGTAAATAGCAAAATAAAAAAAAATATTGCCGTCATTTGCACAGCCGGTGTGTTCCGACGATGTTTTACATTGGGACAATGATCTCCAATTTGATCAGATCAATTCAAGAGGTAAGAAACTTAACTGCTAAGACTCTTTTGACTTTATTTATTTATTTTATTATTATTACTTTTTTGCAATTAGATTATGGCAATATGCCATACATGTACATTTCAAACGATCCTCTCAAAGAAGATTGCCCATGTAACCTCCTCCTTTATTTACTATGGTTTAGGAATAAATACCCCAACAAGCAGTATTATTAAAGATTACTGCCTTGTTTTTTCCAAGTGAGACCAATATGTCATACATTTCAAACGATTCTTTCAAAGAGGATTGCCCATATAATCCCCCTTATTTACTATGGTTTAGGAATAAATACCCCGAAACGGTCCCTTATGTTGCGTTGAATGTAAACAAGCAGTATTATTAAAGAAAAATTTTTACTATAAGCAGTAGAGAATCGGGCTATTTGACTACTGAAAATGCACCTAAAAAGGTGTAAAATAATAAATTACTGCTTTGTTTGTCCAAGTGAGACCACATCTTGGCGTTCCCTCATAAATTATTGAAACTATTTCAAATGGTGAAAACTAAAATTTCACTTCAAAAAAATATTTTAAAAGGTGGAAAACATAAGGATATCATTTTTTGTCAAAACCGGAAATAGCAACTCGTATGAAATTAAAGATTATAAACATTCATTTATATATTGCATATCATACTTACAATGACAAAAAGCAAATAACAATAACCTACATACCATATAAGCATGAGACTGTACTTAGTTATTGAATTATTTGGTGTTGTTTTAACACCTACTTGTACAAGGTCAATGTCAGCGACTCCGTCGCCGATATACCAGTTTTACTCAGTGTGTAGTGCAATATTTACAACAAGCTGATCAATGAAAAATACACAGAACGTTTTATTGAATGTCTATTACCCTGCAAACAAAATATTGTCGAGTGAATTACGGTAAGTCATTAGAAAATGTCGTGACAATGACGCTGTCGAGTGTTTGTTCGTATACCCACGCCGTGGAAATGGCGTCTTATTATGGGAGGTCAGAAATTACAGTGGACCAAGGATTTCAAGCGTCAGATCACATTTTCTTAACTTAATTGTTTTATCTGAGACTTATTCTTTAGTCGATTCTTTAAAACATTGCGATGTTATGGCTATATTGTCTACGACCGGAGATTCATGTAGAACAATATGGCGGACGGCCCTTGTTTACATCCGGGCTACTCAGACAGGTAGCACATGCCAGTATTTTACTAAGAACTGAGAAGGACGTTCCAGTCTTTGAAAGTAGTCTATGTCTCTGTTTAAGAACATTTAGTCTTTTGGTTACAATCACGGTGTGGATAACGATGCTTGATAAAATATTTCCTCTCCGAGTCAGTTTAATCTGACGTAATTTAATCCTCAGTTAACTTCCTGTCAGATACTTTCAATACAATGATTGATACACTGGTTCATTCTGGATTCCTTGGGGATATTGTATGCACTACTAAAGCAATGCCTGCTAATTTCATTACGGATGATACTAAGAAACTTACATGCTACTTGCAGTCTAAGATAAAGATGGTTGAAATCCAATGAATACGAATTCGAATGCCAGTAAACACTCAAGATCACAGTAATTGAAAACTTTCTGTCTTAATTTCGCCACTAAAACGTCGAATCGGTCGTTCTCCAATTCAGATCTATACAAACATCATGTAATGAGACTTCAGAATGTACATACTAGACGATACACGTATGTTTCGTGTTAAAAAAATAACTTTAAGTGATCTTAAAGGCAAACGAGGTATAAATCAAATAACCAAATCAGTAGCCATACATTGATCCGTGAAATATCCGTGAACTTCCATAAATCATTATACTTACTTTCACAGTGACCATTTACGACATGGCAGTTGATTGGACACTGTCTGATAAAAGATAAGCGTTTTAATATATCAATACTACATGTAGTTATAAAGTAACAATATAAAATGATATATATCATCAAATCATAGGTATATTTCAATATAAAACCATTTAATGCTTACGCATACATGGCATATTGATGTATTTTACATAACTCTGTATTCAAATCGTTTTGATCACTTAATCAAGGCTCAGAGCTCAGTTTAGAAAAGAACTTACGGAAATATTCAGCGACACGCCATACGTAGATATTTACAAAATGGTTGATTTTCTGCTTGAGGTGTGTATATTTTTGTTACTTTTCAACAAACACAGCATAATTGTAGAGTATCAAATACATGTTTGATTAAACCAGGTGTCATAAATTGAAGATCTGTCTTATTTCCTTTGGTAAAATGGATCCCAGAAAGCCGAAAGCCCGTGAAATTCAGTGTTCAAGTTTTTATCATATATATAGTAACTGATGCTTATCTTATATGATGACTCTTAAACAAATAGTATTCACTCTCTTAGATGTGGTACAAACTCACTCTTTGGAATATTATCAAACGTTTCTTTAATATAATCATTTATGGTAGGACATAGAGTCTCCAGAAATTTTTGATAAAAATGGGACTTTATGTTTCTTTTTATGTTATTGACCCATGTCTATGTACATTCATAACCTATAAGGACCGATTTCGTTTTGAAAATTTAACACCTTAATAAGATTTAATAAACAGAACGTTTTTTACAATCTTAACTCTTTTCATTCCTTGGAAGACATTTATCGTTTTTCTAATAAGGATAAAATTAATTATTTTTACACCGGATTATGAGTCACGAAAACGCTATTGTTTTTCTTACATTTATATACGTAGAATGATTGTATTAGATTGTATATTTCCTTTTTATCAGTCAAAATAACATTTTTGATTTACTTTGTCTTCACTTTGTCTATTAGAAATCAAATAAAATGGTATTACAAATCCTTGCTTCCTTGTTGTTATTTAATTATATGAAAGTGAGAAGAACATCAATCATTTACCTTTACCGTATTCGAGTCCCGCCAGGGACTGAGTTGTGTCCTGTCGAGGTCGAGCGTCATGGTATACATGGAACGTAAAAGATATTTAATGCTTCAAGTAGATCGGTCGAAAAGCTTTAAATTTCTGTGACTTGCATCAAGCAGATGCCGTCACCATATAAATTCAATAACCTTGATGTTACGTAAAATAAACAAAACAAAATGTCATGGCGTCACATGTAGAATGAGTTACCTGAATAAAATATTCTAAACACATTTAAAACGACTTTTAATAGGATGCCATTGTAATCAGTATTTTTATATATAACATTAGTAATCTTATCACAAAATAGTAGCTATTTCTATCAATACTTTATGGTTTTTAATAAAATAAAGATTCGTTACATTTCTAAGAAATGAACTTTAAATAATACTAAAAATTCTTATCCAATGTAAAAGAGGACCACCTTGCTGTAAACAATAGTTAACAGCGCCAGTACAAAAGGGTGCAACGCTTCCGTCTGTATTATTTCATCGCTCTTTTCATTACCTAGATATTAATAATATACACGTATTTATCAAAACATTATTATAAAATCTTTCATTTTTTAAATTTCAGAATTAAAAATTTTTGTAAGGCTAAATCATTTGAACAACTCAGGCGTGACCAAAAGCGGCGAATTAAAAGAATATCTGCAAACATTTTAAAGAGTATTTAAGAATTATTCAAAAATTACTCTAAGAAATGATTAAAAAACAAGAATATCTATATTAACAATTTTTTATTTTAAAAACTGCTTTATTAAGTAGAGCCTTCCCCAGGGGACAAATACCCCTCTTTCGGTAACATAGGTTGAAACAGACATTTATTCATCCCAAGATACATCACTGGTATAAGTGTAATGGATGGTCCACTAAAGAAACTCACTTCATTAAACTCTTAAACGGACAGATGGACGGACAGGGTGATTCTTGTATAAACCCCTCAACTTCGTTTGCGGGGGTGTATGACTCAAATACATTATATTCTAAAAGTTAGTTCAGTTGCATATTATCCTCTGGTTGTTCCAGGGATCCGTAATGGTTAATATCATTACTTGATCTTGTATAATAGATGTCTCTTATTATTAACTAGCGCTCGGTACCTTAGCACTTTACTCTTGCAAAATTGATAAGTATACAGCATATGAAAAAGTATTAAGTCTGAATGACATTTAATACCATAAACATATTTTAACAAATATAGTCTTATTATATTACTATAGTATTGTATTGATATGAAAGAGCTGAGTATTATGTCTTGATTGATACATATGTATATACCCTGCGCAAAATACATTTGTATATAAATTGGTATACACCTAAATTATTTGTTAGATTTCATATCTTTGAAGTCATTAATAATATAATAACAATGATTACAAGAGTAATACCTACGCTTCATTTGCCTTTGTACAATTTTGTGCACAGATGATATTCAGCAACGGAGGTACAAAAACTACGATGATCAAAGCCAAGTACATTTCCAAATGACATAGACAATGAAAGTGATAACACAGATTACATTATTAATATATAGTTTGAAGATAAAAAAAGCTTTCAATTGGCTTTCGAACTTTGTTACCTTCGTATATTCTAGTGCACTACACAAAAAGGAAAGAGAAATTTTAAAAGTTACGTACCTGATACGTGTGATAGAAATACGAAAAGAATAAGGAAAGAATAAAAGTACTCATCCCAAAGTACAAGTTCCATTCAATTAATCTATAATGTGATCTATTCTTAATAAAACATGGTCGAACTTCCACATACATAGTGTTTATACACATGCACTCATTTTAAACTACTACTTACATTTTAGAATAAATAAATACATTTCCATCCTTTTAAAATAGATCTGAATAAAATATAAAAAGAAAATGTAATATACCTGTTAAAATCTGTTCCTACCGAAGTGCATCACTCTGAATTTTCTGCCAAATATCAATGATGAAATTCCTGAATATTTTCTTTAGATTCGGAATTTACTTATTTTTCCTACACGAAATAATAAACTTATATTTAAGTTCATTCTAGTACCAGAACTGGCAGCAGTAACTTTGATTTCTATACAGCTTTTTATTTCATCCGATTGCTGACAAAGTCCAATAATGTAACAATAGCATATATAAAATTAATCAAGTACACTATCATTCAAAACTAAAATTTGAAATAGCACTTACTTTGCTCTAACCGGGTTCTTCCTACTCCGAAGTGTCTCCGAAACTCGTTTCCAAAGATAGTAATCATTAATGTAAAGATGATGGATAAGCCCAAACCACAGATTCGAAAATCATGAAACCAGAGGACATACAAAATCAGTGAAAATGAAAACCAAGTAGAAAATAACAAAATATGTTTACCTGAAGAGTATATGTGAACCCCTACGATGGAGTGAGATTAGTCTGAACAACGATATATCATATGGAGCAATACTAGTCTCGTAACGACCATAGAACTTCCTCAGTGACGTTGCTAGTCTAGCACGTATATAATCCTGGTTTAGTAGCTTATCTGAAAGTCGCATAGCCCTCAGAACAAAGTCATTGTAATTTGATCATGCTCTGAAATAACGTGTTAACTGAGATATGAATACACTGTATGCGGGTGATGATGGAATGTTCCTACTAATGGAAGGAAATTTGTGATAGCGAAATTGAAATCGTCACGTTTGTCATAGAGTGAGGTGTTCAATTGACAATTAAAGTCGAAAGACAACATAATATCTAATACGAAGTAGAATGACTACTTTCTGTGGTATCTTTGACCTCCAGTTCACTCGGATAGATGATGCTAAGGTAATCTGCGAATGAAGGATTATTAATTGAAAGCAAGGCATCTATATATCTGTAAGTGAAAATGAAGCCAAGAGCTAATTGTTTCTTTCCTTGCGAAAACAAATACCGAATGAATTCAGCTTCGTATGAGTAAAGGAAACTGTCAGCCAGAAGCGGAGCACAGTTAGTGCCCATTGGAATGCCGACAATTTGTTGAAAAACCTTTCCTCCAAACACCATAAAAATGTTATCGATATGAAAGTTCAACATCTGGATGTGTCTGTTTCAGTGTATTTATTTTTGGAATCAGAATTTTCCCTAACAAAGTAAGTTTATTAAATTCCTATATCTTTTATAAAATAAAAGAATAAAAAAAACATGTGCTATTTCAAAATTTGTAATAAAATGGGATTAACTAAATAATCAATTATGAGACGCATTTTGAAATCATCCCGACTCCCGCCAGTACAAATAATGTATATTTTCATTATATCTATGCTTTAGAAATAATTACTCTGCATACTTCTTTAAGAAGCAATATATCGAAACATAATATCGTTATATGAATATGTAGAATATATGTCTATATATTATGTATTTTACTGAGATAACCTGAGAATTACCTGTTGTAAAAGTTGAAGCAACTAAAAACAAATATTTTTGAAACAAACTATATACCAAGAACAATAATTTTGCACGCATTCTGATCGTTTTTCTCGCTTCAGCGTTTTAATCGTCGTGTGCATTCCTATACATACTTCAAATTAACTACATATAAGCCTTTCCACAAGCTACTGTAGTAGGATTCCATCAAAATCTCCGGCAGCTTCCAACACTTCTTCTTTTCCATAGGATTAGAAAATAAAAACTTTTTCGACAACCCTCCCCAAACGCGCACGGTCGATTATTATCTTTTTAACAGTTTTAATCATTGTTACGTCAAACTATATTCATACACAGGTCTATCATCACCACCTTACATCCCAGTATTTTTTATTTGAGCCGATATTTACATGTGAACCGGATTGGGTGTTATGTTCAAATGTGTCTTTTGCAAGACTTTTATTCTATTGTCAAAGAGAAAACAGAAGACATCTTACAAAGCTGTATGACACAAATTACCAAAGACCTGCACACACTATATTACAAAAATATTCGATTGTGCTGCGGTTACGATACTGACTTAGGACGGTCAATTGAAGTAACAAACGTCACTCAATTGGTGTGGTTAACCGGTTTACGGGCGCCCACCTTCCCACTCACCGGAAAAGCAGCACAATCAAAGGACACACATTTAAAAGTAATCCTCCATATAGATAACAAGAATCAACAGGTTTCTCAAGGAGAGAGGTTATAAAAAATTATTACACACGAAAGAATTATAGAATAATATGTTGCCATCAAAAATATGTAAGGAGACATAAGTAAACCGTGCTCTGCCCGTCTGTAAGCGAGCTCAGATCCTTGATCAATAGGAGTCCCGACTTATAGTCAGAGGGGTCGAGGATCAGTATCTTGTCTCCTTGAAAAGGTTTGGACAAAGCCTGTCAAGAAAAAATCTGCATTATGTTGTAGAGGGACCCAATGGTCTTAGCGATGATCTCGGGATCATACTGTCAGTGTCGAAGGCGTTTAATAATTTTAGAACCAGCCGATATGAAATTATTGGAACCTTTGACCCTCCTTAGTTTGTACACTAGATCACCGTAAAAACTGGGATGGGAAATTCAAATATCACAATTTCCGGTGAATGGAGTTATTAATCTTTGACATCCCCTAGCGGCTATTGTGAATGCTAAGTAGAAATCAATTACATGTACTTACATTTATAAGATCTACAACGAGAAAAAAAAGGTAAAGGGAAACGGGAGCATCTCCATCGCTACAATCGAATTTCATTTAATATGTGATCAATGTCTTCAAATTTCCTCACCATAACAACCGTTTTATGAAATATCTTCCTTTGCACCATTAAGGCCATTCATTGTTTCATATTGGTTATTTTATATCGTAAGCTTATTGTTTAATATTTATGGATTGTTATTTATAATCTCCAAAACAATGATAATGCTTAAAGGCAATTACGACTACATTTTTAAAAACACTTATTAAAAGATGCTTGATGAGTGTACAAGTACATACTTAATATACTCAAATATGAAATTAGATCTGGTTGATCAATACACTGAGCATTGTAACATGCTAAATGTCAACAAAGAATTGTTTCAAGGAGTACAATGTTATCTCATCACAGTTTTTGCAAATTTGTTGATTATTATACTTACCGGAATTAGAGGCAGAGGTCATTTAAATATTAGACCCAAAATCGGCAAGATGCATCAGCGTAACGGACTATTTTGCGAGAAAACATTACCCGAGGCTTATAGCAAATCAAAAATGGGATTTTTACTTCAAACATTCAATTATTTTAAAACGTTAGCACAGTTTATGATGTGTACCTTTGTAAAAGAAACACTATCTTTGGAGCAAAAACCTGGATAAGAATAAGTCTTCAGCATTCTCTGGCTGGTCGTAAAAGGCGAATCTTTGATCAAGGTGGAACCAGTGCGCCCTAGAAAATGTATAAATTTGCAGCAATCCATCGCGAATTGGTGATGTTTCAAAATATGTTTTACATTTTTGGACGGTGATGTTCAACCGAAAACTCTTCTTATATTTCGATTTCAATTTTATGATTGTTTCAAGAAAAGGTGACATTTAGACATTTGCAAAGTAAGCTCTCTTCAGTTACGACAACAGTACGACAATATAAAAAAGGAAAATGATAACACTTAAAACTTTGAAAAGGGGGAGGAAGAAAACAGAATCAAAAACATTACAAAAACAAAAGAAACCCGTTTCAACAAAAAGAAAAAATCCAAACATCAATCAAAAGTAAGCGTGATAATAATTGTTAAATGCTAAATGTTTAAATGCTTTCTGTCAAAGTGCTTTTTCCGTGCCTTCTGTGAAATTTGATTTTTGCTAGTCTATTGACTTTCGCAATGAATACATATATGCTAGACACTTCCGCAGTAAATACCAGTATTAATGTCCTTGTCACTCTGAAGGACATTTGAGCAAGAAAGAATTTGGTTTTATATACAATGCTTGCTGAATATTGCCAACTCGAGGACCACGATTTTTGCATTCTCATCCGGAAGACCGCCCAAAGTACTCGCACTCCTGAGATCCACTCTCAATTAATGTGGGCAGTGCTCAAGAATTTTGATAAGGCAGAGATTTGCCTGGTTCAGTACATCAGAAAGATAACTCTGACCACAATTCTGCTTCACGACCAACCGGAAGGCGTTGAATACATCTTCTTGTCCTATGTCCTGTCTTGAAAATTACAAAATTATCAGAAATTAAAACATTTTACACTGAAATGAAGTCTTCAAATGAACGGACAGTAGTTCCGTCCCCTGGACTCAAACCATGTCTTAACGCTGAACCCTCTGAGTCTCAAAACGACTCCTCCGATCCTCCGCCTGATGAAAGCTTACAGATTAAAAGGTCAGTAACGCCGTTGGGATGCTTATATCTTCCTGCACCAGATCTCACCTGCCTCCAATTGATGATCCATATCTTGTTTTCTTGCCTACAAGCATTGATGTTTAGGTAATTCCAGTCTGATACCTGTGTAAGTATGTTCATTTTATTCGACTTTCTGGAAAATTAGCTATACTTGGCTCGATTTATTCTGGACCTTAAGACTAGTTATTAACAGAAGGGGAAAAACGGAGATTTTGCTGAAAGGACAGATTATCTGTTTGAGGTGTGTTTATTGTTGATAGATTTTGGAATTTCCTAATATGTTTCTGTAGAATGATGACAACTCCAATTTCGCCGTACAAATCAACAATTCAGTTTTCAGAAAATGAACTGGGTGGAGCATTTAGAACTATAGTTGTATAGTAGACATGGCTTATATGAGCGGGAATGTTTTAGAGAATAATGACCAGGCAAGTTCTATGGATCATATATGGAGAAAGTCTCAAGTCATATTAGAATTAAGAGTATTGATGGAATTAATTAAGTCCTAAGTAAAAACTATTACGATTCTCTCTCTCTCTCTCTCTATCTCTCTCTCTCTCTCTCTCTCTCTCTCTCTCTCTCTCTCTCTCTCTCTCTCTCTCTCTCTCTCTCTCTCTCTCTCATTCTTAAGACGTTTCAGAGCTTAATTCTTTTCTAATATGTACTACAATCGCAGGTTTAAGAGTTCCGAAGCCAGTTGCAGTAGTTTTTCTGCCGTAGTTGATGCAAAATGTCGGATAGTACAAACGGCATGAGATTGTTCAACAGAAAGCCCTAAACGTCTGGCGAAACCCCGAAAGGGGTCACGTTCTGGTGAACTCTGATGATGTTCCAGTCACCCAAACCGTTATTTCCAATAGCCATCCAATAACACGGCTAGGCACGTGCACGTGACGCAATATGTAACAAGCATTTTTCCAAAACTACCTTGTAAAATACCAGAACGCCGGGGATGTTAATTTCATTTCTAGAAATTTGTAGCCGCTTGGCTGAAACTCAGAGTTCACCAGAACTTGACCCCTTATTAGGCTTCGCCAGATCTTTCTCCGCAATAGGACAAGTAGAGAAGCAGAATAAAGAAATGGTTTTAATCAGATTTTCATTGTGACTTAAGTTTTATAGTACATACTTCGTACCACTTGGCACAAGAAGTTCAAAGTCCAGATCATGGAACATGCAGAAGACAAAAGCTCTTCTAGCAGAGATCAGATGTTTGTCACCGCTTGTCCACGCAAATATTAGATTCATCATGGTATCCAGAATGTTTGGTGTTGGAAGGACTCCAGTGTTAAAACGCATCATGCCCGATTCCCGACTGCAATAACAGATTATCCCCGCTGTGACGGTGTCGCATCTGCTGGGCAGAAGCTAATATGTACAATGAACGAAGGAATACCTCATGGGAGCTAAAGTTATTGAGGTTAGAGGATTTTCATGCGAAGCTGTGAAGGAAACAATAGTCCTACAGATTCACTCTGTCCATCTTACGACCAGCAGCAGTCCCTTGAATGAAGCCAAGAAATTGAAACCTTTCCGGTGAAAAGACGGTGAAAATCTGTATTTACAATATTCCTGGCAACCCTGGAGCTTTATTCATGACTAAATTAGAGTTATCTTTCTTGTCATCATCTACATTTGATAAGATGAACTCTTTAATACAGAGATATAAAAGTTATGCGAGCCGGTTATGTCCTTAAAGACTGATCTTCCCCCCGGCACCCCAAAATCTACTGAAAGTCACTAGGTACTACTGTAAAACAGAATGACCGCTGTATGTGCCGAAAACTTGGCCCAGAGCCTGCAAACATTAGTGACGAATTCAGCGTTGCCAGTTGCTCAAATGGACAACGAGCTGAATATGAAAACGATAGCCAATAGTCATTACAATTTCTGTGCAGATAATTATATAGTTGTACGTTTTAGGATTTGACTTGAAGCAAGACATTCCAGGAAGGCATGCTTCCTTTCTGTATAATTAAGCTCAGCTTCACAGTTTGGATCGAGTGATAAATTTTGAAATGATGATTAATACATATATATTAATCCGTAGTAACAGTCTATAGACTGGACATGACAATTACATTCATTTAAAACCGCCCCACACAATTATTATCGGAATTAGCATTTACTAAGTACTGCTTCTAGAAATATTACATCAATAAAATATTCTTCATCTAAAATATTTACTGCCATGATCTCATTACAAGTTAAAAACAAAAACAAAAAAAAGAAAAATATGCGATTCAACTGTATGACCAACACTTTGACGCGACAGCAGTTTACATTACTGTTGTTCACCAGTTTACCTGTCCTGGAGTGAGTTTTACTAAAGGTCTTAAGCCTAAACGTAGACGTAAACTTTCCGACTAAATTTTACGTGTACGTCAATTGAATTGTTCAGGAAGTATATTTTCATACATAATTACATTGGTAAACATTGTAAAAGGCTTACGTTACGTTTGGAACTCTATAGGGAGGAGACAAATATTTCTTAGCCAAGTTTACGTCTACGTTTGGGTTTACGACTTTTACTAAAACTCACCCCTGCACTCTCACATACAAAAATACAAACATTTATGTTAATTAATTTTATTAATTTCCACTATTTCATAAATAAAGAATGTATTTCTAGATACGAGTTCTTTGTTTCATAGTTGAAAAACACATGTAGTCATACGAAAACAGACTTCAGACAGACAGACATGCGATCAGACAAGCACAATGATATACAAACAGACGCACGAAGAGGAAGAAAACCCTATTCTGTATATATTTGTTCAAGGACATTGAATTATCATTTTCAGTCACTTGTCATAAATCATACTGTAAAATATTTCATATCATGATGCACACATCACAACATCATGTCAAATTTCTAAATAATTTTGGACTCTTTAACCCGCTTCTCCCCCCCCCCCTAATTAATAATGTCCATATTGGCACCTAGTATATATATATATAAACTCGTTTACCTTTATTAGTATGATCATAATTCAATAAATTGATTGATTATTGTTTTACGTCACACCACAATTATTTCACGTATATGGTGACGGCATCTGCCTGATGCATTGCATACAAATTTAGACCTATGCAACCGACCCACCCGAAGCAGTGAGGGATCTTTAAAGTGTCACGCCTACCGTGACATGGGACCTCGGTTTATACTGTCTCATCCGAAAGACAGAACACCGGCGTGCCCAGGACGGGAGTCGAACCCGGGACCTCTCGATGACGAGCCGAGCACCTCTTCCATTAGGCCACACCAGTTTCATAATTCAATAAAAGAAATAAAAAGATGAACATATAACATATATATGAATGATTAAAAGATCAGAGTTCAAGGGAGGTTTATGTCTGAAATTTTCCTCTCTATTCATAGTTTTAAAAACCTGATAATATGTGATTGCTTCGTCACAATAGAATGCAAGTTCAAAATTCGCTTCTGTAATGCATGTGCCTTACAAATGTCACATTCATTAGTTTGGTCCAAACCCTCGAGGTGTCGGACAACGACTGTTAACAACGTACTGTCCTATGACTTATTTGTAATTTGTGAAATTAAAACAAGATTATAGTCATTTATGCTTGTTTTAATTTCCCAAATTACTAATAAGTCATAGGACAGTACGTTGGCTGGCTGTTGATGTATCCTGATTACGCAACATGTTGCAACAATAGAAAATTTCGCCAACAAAATATCTTTCAGCTTATGCATTAGTGTGATGTCATCCATGAGACCGACTGATAACGTGTCTGACATTCAAATTGCAAGACAATTCGTCAGCAAGAACGAGCACCGTGAAGCTTTCTTTGGAAAGTATTAAAGTGTGATCATTGTAACATGATGAGCAGCCACGGAACTTTAATGTGCATACCACCCACTAAACTTGTGCATAAAAGTGTGATATAAAAATAACCACACGATGACATGTTTCGTTGCTGATTAGTAGCCATAGTAGCCACTAAAGCACTAAAAGTAAATAATTCGTCTTTTATTTAATCATTCAGAGAGGGAAATTGGAATAAATTCAAACTGAAGTTTTTTATGCCCCGGATCGAAAGATCTGGGGCATATTATTTTTGTCTTGTCTGTCTGTTGGCTGTTGTAAACCTTTGCCATAACATTTGAACCGTAAAAGATAGACTTCATATTCATGCATACTCCACTAACGAAGCCCTTTCAATTGACAGTGGGCAAGGTCAATGACCTCGAGACCTTCACTCTGACCTTCGTGCTAAAAAATAGCTTTTTCGGGCTTTGTTGCCGCCGGGAACATAGTGTTCCACAAACACATCTTGTTTTTTTGTTTTTTGTTTTTTTGTTTTTTTGTTTTTTTGTTTTTTTTTAGCTACGCCAAAATAACTATATCAGGGTTTTGGTCAGTGTTTATTTAGTAATTATCGATCTAAAGATCTAGAAATGGCGGGAAAATTAAACGAAATGAATTTTGGGATTATAATGGTGTAACATTGGATATTGTTGATGAATTTAAATATTTGGGAATGCTTTTCAATTCTAATGGCAAATTTCTCAAAACTCAAAAAAATATTGCTGAACAGGCGAGAAAAGCTACCTTTGCTTTATCATCAATGCTTAAAAACTATTGCTTTAATATTGAAACACAATTTGATGTCTTCGATTTTTACGTGCATAGTATATTATCATATGCGTCAGAGATCTGGGTCTTTCATAAGGCACCAGATATAGAAAATGTACATACAAAATTTTGTAAATACATATTAGGTGTACCAAAATCTGCAAGTAATGATCTTGTGAGCTGGGTAGATTGCCTTTAATTGTTAAAAGAAAATTTAAAAATTTTAAGTACTGGCAAAAGCTCAAAGTAAATGATAACTGTATTCTGAAGGCATGCTATAATGAACGCTGTTTTATTAATGACACATGGATAGTAAGTATTCGAGACGAATTACGAAATCTTGGTTTATTTTATCTATGGGACAGCGATATTCCAACATCTGCAGCTTATAAAATATTCGAACAGAGAATATACGATGTTTGTAAACAAAATATGCTTTCCAAACTTGTGAATTCTTCAAAAGGAGTAATATATCAACATTTAATAGACAATTTCTGTTTACAGTTCTATTTGAAAAAAAAATCAATTGATCCACGTTATAAGAAATTAATTACACGTTTTAGAATTTCAGCTCATAATTTGAGTATTGAAATAGCCAGACACAGAAATATATCAAGAAACAATAGAACGTGTCTGCTCTGTAACTGTAATGAAATTGAAGACGAGTTTCATTTTATTTTGAAATGTCCATTTTATAATAACTTACGCCATATATATATAAACCCATATTACTTTAGAAGACCAAGTGTTTTCAAATTAGTACAACTTTTAAGCGCACAAAACGTCAGAGAATTGTGTCAGTTGGGAAAATTTCTTCATTCTGCTAGCAAACTAAGAGCCACAAATATCTAATTCACTCTCTGTGTTTTACATGACTCACTCACCAATGTAATATAATAGTTAATTGTATTTTGTAAATATTGTATATATGTATTGTATATATGTGCACTGATATACCGTATGGTATAAAGTAATAAAGAATTGAGAATTGAATTGATCTGCCTTGAACAGTGTCTACATACATGTACACACCTGGATAAGCACCTTCTTTGGCGATACGGTCGGGGGATAAAGGATTGTTTGTACCGACATTTCAGTGGCGGGATGGCGGTATGCAAGTTTGGCGTTATAACGGGGTTATTATATAAGGGGAAATCCGCTCTTCAAGAAATCATGGTGATATGCGAGATTGCCGTTATAACGGAGGATGATATGTCGGGAGAGAACTCTGTATATCAATATCAATATATATATATATATATATATATATATATATATATATATATATATATATATATATATATATATATATATATATATATATATATATATATATATATATATATAAAACAGTGGCCCAAGGCGAAACTCTATTGACGGTGATGTACAAGTGGTTTGTTACAGAAATAAAAACAAAGGTGTGAAAAACTGGAACAGGTAAAGATTACGCTATGAATAAGGAAGGGTATATAAATTCAAGGACATTTAAAATAGTATAACGATGTAATTTGATATTTATCCATTCAATATACTTACAAATAGTAAACCAAAGTATTGTTGAACCAGAAAACGGATAACGTTTCCAGCAATAGGATATTATGAAGAACTTATCGGTCTTTTGTTCACACTTTTTCTTACATTGTTATCATTCGTCCTCGGCATGCATGGGAAAGTTGTAAACAACTTCCGCACTTACCTGTGCTGTTCTATTAATGTGAATGCATTGAATCTTTTCATGAATTACCAGGGGAATCTAACAAGGGGTATATACTCTTTGATGGTAAATATATTTTATTTGGTAAGGTAGTGTTCAATTTACAAAGGAAGCTTGTACGTGTCATCTGGAACAAATGAAAACTATAATAACCTTTTCTCTGACAAATTTCCCGATTAACATCTCTCTCTATGTTATTACACTGTATAATACATATAGTACCATACTTGTATATGTGTCATTTACTACATGTTATATGGGGTTTTTCTCTCCTGTTTCTTTCTGTCTGTCTTTCTCCCCCCCCCCTTTTTTTTTGCCATTAAATACGGAAATACTACACGTAAACAAATGATAACGTTGGTGTGTTGACACTTTGCGTACTGCGAAACGTACGTGTTCCCGTTTTTAACCTCCTATACATAATGTTAATCCTGACTGGAAGGTACATCACTATAAACCGTGTTTATTATCAAAAAGAGCATTCCAAGGTTAATATATTACTTATAGATAACACTGTAGTCTCTCTTTCTTGCCAAGTTTGGATTCGAGCCCAATGGGACAGCATTCGCCATCCTGGTGTGGCGTAATTGATTTACAGAAATCATTCACAAAGGGGGCGTAGACATGATAGGGAGGTCTGAATTAAATCTGCCGTTATGATCTGTACTTGAAAGATGCCCACCTCTTTAGTCAGTAGCAGATAAAGAGGGCGAGCATACAACCATTCCCTTAACGTCCAAAGTTTATCAATTGAATTATATAATTTTCCTTTAATTCACTTCAAGTTTCTGTTAATAAACTACCCCAAAAGGAAATCTGAGGAAGTACTTTTTCTTAAATCCTCTCCGCCCTTTTATTACTTTTATTTGTCTACGACACGATATGAATTCAAATTATCTTAAAATATTTTACCAAAACAAAAAAAGACAGAGAAATTGAGACAATACTCTAATTGTATATCAGACTAAGGTGACACCTCTGACGATATCTAGTGGTGACCACAGTATGAACATCGAGTTGATCACTTCCGCAAAATGGCTACATACAGCTGTTACATAGTCTAAACTCGTTAATATAATATCCTTGAACGTATCCACATATCACTGAATGAATGAATGAATGAATGAATGAATGAATGAATGAAAATAAACAATACGAGTATATTATCATTTACACTTGAACCAGCGGTCTTCCAGTTTCATGCTGATCATCATTTTGTAAAATGATTTTTAAAAAAAAAAAACTTTGTCTCTCTGGTCAGAAAACTGCTGAAGTAACTTGATACCTAAATTTCCTATACAATCAATAGTTGATAAATGCCTGACATCCAGAAATTTGGAGAGGAGATAATTAAAATATACACTTCAACATTTAAAACTATTAGTTTCATAATTTTCACATACGGTCACTGAATCAGATGAAAATTTTATCAAAATTACACCATCATCTTCCATAAAAACAACTTCGTTCTCCCTCATCTCCTTCAAGGTTTTGATGGTTTCAATGTTTTAATTGACATAAATGTACTAGCTACTAAAGGTATGATAATCTGCCGCGCCCACCATTAACAATAACTCTTGAGTCACATAGTTCAAGCTATTTATTCTTCTACATTACAAGTAAATATCAACATGTTTATCATATCATTCATAAACTGAAAAATATAAACTTCACACCACAATCATCAAGCGATGCGTCTACATCACATACCTAACTGCGTCATGTATTCTACATACGCATAAACCTTACCTGCGGGTCAAAATTCGGGACAGTCTGCGCCGCTAATTCAGTGAACGGGGTCATTATACAGGTTGGCAAATAAGTAAGTCACCATTCATGACATCAGTCAGTGTGGTATAAATATCAGATTTATTGTGACAGCTGGCAGATTTGTTTGTGATATCGATACAGCACCATGCTGGAAATACAGTATTCTCTATCGACATGTTTTACAGCGGTTTTGTTGGTTCTTTCTATCGTTCTGTCTTACATTATGTTCAGGAAGAGGAAAGGGCTACCTCCCGGCCCACCTTGCCTACCACTTATCGGAACTTTGGCTCATGCAGACGTCAGTAACCGAAATGGAGAATTTGATCGACTTCGCGCCAGATATGGAGATGTTTTCACCCTCATGATCGGCACGAAACCAGTCATTGTAGTAAATGGATACAAGGCACTGCGTGAACTGATCGTGAAACATGGTGAATCTCTCTCGGATCGACCGTCGAATCTGAACGCTATTAACAATGGATATGGTATGTATAATTACGATAATGTCTACGTCGCTATTATGATTATGTGGGAAAAAAAAGAAAAAAAAACATTCCAGTGGCGGATTCAGGATTTCCAAAAGGGGGGGGGGGGGGGGGCACATGTGTATTAGCCAAATTACTCAGCCATTTTGAGTGCCAAATATGTGGCGAAAGGGCAGGGGGCACGCCCCCTCCTCTAAATCTGCCACTGCATTCAGTACGATAGCAAGTTGTGTTATGAAGGAGAAAGGCTAATTAGGATCAAACTTTACCGATTATAGCTAAAGCCTTGTGGTATCTTTACGGTCACATTCTCGGAGGATGGTTGCAAACAAGGCAGTCTCCTTTAACATTTCTGCACTAGCTGTATTAATAGACCTTTTCGTGATAAATACGGTTTTATAACTTGTGTATGTGCAAGAGCATTTCTGAGCGGTTTCGCTGCAAACCTTACATAGCTAATCACTGATCACGCTGATCGGTATTTATTTCTTTCATGGTATTGTAGCCAGTCGTCTGGAAAATGTTTGAGAGGAAATTATCGATGCCATTAGATATAAATGCACAAGTTCAAGGACTGTGTGTTATACTAGGCGGATAGACAATTTTTTGCAATAAAAATCTACGTTTTTAATTAAAGGTATAGCTTCCAGCTCTGGCGAATTATGGAAAATCCAGCGTTCATTTCGCTCTGAAGACATTAAGAAGTTTTGGTGTCGGAAAAAGAAGCCTAGAAACTCAGATCCTAGGGGAGATAGAAGTGTTTTTACGGGAAGTGGCTGACAGAGGAACTCAACCATTCGATCTCAAAGGTTTAATTTCTATTGCTGTTTCCAATGTCATTTGCTCAATCGTCTTTGGTCGGAGATTCAACCATGGTGATGAAAAACTAGAACAAGTTCTAAAACTTGTCAATCAAAATTTTTCAAATGCCTCACGTTTTAGGTTGGTGGCCAATACATTTCCATGGATACGATTTCTACCGGGAGATTTTACAGGAATTAAACGGAGATTACAAAATTTGAAAAACATTACTGAGTTCGTAAACTCACAAATCCAAGAACATCGTGAAACATTTGATGAAAATAACATACGAGATTATATAGATGCCTTTCTCCTAGAACAAGCAGCTAATGGCGACAAAGTGGGAAGTACCTTCTCGGGTAAGTTGTGTATTTGATCACGATAACTCTTAAAGCTTAAACATAAACTTAAAGATAACACTACAAACCCATATTTATTGACTTGCCCCTAACTTTTTTTAGTAAAAACCTTCCGAAATCACTTGGAAAATAAACGTCATTTTCGCCTTTCACCTGTGACGAATGTCGGTATTTTTCACCCTGATATATAGAGAGTAAGAAAGTTTTTATCAGGGCTGACAACTCACCTTACTGAAAAAAAAGAAGAAAAAAAATTGTAAAGCTTTACCTGCTTATTAAAGGAATATTATGTAGTCTTAGTATTATAACATAAAAAGAAAAATTACCGATGACGATGTGAAAATATGTTGTTTTAAACTTCAGATTTACAGTTGGCGAATTCCATTCGTGAATTTTTCATTGCTGGATCCGAAACTACTGCTACCACACTACGATGGGCATATCTGTTCATAGGTGTCTATAAAAATGTTCAAGAGAAAATGAGAACAGAAATCGATAACGTCATAGGTCCAAATGCCACACCCTCCATGGAACACCGTTCTCGATTACCGTACTGTGAGGCTGTGATAACTGAAGTTCAGAGACTCGGAAATATCGCTCCCTTTGCTGTACCTCACGCTGCAAAAGATGACGTCATATGGAACGGTTTCGTAATTCCTAAAGGAGCAACATTATTGCTGCATCTGGAGTCAGTAGGCTTTGATCCAAAGCAATTTCCAAATCCAACTAAATTTGATCCGTCAAGATTTCTAGACGATAATGGAAAATTCATCGGACAGAATAAAATCGTACCATTTTCGATAGGTGAGTGAAGTTTGAATTCTCTTTGAAACTTACAAGATGTTAGATTTCAATGTTTGTTGTTAGTTATAAATGTTTATAAGAAGGTGAAAACCCTGAATTCTTATAAACCTTTCTCAAACAGAATCCCATAAACTAAACCCACCGATGTATTACTGCTGTTAGGGATCGTTGTCTTTTTTTCAGTGATAATACATGTATACCAAAAAAAAAATAATAAAGTATAACAAAATTTTAAGAATTCCTTTACTTTAGGCCATCTTTGATGAGATAACTGTGAATGTATTAATGTTTTATTCCTCTCGCAATTTGACTGTGATGATCTATCATATATGATAATATTACTGGTAACTTGATTTTGATATTTCTGTTATGAAGAAATCACAAATTTCTTATTAGATTTTATCTATAACATTTTGCAAAAAGACATGTCTCTTCAAATGTATTTTTGTTGGAAAATAGCTCTTCGAAGAAATATCGATTTCGACAAATAATTTTGTAATCTACAGTTACTTTAGAGTTGTATAATTACTATTTCACTTTTTCAACCTGTCTCTCCAATTAGGTCGTCGAGTGTGCCTTGGTGAGTCACTCGCGCGGATGGAGTTATTCCTCTTTATCGTTTCAATGGTGCAACGGTTTGAACTTTATCCGGAAATCGATGACAATGAGGAATCTTTAAAGCCTGTCCGTGGTGCAACACGTAGCCCAAAGCCGCACAAAATCAAAGTAGTGCAGAGAACAATAAGCAGTGAATAGATATTTAAATAAAGGCCTTTATATGTACATTTGTGTCTATGCATCATATCTAAAGATCCTGAAAATTTAGATAAAAAATTAAAATATAACGGTACTGCAATGCCTGGACGTTTTGTTGCATTAAGATCTGGTGAGAGTGATTTTGGACGTAACTGGGCTACAGTGTCCGATGACAGAAAATAAGATCTTGTATTCTATTGTAAATAATCAATAATTATCATTGAAAGTTTGTACGTTGGATGACTTATGAAAAGTTTGTTTTAATGTATATTTAATTATGTTTTAATTTCTATATAGAAATGTTCAAACATATATGTATATATAGATTGACTATAGGTCATTATGGCAATACAGTTTCACATTATTCAGCTTGGTCAACCAGAGTCAAATGTATGTGTCAAACTAAAGTTTTCCTCTTTTAATTTATTCCTTTTTGAAATTTTTTCTCCGAAAAAAATACTAAGGTTGGAGTTCGTACATTGTCTTCATATGTTCTTATATGCATAAAGAAATTTCATGAACACAGTAATCACTAATGGCAATTATTATTATTATTTAAAATTTACTTAATTCTGTTATTTCGTTTCCTCTTTGGAAATATATTTGTAAAGTGGTTGAATGTGTGCTACATTACAATTTTTATATTTTTGAACATTGTTACAAATTACAGAATTTTTTTCTGTATTATTTGGAGTAAATTCGACAACACCACTTTATAAGTGATTATTCATATTGAGATACATACATTCTGAAGGTTTTGAATATAGTCTTCATCCTTTATTTATATGAAATCATTGGAGACTTTATCTCATCTTCACGAACTAAACGACGGACAAGAAATCTGTACTCACTCATTTGATCACAGTACTACCTTCTTTGCCTAGTCATATAAATATGTCAAATTTCATATTCTTACCTGGTAGCTCGTACATTAACCTTTTAATTTATATTCTTATTTATTAATGGGATTCGACTGCCGACTTTGATTTACCATCTTCTTCCACCCAGTTGTCTTGCAGATGAGAGAATAAACGGCGAGATCCCATGTCACGGTATACCTTGGCAGGTAGAAAAATTACCTTATTGCTTCGAGCACAGGACAAAGTTACGAAACAATGCACCGGCATATTTAGCACTTAAAAAATATTTCAGTGGATCAGAGAAAGTGAGAATATAGTAATTGTTGATTATAAAAACTTGTCAGTCAATACATTTATATGTTACACGAAGAAATAAAAGTACATATAAATATAGCAATTACAATGGATACATGCATACAAATGTAGAGTTATTCATGCTCAGCTTTATGTATTTGTTTTAGTTCAATATATACTGAAATAGATATTATGTATATATTGATCACCATATCACGATTTTGTTTTGAAGTTTGATTTTGCATAATTAAACTATATTGTTATAGACATGTGTATTATTATTATTATTATTATTTATTTATTTATTTTTTTTATTATTATTATTTCTCGTGAAAATGATAGAAAACAACGCTACCGGTAAATAGATAACAATTTAGAACGAAATGGAAAAGGAGTTGTCTTTCTTTGCCTGTGATCTAACGATTTGCCTATAGTCGATGGTTTTCAATATGAAAGAAACGATAGTACTTAGGTATAGGTCTGCAGCGATAGTATTGCCCATGTTTATAAACACGACGAGTCTAAATTTCATCATAACAGGGAAGACATGTTTATCACGGTCTAATATCCCTAAAAGGTATATTATTACTTTGAATGATAGTAGATTTTCGCCTCAGTTCATAGTAGTGGCGGTGGCGTAGAGGATGAATACACCAGTTACCGCTATGCCACATAGACTCTTATTATGATGTTTAAAACACGGCCATTTAAAAATGAAAATTGGTATGTATTGGAAGAAATATACTTTGTTAAACACCCCTATAATTTGATAATGGAATCTTTGTTTTGGTTTTTTTAAAGCCCGGATAAGCACAGTTGTCGCTGTAGACCTATACAGATGTAACATTCATAACTACCGTTAGGGGATATTAAAAAAAAATCGATAACTCACGTACATGGGAACTTTTGATATATATAAATGGAAAAATATCTTGTAGAAGACACCATTTCTACATGGCAACCCAACTACATGTACATTCACATGTAAACATTAACCGACACCAGAGACTGAGATGTTAGGTGACATTTACAAGACTTCCTGGTCACTGTATTTGTATATATAAGTACTGGTTTTGTCTAATAATTAAACTTACCGGTATCTCACGCAATGTTATCGAAATGGAATGTCGAGATAAGAAGGATAACTCTTATGTCTATTATTAGTATCGGGGAGTCCCGTTTACAACGGGTAGTATCAGTATATATGGCTATGATTAGCAATAGTTATTCTTTTTTTTCAACGGGTAGCGCTGGTGTAGCAGACGTCAATTTTTCCCTTTTTCCCATCGCCTGACACCGGGCTGATTTTTACTTCTACTTTACTCATTACCACTGTATTGCCCCCCCCCCCTCCCGTTCACCGCTTGATTAATTACATAGCACACCTCTCAGCTAAATCTATTTCCTATTCAACAGCTAAGTGTTACTTTTAAGTGGTATAAGTTTTAAGGTTCAATTAGATGGTCTTCAGGATAACACGAAGACAATTGTTATAAAGAAAATGCTGGAGGGTTTACATAAGTCAAGGCCAACTCACGATATCCGTAACCCCATAACTCTTCCTTTATGAAACAAAATAAGGAATTCTCTATCATACGTGTGCAAGAATCCCTTTTCCGGTGCTTACCACCTAGCAGTGTTCGCTTTGCTGAGAGTAAGCGAGCTAGCTTGTAGCCCCAACAAATCGGATCAAGTTTTAATGTTCAACTATGTCAATATAGTAGATCATAAAGAAATATACATACTCATACAAAGTTCTAAAACCGATCAGTTATCTAAAGGGTCTTAAATACATATTGGATCCAGCCCATTTACATGTAATTTATTTTATGACCTACCCAATTTCTTGCAATGCGACCTTCGTCCGACGGCCCATTCTTCTGTCACATGAACCTTAAACACCGTACAACATTCCAATTTACATCCATATTAAACCAAGCACTAACCTTTATAGGTATAGATACTAAGACCTTCAAGTCGCAGTTGCGCTACGCATGTTTCTCTCTAGTGTACATGAAGAAACTATCAAAGTACAAGGAAGATGGAAGTCGAATGCATTTCATACTTATATAAGGTTTTAATTATTACGGACCATGTCGCTCTCATATATACCATGAACTAAAAGTGGTCAGATTTTCAGAGGACCCAGTTTCAGTTTGGATAACTGGATTTTCATTAATTCACCACACACATGCAGACACTGGTTTTCTTTTTTTTTTTTTTTTTTTTTTTTTTTTCGGCAGTTCGGCTCCAGTCTTACAATATTTTCATTAAATGGTTTGGTATAAGGGGAATGAAATGGGAACATCTTGAACCCCAAGTTCATACGCTGTTAAGTATATTTCCTCAACCAGATGTTCTTATGATTGATTGTGGAGGTAATAATATCGGAACATTTTCATTGCGTCATCTTCAACGCTTTATGCAACATACATTAATTAACATACACCAAATATTGCCTGATTGTAAAATCATTTCGTCTCAAATATTACCAAGGTCACACTATCGGCACGTGTTTTCGAATAGTGCGGCTGATAACGCAAGAAAATATATTAACTGTTCTATTAAGAACTTTGTACTTTCTTTGAAAGGGGCTTGCATTCGTTATCCGGAATTCGAGGGTATGTTCCCGAAGACTTTTCTCGGATGGAACACACTTACAATGTATCTAAAGTTAGGCAAATTTCTTTCTTAAACACAATCCAAGGTGGTTTGTGTAAAATCATAACTGGTAACAGCAAGCTTCACCCTTATTAACTTTAAACCAGCTTCGTCATGGCTGGACAAAATCGTCACAAGCGGTGCCTTCTGCATAGCAATACTTATCATGCTGATAACATTGGTATAATTTTGTCAGAAGTCCGCCGCACATTCTGTTATCTTCCAGTTTCTGTGGCCAGTAATTAGGCTCACACATATATATTGTGTTCGTGTGTGTGTTTTATCTGTGTGAATTTACTGCATCATACTGTGCATAGTCGATGTAGTCTGTGCTATTAAATTTCAAATCATCAAAAAGCTAGGTGACATTGTGACTTATGATTTGTGTATTGGAAATGTGATTAATTTTATGTTAATTAAAGCCATGACAGAAACTGCCAATGATTGTGTTGTTCACTCCATTAGGCTTATCTCACGCAATGTGTGATGTCATGTTATCGAAATGAAATGTCGAGCTAAGAAGGATAACTCTTATGTCTATTATTAGTATCAGGAGTCCCGTTTACAAAGGGTAGTATCAGTATATAAGGCTATGATTAGCAATAGTTATTCCTTTTTTGACGGGTAGCGCTGACGTAGAAGACTTCAAGCTTCCCACCCAACCACTACATTCATTTAGATATTTCATGATAAATTGGCAATTGTCACGTATGGCAAAACCTACTTATGTTTTGCCTTAATATATGTAGGTAAGTTAAATTAATAGCTGGTTTTCGGTACTTATTCTCTGTTGCTCGTTGTCGTTTTTGTATATATTTCAGTTGTTGCTATGATGGGACTTAGGAAACCCACAAGTCTATTCACTAACCTAACCTAAGCGTCATGGCTTACCCTTGTTGACTTATCGTTAGCATAATTTTGTCTGAAGTCCGCCGCACATTCTGTTATCTTCCAGTTTCTGTGGCCAGTAATTGGGCTTCACACATATATATTGTGTTCGTGTGTGTGTGCTTTATCTGTACTGTACATAGTCGATGTAGTCTGTGCTATTAAATTTCAAATCATCAAAGTGCTAGTTGACCTTGTGACTTTTGATTTCTGTATTGGAATTAATGTGATTAATTTTATGCTAATTAGAGCCATGACAGAAACTGCCAATGATTGTGTTGTTCACTCATTTCTATGGAGATAAGGCATAGAAAATTGTAAGAATTACAATAATCGGCTGTACATGCGAGGGGAGGGTCGTCAAAACGTACATGTTTTCAAATATAAAGAGAACCAATATTGTAAGCTGTCAGGGATTTTAATGAAAGATCACTGCATTTGCTTGTAGAAGAGCTCAGTTTACGTGTACTTGAAGTATGTAAATGATCCAGGTCTTTCTTTGCAAAATCCTCGACTTTTTACAGATGGGTAGACCTCACAATAAAACAAAATATTTTGTATCAATTATTTATCATAGCTATGTAACAATATTATATTCTGATACAATAATTTAAGAGTTATCATTATAAACAGTAAGCATTAGCTATAGTTATCCTAATTTGTTTCCATTATTTCCTATATGTCAAACGTTTGAAAAATATTGCATTTAAATCTTGTAATTTTTTAAATGATCTTAATAAAATTATGCACGTCTGAGTTGGGAAAAATCTCGGAGCAAACTGGTATTGTACAACTCAGTTGAACACACTCAGGGAACACTGATCTACTCGTTCGTTCAAAAATGTTTTTACATACACTTCATACAAAAATTCACTTTTTAATAAACATTTCTTCTGAATACCCTTCAATTGAAACTATGCAGTCAACAACTCGTCATGCAAGGTCCCTTTGGACGCGCATTACTATATCAATAAAAACACTTTACCCTATTAGTGCTTTTTCTGTTTCCATTACTTATCAAAATTCATGAATTGAGCAATGTAAAATGAAGAGGCGATGTACACTTAAATTTTCAGTTTATACACAGTCTAACTAGACAAAACGCACTAGCACAAGTACAAAAAAATGCAAAAAAGAGAAAAAGATATATGCTGCACTAGCACTAGTAGGCAAAGTCCATGCTGCACTAGTACTAGTAGACAGAATGCATGCTGTACTAGCATTAGTAGACAAAATGCATGCATGCTGTACTAGTACTAGTAGGCAAAATGCATGCTGCACTAACACTAGAAGACACAGTGCATGTAGGCAAAATAAATGCTGTACTAATACATGCCCACTAGCACTAGTAGACAAAATGCATGTTGCACTAGTAACTAGTAAACAAAATGCACGCTGCACTAGCATTAGATAGAACATATGCTGCACTAGCACTATGTTAAATGTATGCTGTACTAGCACTAGCAGACAGAATGCACGCTGTAATGGTACCAGTAGGCAATGTGCATGCTGCACTAGCACTGCTAAACAAAATTCATGCTACACTAGCACTAGTAGGGAAAATGCATGTTGCACTAACATATGTAGGCAAAATGCAGACTACACTAGCCGTAGTAGGCAAAATGCATTCTGCACTAGCACGTGTAGAAAATGCATATTGCACTAGTAGGAAAAATGCATGCTGCACTAACATATGTAGACAAAATACATACCGCACTAGCAGTAGTAGGCAAAATACATGCTACAGTAGCACTAGGAAAATACATATTGTACTAACGCAAGTAGGCAAAATGCATGCTACATTAACACTAATTTGTGACATATCATGTTTTTGACAGAGCATCATACATAACTTACACCTACACAATCCAAGGCTGTATATACACGAATTCCTGTGAAATAAATACAAATATGGGTTTTATAGGGTATGTTGAATGGATTTCGTCGCCATTAACTGCGGTCCTAATGTTAAGGGAGGAAATAAAACATATTTCCCCCAAAATGACGCAAAGAACAACGAAAAGTTCTTATGACGTCATAAGGTTGCTCACGTTCACCGTCGTTTCTAACTCATAGTATACAAGCGCCGCATAAGGGACAGCGAAGCTCATTCTATTTACAATAAGATGCAGTCTGGAAACAGAAACAGACTTGACGTAGTGGTTATAATTTGACTTGTGTTGCAGGTAACCTGGATCGATTCCTTGACTGCCCCACTATGTTTAATAGGTTGGTTGTTTCCTGCTTCCATGTTGCATTGTAACTTAAATGTTGTTGAAAGCAACGTAAAACACAGATCAACCAACCTACCCACCGTTCTGGTCACAGGTACCTTATCGGGATGTGAACAGTCATTATATCACCCTCTCTCATTTATCCTTCTCTTTCCAAACCTCTTTACGATCAATTTTCTACTTTTCTTGCCAAAAAATTCTCAAACTACTCCTTAATAAATGAAAAGTACATGTAGCAGTTATCGTCTAATATCAATCGCAGACGTAGGTCTGTCACTGACGACTACCGTAGGCGTTTGTATTTAATTTCATCCGTTTGTACCTTAACAGAAACAATAACTCCCCTTTATAAATTCTGTTCTAAATTGGTTTTGTATAATTCGTACAATAACATACCAAGGTACTCTAGCCTTCACTTCATTAAGTCTGTGTATTATTTTAATATATCATGTAGGAACATGTAACATAAATAAAAAGATATCTTTAAACTCGGCAGACTATGACGTCAAACCGAGTTATCGTTTACTATAATCTGTAGACTACACACTATGTGGTTAATTCATGCATGTACTAATTGACATTGGGACTATTTTTAAATATTGAACCGTCCTTCAACTTATTATTATCTCTGCATGTACATGTATATAATTAAGTTGATCAGTCAGGATTAAATGATGTATCCATCAAACATATCCTACTTTCTTGTATATTGACTTTTCACTCCAAATTTTTATTTGACACCTCTATACATTTTCAATTCACGATTTATTCTGACATTGCTCAGCACAGAGGGATAGACGGACGGACCTCGGACGGAGATTGATCACCGTCACTTACTTCAGCCTTCAACTTTTTTGTTTTGTTTGTTTGTTTGTTTTGTTTTTTTTTTTTTTTGTTTTTGGTGTTACTAATCATGTTATTTCTACTCACAGATGCAAATCAAGTCTTAGTGTGCATAATCACCTTGACTAGAATACTAGCAATGTTCACCCGTCAAGTGTCCTAAACAACATGGAGGACTAACTTACTCAATAGTCCCATCTATACGGTTTTAGTCTACTATCAGCAAACAATGCTATGATAAGTTTTGTCTGTAAATATATTTTAATACGTTTCGATAAACATTATTATTTATTGTTATCACAACCAGTTTGATTTATGTTTCTAGTTTCTTCCACTTTTATTTTATCTTTAGTCTTATCAAATGCATTACTGCGTCTGTAGTTGAAAAAAAGGACAAAGAGAAAGTATTTAAGCAAAAGTTTTAAATATTCATATGCAAAATCTACTTCTGCTTTTATTTTGCTATTTAGCGACCATTAAGAGAAATGAGCTCTAGAACGGAATTTTGACTGGGGAGGAATTTACATCATAAAAACAACTACACACTCTGTGAACATTAAAGGGAACAAAATACTAACAAATTCGTTGAATGGTAAAATTATTTCTCCCCATATTGGATCTTTTTGTAAGTTTGTGCTACAAGTTTTCAAATCCTCATAGTTATCGACATTATCTTCAGTATCATAAACTTCCCCTTTAAGACTAACAATATCCCATCATCACCTATTACGTATTCATATCATTCTTAATTCGACGCTTTGATCCTACAATATGACGTCTCGTTATCCAGAAAATCAAATGATATCCATGTGTGAGACCTATTCCGACCATTTAGAACGTCGAATATGACACTTTCGTATATTTAGTAATTATTCGATTGGACAATTTGTACTTAAATTTAGTGGCGGGTGTTTCTACCAAGCGGAAAATGCTTACTTTCCCGAAGAACCTGATCTCACTCCCTTTTTAGGGTTATTGTATAGCTCCATGGTGACTTCTGCCACATAACTGAGCCGGTAACTCCTCTTTTTTCTTACATATGTTCCTAAGTAGATTTTCTTAAGTTTTTTATTTGTTTTACCATTTTTGCAAATTTTGTATGCCCCTCGGGTTCATGATTTTTGGACTACTGGTTTAAAAAAATATTAGAGCATATATACGTTATCATTTTGTTCACCAAATGCGCGTTTCGATAACTTGCATCTCTTCAGTGATGCTCAAGGCCGAATGATTGAAATTCTAATAATATATAAATATTTGAAGAGCAGAGTTAACACCAAAGTGACCGAAAATGTGAGCAAAAGAATCAATCTAAGGACATAGCTAAGCATGAGGGAAATATTCCTTAGTTTTAGAATGATTTACGAAATTTCATAACTGAATATTTTACATCACTGAGTACTGACAACTAGACTTATAATGCCCTCGGAGACTATCAGTCTACCAGTAGTGACAACGGTTTGATTGTTATAATGAATATTAGAACATTTATACTGGGGTCCGTGAATGTCCACTGTGGTACATTATTGTTATTGCCATAGTCATGTGACACCAGTTACTTTCGTATTTTTTTTTATAATTTTGTGCAGCAAATGCGCATAGCGACAACTTATTTCTCTTCAGTGATGCTCGTGGCCAAATGATTGTCCTTCATCTCATCTTCTCTTCAGAGGATCAATAACTTTCCTCAGGTACGATATAGATGGGCTGGCTGTAACTGGTGTGGTATTATACCCTCGTATCAAGTAATCATGAAAACATACAGACACAAAAAGGGTGCAAAAATCACACAACAAATTCAGCATAGGTTATATAAGTACGATTCCATGTCCGGTCAGTACACTTGTACACAATGTCCTGCATCTGTTTAAAGCTGTGTCTTAAAAAGAAGTTTACCATCATCAAACCCAATACATTATACTCGATAAGATTTAAAAATTATTGTCGATTTTAAATGTGGTTTAACTGACGTCAATGGTAAACATGAATTAAGGTATCTTTTACTACATCTGCCTTTCTTGCCAAAACCCTCATTCATGAATGCGCACTAATTGACATTGTCCGTAAATAATATAACATTTTAATAGACTTTGAAGTATCTACTTATCTTGAAGTTCTTGTCAACGATAGCTTCTGATAGGTGTGATAGTACTATATTTGGAAAAAAAAAAGAATCAAAACAATGTTATGAAAAAATATGTAGTAGGTTGAACAGTATAAAGTCACGTGAACGTCAAGGTTATTTGACCTACTCTTTGATGCAAAGTCAGAAAGCTTAGATTGTTTGTATGTATAATTTCCAGCTCGACACAATCTAAAAGTATTTTAAGGATCGAAACAATCCTGAAGATATGCATTAGTGTAAGATACGTAGCAAATGTTTTTAAATAAGTGCAAACGGCCCGTTGATGGCATTTATCTATTTACTTATTATGGTATGAAACCCACAACCTTTCACTCCTTTTTTAAATGACCGGGGACGGAATGAAAATTCGTGAGTTTCACACGATGTTTAGCTATACATAATTTAATAAATGGAAACACATTACACATCAACAATAGCTGACCGTAATAATATATTTCATGTGCCCACGGGACATCTGTTCCACAAGCAATAATTTCCACCTTGTAATATACAGGAGACCAACATTCATATTTCATTTGAGTCATGCAAGAAAGATTTGCTCAAGAAAACCCTCAACAATTATTCTAAACCCAAACAAATGATAATCGAAATAAGAGAGTGATTGAATCCAGATATTAACAGTGAATCGAAAAAATCATATCGTGACACGTCTTATTATGGCATGTACATATCAGTACAACTGAAGCTGGTTCTCGGTAAAGACAGACACGTCTTAAAAATCTTGGTACAGTTCATCAAATTTGAAGTGGCATATCTGAGACAAGTCGAAACAAAATAACATACATGTATAATTACAAAATAGATGTATTCAGGTATAAAATTTCGTCTTGCTTGGATTCGTATGTTTAACTTCTGTATCATGATTTACCTTATGATAAGACTTGGGCTCGTTGATATTTTTAATATACGTTTCAACATACAAACATGGCTGATCAGTCTTTGAAATGCTCTTTGTTACATGCAACAATAACAGCACTCAAATTCGTACCAACTTGGTATGTTTCTGGTAAATTTTTCCCGTGCTTTTCATTAAAGGAATATATTTTCCTTGGTCGATGCAAGTGACTGACATCTTCTTTTTGTAGAGCAAACAATTGCCAAATGACCAACATTACTAATTGTAGGAACGTAAGTCGCGATAGTCCTGGTATTATTTAGTTCACAAAATTTATAAATATGAAACAAAAGTGACAAAAGTACAAAAGATAAGACAGAACTTAAGTATAAAGCTAAATTATTTGTACTTGAATATCTAGAGAGAAGATGCCGTGCAAATATATATTTTTTAAAGTTAAGCTGGAAATCAAACCAAACTTGTACGACCTGTATCAGGAGACTTCCTGCCTTAAATGACAACATTCCCCATCCCATTGGTGGTCGGTAATTGCATATAATTCAATATAATCATGTGATGCCGTATATAAATTGTGGTATTTGAATCTGCACATAATCTACATCTTCAAAAATCACGAAGACCTTCCTACACCGGACAAATCTTATTCTAGATTTAAACTTTGATGATAAGATCTTGTTTACAAATAAACTAGCCTAAGTCGGAAGATCTGAGATATGTAGGATAGGATTAGGATAATGATTTTGTATATAATTTACATTTCATTTAACAAAATGAATTAAGTACTGACTCTGCCACATTTGACACGTGACATAAGAACCCCAGACATTTTTAAGGAGGTATTTTCAATAGGTGAACTGATTTTGAATAAGATGTACCTATTAACATAGTGTAAGAGATGTCAGCAAGTCATGTTATGAAAACAATTGCTAATACATGTAATATATTCTCGAACTTATTATGAAACGTACACAGATAGTGCATTCATCAAAGCCCTCTTTTTAGATTATCATACAAATAACATCTCTTGAAAATTTCAACCTACGCTCTGGCCACAGAAAAAAGATAAAATAGTTCTTTCTTGTACTGATTTGCTTCCTATTCTTCTGATGCTGGCTTAGATATATATAAAAAATATAATAAAAAAACTCAATTTTTTTTTTTTATATTAGATAAATGCATTATACGCGATAAACGACAAAAACACACATTTCAAGCGAGGTCAGTTAATTCTTCTGATATTAAAATAATATAATTTTATTACATTTTCATCAATTATTTGCCATTTTTTGAGCCTATCACGTGGTTTGTGAACACTCGACTCTGCTTTGACTCATTGAACATATGATCATGACGTGTCGACAATTCAAAACAGAGGTACAAAACTCAAAGAGAGGTCTGACTTCTAGCTAGGCTGCCAGTGCATACATTAGTAATACCTCCACGATACCAGTACAATTTTCACCAATTTTTGTTTTTTATTTTTAAATCCAGTTGGTATAAGTATTATATATGAATACAATAATCACACCTGTTCCTAGGTATTCAGAATTAATGTACATATGTTTATAATAGTAAATAAAGTGATATATTAAACGATTGACATTTATAAACTTTTGTTTTGTATACCACCTGGCTTTTCAGAATTTTTATCAAAATCTTCATTCACACACGCATTCAGAAGTTCAAAAGATATGGAAATTGTAAGTTAGAGAGAGAGAGAGAAAAAAAAAGAACTTTTCACCACTTTTGGTTGGTTGGTTGGTTGATTGGTGTTTTACGTCGCTTTCAACAATATTTCAGTTATATCGCGACATGGAAGCAGGAGGTTACCAACCTCTTAAACATAGTGACGTCACCACTTTTGGTGCTTATAAGAAATGAGTACAGTAATTTGATTAAAACATGTGCCCAGTTTCGGCCATTAGCATCAATGAAGATACATAAGTTAGGTGCATTTGGTGCACTGAATTAGTGCGCGTGTGTATGCTATAATAATCGTCTTCAAAACATATATATATAAAAAGATAAACTCCAATTTTTTTTTTTTTTTTTTTTTTTTTTTTTTTTTTTTTTTTGATTTTAGATAAATGCAGTGTACGCGATAAACGATAAAACACAAATTTCAAGCGAGGTCAGTTAATTCATCAGATATTGAAATAATATAATTACATATAATTAAATTTTCATCAAATGTTTACCATTTGTTGAGCCTATCACGTGGTTAGTGAACACTCGACTCTGCTTTGACTCATTGAACATATGATCATGACGTGTCGACAATTCAAAACAGAGGTACAGAACTCCAAGAGAGGTCTGACTTCTAGCTAGGCTGTCAGTGCATACATTAGTAATACCTCCACGATACCAGTACAATTTTCACCAATTTTTGTTTTTTATTTTCAGATGCAGTTGGTATAGTATTATATATGAATACAATAATCACACCTGTTACTAGGTAATCAGGATTAATTACATATGTTTATAATAGTAAATAAAGTGATATATCAAACGATTGACATTTATAAACTTTTGTTTTGTATACCACCTGGCTTTTCAGAATTTTTATCAAAATCTTCATTCACACACACATTCACACATTCAGAAGTTCAAAAGATATGGAAATTGTAAGTTAGATAGAAAGAGAGAGAGAAGAAAAAGAACTTTTCACCACTTTTGGTGCTTATAAGAAATGAGTACAGTAATTTGATTAAAACATGTGCCCAGTTTCGGCCATTAGCATCAATGAAGATACATAAGTTAGGTACATCTGGTGCACTGAATTAGTGTGTGTATGTATGCTATTCTAATCGTCTTCAAAACATATTGGAAATTTGACTAACAATAAGGGGGGAAATGGCCAACGAATACGACCTGAAGAGAATAGATAAAAAAGAAAAGAAATTAAGAAATTCAGGGCCTAAGACGTAACATGTTGTCAAATACAATTCTTTGCACTGATAGTACCGAACTTCAAATAATATGTCAACACTGTGTTGACTAAATAAATAACTGCAATGAAAGTTTTCATACATAATTTTATTTCATTATAATGATTACATCCTTAACTTTTCATAGCATAATGAAAGTTGCGTTGTAAATAGTGATAGAGTGTTAATTTCAAACAAGATATGCATGTAAATCACATAATATTCTTACATGTTCGTCGAGAGTTTGCACGTGTCCCATTATATTGAACCATAAAGTGTGTCATTGAACACAGGTACATTTTTCTTTCCTAGATTTCTTTTCTTTTTCAATGAACTGTCTTGTATGACATCCGCATTCACGGTATTTGTCACTCCTTTTCATAAAGGATGGTCGTTCAGGTTTGGCCCTCATCAACTTCTCCAAGCTATTATTTGAGGAATTTCTGTTCCAGAGTTTATAATATGGGCTAAGCAATGCCCCGTTAAGTCCATCTTTTTGCGATACACTTTGTTCACATTGACACACATGTGAGGATTCAACATCACCTAAACTATCCAAGGATTTCGATGACAAAGATTTTGTCTTCAGTTTATTGCTATCAAAACATGGAAAATGTCTGAGTCGGCTGAGTTCGGAGAAATTGCACGCAGTCCACGGTCGATGAGGCTGTTTCTGAATGTTTTCATGTCTTCGATGATCTGCACTTTTGGATCTTCGTTTCACTGGAATGTTGCTCTGTTGCTTCTGTGGAGTTTCCTTCTTTTCGTCTACTTCATCTTCTGTAACTAGAATTGATGGTATTTTCGTCCGTGATGGGCTTCGTTCAGTATTGGCAACACCTGTGGTCATTGTGATTTCATCTAAAACAGCATACGAATTGCAATTCTTTCCCATTATTTGCCAGTCGAACTTTGTAGCTTGAATGCATGTATCAAAATGAGGACTAAGAGTTCAATTTGTCTTAAATACACCTTTTACAGCACTCCTCTGACGTCAAATGCTAAAATCTGGAACCCGATTAGATTGCATCAGATGACAATGATCCATCAGCTGATGCACCTTTTCACCTAGACGTCTTTGATTTATAGCGTTGATATCAATGGTGGTCCTTTATTAAATCTCCTTTGTCGTCGGATCAAAACAATGGGATAGTTATGAACAATGCTTCATGACTGGCACATCTTCAAACTATATCTATTTTTGGACAGGACGAATTTTATTTGAAGGTAATTGAAGAGGTTTTTACTCAAACAACATGCAATATCGTGATTTGTTGTATCAGATGATGGAAATTTTTACAATAACTCGCCTAGTGATTTGCAAATTGAAATGTACGTTACCAATATGATAGGAATTTATAAAACATTGATTTAGAGCATCACACGCTCACAATTTGACAACTACTCTGTACTGATACCATTGTTATGAATTGTTTAAATTTATTTAGTGGCTAAAAAGATCGAATTCATTTTAAATTCACTTAACATCAAACCATAAACCGTAGAATGGTGAAAGTGAATAAACAGCACAATTCAATGATACATATAATCCTTTTACTCGAAACTTGGACACGCTTTACAGGACTTCGATTTTACTATTAACTATGTTACTTTTGACTTTTGAGCTTTTCTCGCCGTTATCAAACAAAGGGGAATGGGGGCTTCAGCGTTTTGCGAAGACGGACCATTTTACGAAGTCGTGTAGTGCACTTACATGTATAGTGGCGAAACCTATTTTTAACAAGTGCTGTTCTTTTGTATTTTTATTGCGCATGTTTTTGATTGTCATAGCTTCGCATTATTCGGTAGTGTTTCCTAATGGGATTGTGAATGTTTCATTATACTATTTTGCTCATCATTACTTCATATTTAATAATTCTTAAATTTCTACTTTTTGTCACTTCTATGGTTTAAGAGATTTTACTGAAACGTTTCCTGAATGACGAAGAAAAGCTTTCGTTTCATTTTGTAAATTTCAATTTTCACTGTATGAATACGGTACAGAATAAGTATAATATCAGAAGATATATACGTGTATGAATATGACCCTTTTTGGCATCTTTCTATTGATGGAAACTTTGCTCTACTGTTTTTTACTTTGTCCTTATTATTTAATTACCTCCTGTAATCTCATACATATTTTGGAATTGTGTTTATTTTCGACCCATACACCAAAAACTCAAACAAACAAATAAAAACAAAACAAAATAATAACGCACATATTACATTGAATTTTCATGACGGACGCACGCAAAGAAGGATAACTCGTCCTCACTTCAGAAAAACAGCTTACTCTGTACCTGTTTCCTGTTGAAATAAGGAATGTTTGAAGCATGTTTTATATATATATATATATATATAAAGCCCCCTTACCTATTAATCAGGACCAGGATATGGCACATGAATAAGCCACCTTTTTATTCTATGAGGAAAATCAAATAATACAGAAGAAAAAGATACATAAGAAAGTATGATCAATGTATATATTTATTTCCCCCTTCCCCACCCCCTTGCGAACGAAGTTGGGGCAAATTGAAATCACCTTGTCTGTCTGTCTGTTCAGAAATCTTCAACCCTGGCCATAACTCTTGAACCAAAAGAGATGGGGTCTTCATAATGTGTATTTCTTGTGGCAAGACCTTTCCATCGGTACCAAACTTTTTTACCCTGTGACCTTGACATTGACGTTTGATCTGCTTTTAAAAACTTTAACCCTTAGCCATAACCTTTGGATCAAAAGAGATGAGGTGGGCCTTCATACTAAACATGTGTATTCTTTGTGGCAAGAGCTATCTGTCCGCATGAAACATTTTGACCTCGTCAGCTTGACCTTGGTCTTTGCCCCACTTAAAATTTTGTTGCAGCGGGGGTTATTTGTCCCGTTAGGACAGTTCTAGTTTAAGTTGGATTTATATTGTAGCTGAGTTAGCAGTATTTTATATTTTAAATGCTCAAAAATATTGAAAGTGACTAATATTGTAGAGGCAAAACCCCATTTTTAAATATTTTTTAGGAATCTCAAGTTCTAAAGACATAAAGTACAATAAAGTCGGAATTCACTATATATCGGTCTTTTGACCTTCTTATGGTGAATTTATCAGAATTGGTAGTGTTAGCTAGGTAAAATCCATCTCATTCTTTAACCGATATTTGAAAAATTACAATAAACAAACAATCACGTCATAGCGTATACACATATATAACCTCCTCCCTCCCACCGCGCTAAATGTTATATATGTGTATATGCTATGACGTAATTCTTTGTTTATTGTAATTTTTCATATATCGGTTATAGAGGAAGATTCATTTTACCTAGCTAACATTGCCAATTCTAATAAATTCACCAGAAGAAGGTCAGGAGACTGATATATAGTGTATTCCGAGTTTATTGTTCTTTGTTTTATGTTACTTCCCTTTGGAGGACTTTTGAGATGTTTGATGTACAGAAATATATCTTTCATAAAGTATAACTTAAAGTTCACAAGCTATACTTTGCACAAAATTATCAATTGATACCTTAAACTAATGGCCCTGTGTACAAAAAGGTTTTCTAACCAAGTAATACTACGACCTTCACCCTTTGACCTTGAAAAATAAAAAAAAACATCTCTGTCTTGGCATGAAGAGTAAGTGTACCAAGTCTTGGAATGAGTAGTAAGTGTACCGAGTTTGACAGTCCTAGCCCGAAACGGTTTGGGCTGTGTCCTATATACAAGGGTTTCCTACCAAGTGGCACCACGACCTTGACCTTACATTTCTGACTTTGTCTCTGCCTTGACATACGGTACCAAGTTTGTCAGTCTTAGCCCCAACGGTTTGGTCTTTATCCTGCCTACAAGGCCCGGACAGACAGACGGACGGACAATGCCATACCATAATACGTCCCATCAAAGATGGGCGTATAAAACTCATTTTTAACAAAACCTGCCTGTGGTGACGACGACTTTTTATACTTTAACATTACCGTTCCGTATCAAATGAATAACGATATATGCGGGGTTTTTTATCCGTTATACCTTAATAAAGCCAACATAGCCCATTCCGTGACGTGATCGGCTTGGTGATGAGAATTGCATCGGTATCACTCACCTTAGATAGCAAAGTGCCGAGAACCTCGCGTCAAGGTAGATGTTGGCAAGTAAGATGTCACATCCTCAGATGAATTTATGCATAGTTGGAAATTTCTTTGCACTATATGATGTTAATACTATTAAAATAAGTAAGCCTTATGAATACGTGTATACGTGTGTATATATATATATATATATATATATATATATATATATATATATATATATATATATATATATATATATATATATATTTAGAGAATAGCTACAAACATAATTATCTGTAGAAGGATGATCAACTTAGTCCTGTCTAGCGTTTATTTCCGTCGTGATGTTTTCTTAATAAAGCGTAATCAAATCAGCAAAGCTTTCAGATAAACTGAAAATCAGCACTGTAATCTCTAACTATAAAGTCACGTGCATAATCTGCAACTCAACCTGAACTACAATGAAATATGTTATATCAACAATAATACAAGTAAACAACGAAGAAGTACTGAAGGGTAAACCATATCTCATAGTCCATGGACTAAAAGGACAATATCGTGAATAATGTCATGTAGGTGTTTAGAAAGTACAATTCATCCCAGTTCATTTATCAGGAAGGTAAAGTAAAGCAATGCATATTAATTCGTATTTCATATCGGTCAGATTTTCTGTTCTTCAATATACAGTGTTTGGGAGGAACACTTATCATCGTTACAAAAATTCTATTAGAATGCTAAAACAAAACTCAATACGACATACAAACAACAACAACGGACATATTCCACAACCATTCATATTCTTTTTATAAAAGTATTCGACTTCAGCAAAAATTGTATTAAAGGCAATAAAAAGAATAATGAAGATAAGTTCACTGAAGGGATTTGTTGAAAGATGATATTAAAGAAATGAGTCACAAAATTAAAACAATAAATTGAAATACACCACAAAGAAATACACCACCGAGAAATACACATTCAAGCTTCTAGAAATACACCCCATGAAAAACACCACCGAGAAACACACCATTGAGAAATACACCAGGGGGAAATGCTAACCAAAAACCTGCACCACCGAGAAGTACAACATCAGGAAATGCACCCCCAATAAATACAACACCAAGAAACATACCATCGAGATATACACCAACGAGAAATACACTGTCTTTTTTTTTTTTTTTTTTTTTTTTTTCAAATGTTTATTTGCATTATAAACCCATATTACAATTCACTATAACCCGGGTCAGACTATGGTGCATATCAATAACAATGAACAATACTCAGCACTTGTCTACAATACACTTATTTACGAACATGTAACACATACGCACACACACATCCTCACACACACATTGAATGATAACTGTGACAATATATAGTGATTTTCTTCGCACAGATTATTTTTACAAAATATCAATTATTCTATTAACAACATTCATATAACACACACTTGCTTTGCAAATTATGTTGTATCTTAAATTTAAAGCACTTTTCAAAAAACATTTCAAATTTACATAGCTCTCATCTTTTTGTTCAAATCTAGCTGTCATTTTGTATTTATATATAGTATATGCTACAAAAGAAATACATTCATTCAAAAAATTAGTTTTTTCATTTCTTTCGTGATAGAAGCCAAACATGATGTGTTTCCATTTTATATCAAAACGAAGTATCGAGCCCACATTTTGCCACACATTTCTTACAATGCAACACTCATATAAAAGATGTTTTGAGTTTTCGATACATGTGTTACAATTTACACATACATCACTATTCTTAAGTTTACATTTTTTAAGAAAATAATTGTTACATAATATGTTATTTAACAACTTATAATTGAACTCAGACAATTTCTTATCTGTAATTGAAACAATATTACACATATAAATATCACACCAGGCAGATTTGTCGATATTGTACTCCCGAGAAAATAGAGACTGATACAAAGGAGGTTGAAATTTTTTCTTCAGGAGATTTTGATAGAAAAAAGAACACTTTTGATCTAATATATTCTTATAACCAGTATTAAATGAAAATGTATATTTATTCGATACTTTTGGCATCAAAAATTCATTTTCATTTAGTTTAATTGAAACATATTTAAGAGCAGCTTTCAATCTTTTGAACTCACATATCCAATTTCTTTTATCCAACATATTTTCTAAAATTTCTACAGTAGATTTCATTTTACCATTTGTATGATATAAGTCTTTAACATAAAGAAAATTGCTCTTTACCCAATTTGGAAAATACAGAGTCTTACCACTGTATTTGAAGAGATTATTGCACCATATTGGTTGCAAAAGAATATCAGTACAAGAGAGATTTTCTAATTGTATGTTGGATTTACATTCATTAAAACATGAAAATATTTCTCGATAAAATACTGGTAAAGAGTTTAATATGTATAATTCTTTTATATTTTTCTCACTAGTTTTCAACACGTATTCAGGTGTCAATTTGACTTTAGATAAATGACTATTAACTACATGATACATAGCATTACGCTTATCAAACATTTTTGGAATTATCGACGCCTTTAAGGATTTGAATTTGGTTTCTATGTCAACCAATCCCAAACCACCATCTTTGATATTTCCCACTAGAGTGTTTCTTTTTATTCGGTCAACTTTATTCCATATAAAATTGAAAATATTAGATTTTATTCTATTTATAACAGATGAATCAGGAAAAGGCAATATGGATGCAATATAAACAATTTTGGATAAAGCCAATGTATTAACAATACATGTTTTACCAAAGAGTGTCAGTTTTCTCTTTTTCCAAGATTCGAATAATTTTTGCATATCATCTAATTTTTTAACCAGTTATTTTTATAACATTCAATTTTATTATGTCCAATATAAATTCCAAGGCATTTAATACAGTTTGTATTTACCTCGATCCCGAACAAATTCTTATATCTATCCTTTAATACACCCATTAAAATGCATTCAGTTTTATCTATATTAATTTTAGAACCTGCAACAGAACAAAATGCATTTATTTCATCTAATGCTTTATTCATTGAATCAGTATTTTTCAAGCACACTGTCAAGTCGTCTGCATGTTGAATAGTTTTTATTTCAAAATCGTCAAAAATAGTTATTCCATTTATTTCATTATTATTTCTTATATTAATAGCCAAAATTTCTGCAACGAAAAGGTATAAAATCGCAGAAATAGGACAACCTTGTCTTATTCCACGGGACATATGATATGTTTTAGTAATCCACCCATTATTTTTCAATCTAAATATTGGTTTATTATAGAAAATTTTTATCCAGTAAAAAAATTTGGACCAAAATTAAATTTTTCTAATACTTTAAATAGGAAGTCCCATTCAACAGAATCGAATGCTTTTTCAAAGTCTAGAAATAACAATGCACCATCTTCATTTTTAAGTTCGCAATTATCAAATATATCAAGTATAAGGCGTGCATTTTCACCTATATTCCGACCTTTGATGTATGCAGATTGCTGTTTACCAATAAGTTTATCTATTATTTTTTGAAGACGTCGCGCAAAAATAAAAGCCATAATCTTATAGTCTGTATTGGTTAAACTAAGAGGTCTATAATTCTTAAGATTATTTCTTTCACCCTTCTTAAATAAAAGAGAAAGAATAGCTAATCTTTGTGAGAAACTCATCTCCGTTTTCTCAAAAATCTGATTAATAACGTTGTAGAACAAGGATTCTATATCATACCAAAAACATTGATAAAAACTCCGAATTTATCCCATCTATTCCAGGACTCTTGCCTTTTTTCATCTCAAAAACTGCATTTCTTATTTCTAATTTAGTAGGCATACTATCACACAATACCTTCATTTCATTGGACAGCTGTGGAGTATCAACAGATTCAAGATATCTCTCTATTTCACCTTCTTCGATTTTTGTTTTACTATATAAATTCGTGTAAAAACTACACATTTCTTTTAATATTTCCATATTGCCATGAATGATTTCATTCTTATTATTTTTTATCTCAGTGATTATATTTTTTTCTTGATTTCTTTTTTCTAATGAAAGGAAGAATTTTGTGTTTTTCTCTCCTTCCTCTATCCATCTAACTTTAGCTCTGATTTGCGCTCCCGCTGCTTTTTTATTATAATATTCATTAATTTCTTTCTCAATTTGTCTCTTTTTATTCATATCTATATCTGTGCTTTGTTTAATCTCAATATCTTCCAATTCTTTTTCTAAACAATGTATTTTCTTTTTTTCATCTGATGTTATAGCCTTTGCGAATTGTATGGAAAATTCTTTCACTTTAAATTTAAAAGATTCCCATTTTGTCAATGAATCGTTTTCTTCGAGTGAATTTAAAATTGATTTCACTCCTTCCTTATATAGTGTGTTGTTTAGATAATTGCTGTTTAGTTTCCAGTATCCCGGCCCTCTTTTTAAATTACATAAATTTATTTTCAAAATCAGACATCTATGATCTGTCATTCTATTACCATTTTCGTGTGTACCTGGTATGCGTCTCACAATCATTGATTTCAATTTTTCAATATAATTTTTTGACAAAAATATAAAATCTATCCTACTTTTCGGTACATTTTGACCGTCACACCAAGTGTATCCTTTAATATTCTCATGTAAATGTGACCAACAGTCGATCAAGTCATGATTCGATATAATACCATGCAATTTCTTATTACATTTTTCATTTTCCATTTCAAAATTACAGTTGAAGTCGCCACATAATAGTATATTTTCATGAAAATCTGCATGTTGACGTATGTATCTATTTAATTTGTCAAAGAAGAATATCTTTGATTTTTCATCATTTGGAGCATAAATATTAATGAGAGTAAAATCAGTTTGATCGATTTTTACATTCAATAGAATAATGCGTCCATCGTTCGATGAATGTTGATTAAGAATTGTAATATCTAAGTTTTTTTGACAATATATAGAAACTCCTCTACTAAACTGAGAATCAGAAAAAGCGTGAAAAATCTTTCCCTCCCAAAGTCTATCATATTTATCTTTCTTATTTTCTACAAAATGGGTTTCTTGTAAAAACACGGTGTCAAAATTGTTATTTCTTAACCATTCATATAATTTTATTCTCTTTTTATCAGTATCAGAGAAATACACTGTCGAGAAAAACAACACCAAGAAATGTACCTCCGAAAACACCATCACCGGAAAACACGCCACCAAGAAACACACAGCCAAGAAATAAACCATAGAGAAATACACCGAGACAGTGTATAAGTAATATGTAGATCGCTTGTATTATATAAGTGATAAAGTAACCAGGTTACCTAAACATGTCTCTTGCCTTATCTCAAACACAATACAAACAACATTTGACTTATTTCTAACCGAGAAACTAGAACTGACAGAATCATGCATCGTTTGCTGTTCCTTTTACCTTTTCTCGGACGCGGTAAGCTAATTATTTATGTATATAATAAGTGTTCTATATAGAAACATATAAAACATTTATATCCAAGGTTAAAAAAGTAATGTAATTTCAGTTTCTTCATATGTTCATTTTGTCGTTATATATGATATATGATTTTTTCTCTGCACACAGAGACATTTTTTTTGTACTGTTGATACTTTCACAGACAAACAATATTTATTTTAAGGTTTTTTTAACACAAAAACATTTCAGCGTTTTGTAACTGTCCGGATGGCTGGGAGTCATATCATAATAGATGTTATCTCATTTCAAGTGGTCTGCAATCATTCGGAAGTGCTCATGTAGGTAAACCAATACGGGGTTTTTTTTCATGTTCTTAGTATTCTCTTCATTTAATATACGTATGATTTCAATATTGAAAGTTTTATATATCTATTGTCGTTGTCAGTGTTGTTGTTGTTCTTGTTGTTGTTGTTGCTTTTTTTTATTTGGTCAAAAACACTTCATGTATCATTATGTATACTACATTTCTACAATAAATCACAAAACATTGTGTAATAGATGTATTTATTTCATTATACTATTTACTAAATGTTTCTTACATAATATCTAGTTCGCAGTTTATACTAGAGCTGACTTACATGCAAAAGTTTCCCAGTAAATCTATATTCTACTTTTTTCTCACCTTAATCCACAGGCGATTTGCAGAACATTCGGAGCAGGTCTCGCTTCCATTGAAACAGAGGCAGAAGATAATTTCTTATTAAACAAAATCAGAGAAAAACATGGTACTTTTTTCAAATTTGATAACATATTTACATCTAAGTCGTTTTATTAATCCCCATTAATGGATAAAGTTCTACTACACGAGTCTCCGTGATTATTTGGAATATAGCTTGAACAATATTTAAGTACTAGTAAATGAATTTAAAACTGAAAATTATAAACAAAGCGATAAATATTTTTATCAATCATTTAATGTCTTGATTTCCTCCATGTGCAGAGTTTCAGTACAAATATTCAATAGAGATATTTTATAATAGAATAGGATAATTTCCCACCATCCAAACACCAGATTATGTGACCATAATTTGCCTTTCGTATTGTTAAATTCGAATATTTACTGTTTAAAATTACAGTGTTAACAATTAAGACTACATATGATTATAATTGTTGTTTTCTGGATAAGTTTACACACCACTACATGTTTGGACTCTATCAAATAATATATGTGATATGGTACTCCGGAGTTCTTGGGGGGGGGGGGGGTTGTTCTGCATTTGCACCCTTCTATTTTTCTTTTTAGTGTACGGTATGTGTTGTTTTCAGTATTTTAACGCACGAGCAGGACTATTTTAATATGATATTAAGTTTGGAGTAAAATTTTAGAATTTGATACTCTGCATATTTTATGTGCAAAAACAAACTTGCAAAATGATTTTCTCAAACCAACTTCTCATTGTTGTTTTAGAACCTAAAGCGGCTTACTGGATAGGTGGTAATGATTTTGAAGTTGAGGACCGCTATAAATGGATAGATACTGGAGCGCCTTTTACATTCACCAAATGGGCCAGTGGTCAACCGGACAACAACCAATATGAGGACTGTATTTTCATGTTTATGCCAACTAATGGATTGTGGCACGACGGAAGCTGCGAGGCGCCCGAACATTTCATATGTGAAAAAGGGTACTTACTTTTATGGTTTAGATTTCACATTGTAAAAATTACCAAGCATACTTGTTCACAAGACATCCTTAAATAATACATAAAATTCTTTCTTCTTATACTTATTACCATTAGAATCTGAGCACATGTAGGTAATATTAGGTTATATAACTTGCAAATTTACACAAATTTACCTTATTTCTAGACCTAGTCATATCTCTATCATTTACGTAATTATACTTATTTTTATCTCTTTCAGCAATGATGAAGGATTTATCCTTGGATAAAAGACTTGCTATGTATATATACCGCATTAATGTAAAGGTCGATTAAAATAATTCAAAGTGATATTTTGTCTGTTTGATCGCCAACATCACCCAATTAGAAGATTTATTAATGAAATATCTAATCATCAGCGAAATTACCAGTGCCAAATCTGTTACTGACCACCCTCAGTATTAGCTAATCGCTCTAGGTGCATACAGGAAATTTTTAGAAAAAATGCTTGTTTAAGTTCTTAATAAAAAGCAAAGCATCGTATTTGGACAGAATTCTCAAACTTTATGAAAGAGTAAAAATGTTTTACTCAACCACATAAGTGCACTCAAGAAAAAGAAATGAAAAATAATAAACTAAACTGAAGGCAATTTAGTTACCAAAGGTTATATATAAACATCCTAGTATCACTTTAATAGTGATATACATATTAAAACGTGTTCTTTTACTTGCTAATGCATTGTATACGAGAAATGGCGCCAATTGAGTTATACCATTCTTTGGCACATGATCCCATCTCTGTTACTCGTAAGGTCCGTGTCTGCCTTTCATTCTTGATTTGATTAAATATTCGTGCACTGAGATAATATTTGTGATATGTAACCTTTTGCGGCTTCCTAATGAAGATAACAGTGTTAAATGCACATGAATACAAAAAAACCAACGGTACTAGTTTGTGAAAATGCTGGATGAAACTATTTCATTACCCCAAAAATCATTAACCCGAAAGTAATACTACATCAGTATAATATATATCAGAACGAAAATGCATTATAATTTTGAGAACCAGATGCGCATTTCGATAACTTATGTATGAAAAATTGGAATATAAAATTTAGAAAAAAAAGAAAGAACATGTGCTAAAGTGCATATGAGCCCCAAAATGGGAGGGAAAGGTAAGGATCAAAATGGAAAAAAACAACTTAAAACTTCTATTTGAAATCCGTGGCGCGTGGCTTGACATATGCAGCATGCTGTGTAGGCTAGGCGAAGCCGCCGTATCGCTTATACAAACTTTAGAACATCTATTTTTATCAGATTCACTACTATTTATTAATAAAAGATGCAAAAACATATTTAAGACTGAAGAGGCACCGACGGGTTAACCATATCTCGAGGTTCATGAAATAAAAGGACAGTATTGTGTGTAGTGTCATATTCAGACAAATGCGAAATCCATTTAACTCGAGGTGAGACCAGGTGCCCCGGGAGGAGTAAGCGTGCCCTGTTTGCATGCAACACCTATCACAAACGTCCTACAGCTGTTCAAGTCCGGGAAGTAAATACATAAATATCTGTATATATACATATAATGTCAAATCAAGTATAGTCAAAAAAGTTCAAGATGGTTAGTTTGTAAGATCAGATCCCAAAATGTCGATTATCTCATATTGCACCAGATATATCGACCATAGAACTTCCTCAGTGACAATGACTATTTCATACATTCCTCAATATATCCTTGTGAGAATACTGTCGTGGCCAGAAGCCTCGCTCTCAAGACGAATTATTCGTATTTGGGACATGCCCGCCCTGGCATAGCGTGTAAGTTGTCAAATGAAGACGCCATATGCGAGAGGAAGGTATATTGCTACTCAGGAAACGGAAGATGGTAATAAAGAAATTGAAATCATCACGTTTGTCATAAAGAGAAGTAACTTATAAACCATCATCACTAATTAATAAGAGTATATTTAGGCGTGAAGCATAAGATGCACTCTCAGCTGTATCTTTTATTTCGAGTTCCTTTGGATATACTAGTATGATATTGAGGTGATCTTTAAATACAGCGTTGTAAATCGACCAAACGTCATCGATGTATCTGTATGTAAAGTTAGATCGAGATGCTGAGAGGATAGTATGAATTCCGCTTCATTTAAAATTCTGAAATCTTTTAAAATTTTGAATAATGGGTAAATGTTACTGACCGGTAATGCAAACTCAGAGAGTGTTTAGAATCTGCAAAACTTTGTATTTTATATCGATCAGTAAAATATACTCCACTTAGAACGCTTTTCTTCTAATTTCCTATATAAAATTAAATATGAGAAGATAATCACAAGTAAAATTGTGGTGCACCATAACCGCAATTCGTCAACTGATATTTGTTTAGTGATGCTCATGGTCATGGCTGTGGAAATCCAAAGTATGAATATTAGAAAAAATAGCAAACTAATTACTAAGCTTACAGAAAGAATAATAAAAATCCAAATAACCAATATAAGGACAGAGCTATGCATGAGGGAGATACTTCTTTGTCTAAACTAATTTTTATCACAAAGAATGTGAATTATATATTACACATCAGTGCAATAGCGATGAAACGTTTGCTTGTGATACAAATGATTTGCACAGTTTATACGAAATCTGAAGTAAGCATCAAGCAGATACAAGCAATGTTGAAATTGAAAAATATAAGTTCATATATCATACAATCTGGGTGGTTAGCATTTTGGATTAGTTATTTAAAAGAAATGATATAAATCTCGTAGGGCTGACAACTACGTAAAATTAACCGACCAGTTATGCTAAGGTAAAGTAAACAGGATAAATGTTTCTGGATACCTTTATAGAAAATTTTTCACAATGAGTTAAATTTGAAAAGAAAATGCACTTACCTGACACAAGATGTATTTGTGACACACTGATGCCCCATAAAGTTTTAAAGTGTTAGAAAATTAGATCATAGGTCAAAGTAAAAAAATAAGTTGAAATGTTTTGTTTGTTTAGGTTTTTTTTTGGGGGGGGGGGTTTAAGATTAAAGAAAAAAGAGGAGTTACTGGCTCAGTTATGTGGCAGAAGTCACCATGGAGGATATTTAGGCATGAAGCATAAGATGCACACTCAGTTGTATCTATTATTTCGAGTTCCTTTTGGATATATGATGTTGAGGTGATCTTTAAATACAGTGTTGTAAATCGACTAAACGTCATCGATGTATCTGTATGTAAAGTTGGATCGAGATGCTAATTATAACATTATAAGCCCTTAACAAATAACTCATTGCATCGGGCAACGCATGTGCTTTACAAAATAATAGTTGAATATCTATAATTTTCACATCACAATAATTATGTTAATCAAAATAAGGTAGGATTAGATAATCTGATATTTTTTTTAATTTAATAATCAAAAACTACACTGTATTTTTCAAAGAACAATAGTACAAGTAACAATGTTTTAATATATTCTCGTAACCCATATTCTGTTTCTCTTTCATTTTTTACCATGTATATATTTTATATTTATAGATTTTAAAAGCAATGACAGATATCAGGTTATTATACATAATGGTTTTCTTATTAATCTCATGAGAAAAACCACATAATATTAATTTCCAAGAAATGTTAAAATCCACACATGACTGCACTGCGTGCCAAATGCCTTTTACAATATCCCATGAATATATTAAATGAAAAATATTTTCTGTCTCTAATCAATTAGGGCATTCAAATAAATTGACCTAATTTCCATTAACTAAGCTTTTTATTACAGTTTAATAGATTATGCAGTAATTTGAAGTTAAATTCAGCAACCACTTTATCTTTGATATTCACTATCTTCTGCACATATATATTATTTCCATATACATCAAAATTTATGTTTAAATTATCATGCCATTTTTTCTCACAGTGGGGTTTTACAAATTTTCTTTCTAGTAATATATAATAAAAAATCGACATTTCTTGTCACTTATATGTTCACAGACATTACCACGGAATAGAAAATATCTATTTGGCTTTATATTGATATACTTGTTTTTTGATGTATCATATGTTTGCAGTATCTATTAAAAACTCTATTCTGTGAGTTATATTAAGTTGAAATGTTGAGTGAACAAAGATGGAATGAACATGCGAATTGTCTTAGCCCTATCACTTAACATCTAAAAGTTAAAATCAAGTTTATTTTGTTTTCCCACAGATAAACAGAGGTTTCAAAAATATTCAATTCCGTCGGCATGAAAAAAAAAAGAAAATGAAATTATTAAACTACATTTTACATTTAAAGTAAAGAAACAACAGATACTTCTACTAATTTACACAAGAAATGAATATGTTTTGTTTTTAATTTTCTTTCATTTTTTAATATCCCTTGTGATATAAACTTTAACAATTTTCTTCCATCCAAATGGTACACCTCATTCTTTTATCACTAGTACAAGAACTTGCCTATAGAAACCCGGTTAGCTTCAGACATCAAGTTATATAATGATTTAACAGAATACAGTCAAGGGTACATTTATTTATTTATTTGGCACTGATAAAAGTGTTTGACTTTGTTATCTTGCTATCCTGGTTTTTGACTCCCTTAAGAACTTAAGTAGAGCTTGAAGAAGACATATTTACATTTTTGTCAGAACAAAAATGCTGCGGTATCTTTTCATTATCTTTTGGCTTGATGGAGGTAAGTTCTTGCATGTTGATACTGAATTGTTTATGTAAGAGTAGTGAAAACATTACAAATGATTATTTTAAGCAAAATGTATATAACCTTCCTTTAAACAATAACATAAATAGACTCGCCATGAAAACAAATGCAAAAAGTGGTGGTTAGAGATTTGACCTAACTTCAGAAAAGTGTTCATCCTTCACAGAGCTAAATAAAAAAAGTGTATCACAAAACTTTTAAATAACAGGGCAATTAAAGTATCGATATTGCCTTTTGAAATCAATTTCCATGACGGAAAGTTTCGATTGTTCAATGTTATTTTCACCGATGTTTTGGACTTTCATAAACGAAATTTACAAATTACTACTAAACTTTTAACATAGTGTTACAGATATCACAAGCTAAGAAAAACATTCGGGAAATTCTTCAGATCTTATTCAGAACTTCTAGCTAAAATTTGGAAATATTTCTTTTCCTCAGTATGTATCCAATGGAATTTCCCATCCTAATTTTTACGGTGATCTCGTATATAAAATAAGGAAAGTAAAAGGCTCCGATAACGTTATTTTATCATGTAATAAAATAGTCAAACGTCTTCTAAATAGACAATATGACATTGAGATCATCAAAAAGACTATAGGTCTTGTATTTGGCCCCTCTACAGCCTTAAGCAGACTTTTACTTGAACGTTGCACGCTGACTAACATGGCGGTGGGGACTATATGACGGGCCTTGTCCAAACCTCTTTCAGAGGAGACATGGTCCTGAACCTCGTCCCCTTTTACTGTTATTCGGGACTCCTACAGATCTAGGGTCTTAGTTCGTTTTCAGACTGGCAGAACACGGATAATCATGTTGATGTCCCATATATTTATATCATTATGTGTTTTACAATACTTTACGTGTTTATATTTTTATGACCTCTCAATATGCGATACCTGTTGACCCTTGTTCTTTACATGGAGGATTATTTATAAATTTTTAAATGTACGTCCTTTGATTGTTCTGCTGTTACGGTGAGTGGGGCCCGTAAACCGGTTAACCACACCATTTGTTTGGCTTTTGTCAAATTAAATGACCGTCCTAAGTCGGTATCGTAATTGCACTGCAATCAAATATTTTTGTAATGTTTTATATGTGCTAGTATATTATTTATATTCATGTATTGTATAGCTCCATAGTGAATTCTGCCACATAACTGAGCCAGTAACTCCTCTTTTTTCTTTTATCAAAGCCCACAATATCACTATTCTAATTTAATTATTCATAATCCAAATGAAAAGTCGAGGAATAAAGTTTTTGTATGTACATGTAAAACACGACTATCTAGTTTTATCCAGATTTATATCAGGGAATATTCTTCCTACTTGTATAATATTTTCAAAGTATCCTTTTGTAAACTTGTAGGCTTAATTAGCAAGTTATCCAATCTGAAGTATAAGTTTACCTCATTTAGCACAAATACGCACTGTGAATACGAAAGAAACTGGTTAACTGGTTCTGGGACCTGTGGTACAATCAATGATATACAATGGTTAAATTCTATATCACCTGTAAATCAGAGGTGAGACCAGGTGCCTTGAAGGAGTTACTGTCCCCTATCAGAGGTGAGACCGGGTGCCTGGAAGGAGTATTTGTCTCCTATCAGAGGTGAGACCAGGCCTGGAAGGAGTTACTGTCCCCTATCAGAGGTGAGACCAGGTGCCAGGAAGGAGTATTTGTCTCCTATCAGAGGTGAGACCAGGTGCCTGGAAGGAGTATTTGTCTCCTATCAGAGGTGAGACCAGGCCTGGAAGGAGTATTTGTCTCCTATCAGAGGTGAGACCAGGTGCCTGGAAGGAGTATTTGTCTCCTATCAGAGGTGAGACCAGGTGCCTGGAAGGAGTTACTGTCCCCTATCAGAGGTGAGACCAGGTGCCTGGAAGGAGTATTTGTCTCCTATCAGAGGTGAGACCAGGCCTGGAAGGAGTATTTGTCTCCTATCAGAGGTGAGACCAGGTGCCTGGAAGGAGTATTTGTCTCCTATCAGAGGTGAGACCAGGTGCCTGGAAGGAGTATTTGTCTCCTATCAGAGGTGAGACCAGGCCTGGAAGGAGTATTTGTCTCCTATCAGAGGTGAGGCCAGGTGCCTGGAAGGAGTATTTGTCTCCTATCAGAGGTGAGACCAGGTGCCTGGAAGGAGTATTTGTCTCCTATCAGAGGTGAGACCAGGTGCCAGGAAGGAGTATATGTCTCCTATCACAGGTGAGACCAGGTGCCAGGAAGGAGTATTTGTCTCCTATCACAGGTGAGACCAGGTGCCTGGAAGGAGTATTTGTCTCCTATCAGAGGTGAGACCAGGTGCCAGGAAGGAGTATTTGTCTCCTATCAGAGGTGAGACCAGGTGCCTGGAAGGAGTATTTGTCTCCTATCAGAGGTGAGACCAGGTGCCAGGAAGGAGTATTTGTCTCCTATCAGAGGTGAGACCAGGTGCCTGGAAGGAGTTACGGTCTTCTGAATGATCAACCGTTATCGCCATCATTTGCCTTAAAGTTCAGACAACTCACGATATTCAACACTGCACGCATGCAAGAAAAATGCATCAACATTTTATAACACTGGACAACCAAAAACGATAGATACTGTAATGTCCATAAATGGTCGGATATTGATATTTTGCCTTTTAAAATAACACCGGACTGTATCCTTAGATGGTTACAATAAAGAATTATACATAGATGCATAGCAACAAACGATATGCTTCATAAAATGAAAATCGTCAACTCAAATCTATGTACTTTCTGTGGAGATCAAATAGAAACTATTGTATATCTTTTTAGTGAATGCAAATATGTGGAAATCCTTCTGGAAAGAACTTAGACTATGGTTTTTACAAAATATCCATATTAACATTTTATTCAGCGCTTATGAAGGATATGTATAAGAAAGATGGTATAATCAATTTAGTTATAATACTTGCGAAAAACATATATATAAATATAGACACAAATTAGCAGGTAGAAGACTAAGAATTGATTTTATTTTTCCTTACTAAATTAAAACAATACTGTTTTTTGAGAATTTTTTTTTCTAAAAAATATAAAAGACAATCCTTTTAAAAGTAGATGGAGTTTGATGTCTCCACGGCTTGAGTAATGATCTTGTTCTTACAATAACTTATATGTATATGTGGTATCTTCATTGACAAGTAATAATATCTGAATAAATTTTCAATGTCAAAATCAATATACAGATATAAATATATGGCATGTGCCTACAACTTTTCAAATTCATTTGATGTTTTAGACATCTCATATACATGTATAATAGTATGAATGTGTGAGAGAAAGAATTCGTATTTTGTATTATGTTTTTTGATGTATATATATAATAAAATGTCGCATTTCGTAAATGAACAAAGTAAGTGTTATTGCATATAATAACAAAAAAAAATTCAGTTATTTTGTAAATTGTGTCGCATGAGTATGGTTGATGATATTTTCTAGGTAATGAAAGATTTCATACAATGACATGCATAAAGTCAGAAATTATTTATATATACACAACTTATATGAATTTGTTTCTCTGTTTTGGAACGTTGCATATAAACATTAATTCATTGTAGTGTTTGGGGTGTGCCCTCCTGGATGGCAACCATACAACGGCAATTGTTACCTGTTCTCGTCGGCACTTCAATCTTTCGGTGCTGCAGCGGTATTTCTTTCTGAACTATATGTGTGCTTAAAAATGAAATGTTATCTCACAAAAAAATTTCAGTTTCAGTTTATTTTCTCCATTTGTTTTATATTATTAAATTAGAGTGAAGTTAGTAATGTATAGTTTAAGTTTATATTTTGAATTATTTACTACAAAATAATGAATCACTACATCATGACGAAACTGTATATATAAATATATTTATTTTCAGGAAATTTGTCGAAGCTTTGGAGCTTATTTAGTCGAGATTGATGATGATTTGGAGGACAAGTTTCTTTTACAGAAAGTGAACGAATTACATGGTAAAATCAAATCTCTGTGTCACAAAAATATAATATCAAATAAATAAAGATTTATGTAAATAAAAGTAATATGTAATAATAATACATAACAGCAAAAGAATGATATGTTTTTACTATGATATGATATTTGAATATTTCACACCACGGAAGGCATGGCCAATTCTAATATACATAATTGAAATGTTTCCTGTTTCCCTACAACCTTGCCATGGATGATAAATAAATCAAAGAGATAAACGTTACCTGACCAAAATATTTTGCTTTACCTTTCAGCTATATTAAAATGGATTCTTACTGACTTGTATATCATATATACGGTATTTACCATATATTAATAATACAATATTCTTTTGAAGATTTCTCCATCCAAGTTTAACCGCATTATTATTATTTATTCAATCTTCATTCTATGATTATTTTATATTGTTAATAATTATTATATAATGCAATGTGATATGTAAACTACATATCAGAATACCAAAACATCCAGTAAAGTAAAACGTATGTTATTAGATCCCAAGCAGGCATATTGGTGCGGAGGTAACGACCTAGAGATTGAATCCGATTACAGATGGCTCCATTCTGGGGCACCCATTACGTACACAAAATGGGCCCAGGGACAGCCAAATAACTGGGAACATGAAGATTGTATCTCTCTCTGGATGCCAAGTCAAGGACTGTGGCATGACGCAGACTGCGAGGCTAATCTACATTTCATATGCGAGAAAGTGTGAGTGCGATATAAAATATGTGTATGATGAATTGTCCAAGAGGTGCACACTGCTCATTTTAATAGAATACAGAGGAATATGCGTCTCCAGTAAGACTAAACTTTACTGTTTTAAATCCCAAAAACATACAGACGACACCAAACCATTACTTGACAATGTTATGGGAAGAACATGTAAAGTAATCATTATTTTGTACGCCAAATGCACATTTCAAACAATGACGTCTTTCAGCAATGTTCAAAAACAATACTACGGAGGTCCAAAAACTTGGTGGGCAAAATTTCTTTACTGGATTAATAGGGGGAGAAAATGTTTGTAAAACAATATTCTCAGAAGTGATGTAAGCACGGATGTAGATTACATTAGAATGTGAATTTGATCATTTATTGACTCTTATAATTACGACTATACCACATACTTGGTGTAATATGTACTGTTTTACTATATAAATATTGCATTTGTACCGTTTGATATGCCTTATTGTCATCTTGACGTAAACACTTTTACCTGAGTTCATTAACGGAGGGCAAGCCGAAAGTTTACAGAATGGCATCTCTCCCAGTAAAAACGTAATACCGGGTATTTACTTTATTATACCAAATGTCATCTTAAGAATATTAATCTTTTTAAATATGACAAAAAAAGGATAAGAAATCATGCGTGCATATGTAAAGGTAAAATCCCAAAGTAACATGTGTATGACGTCATCATTTAGTGTGTATTTGTAATCTCTACAAGTGTAAAGAGTGTGCGATTCTTCTGTTATCATCTGTGAAAAGAATATAAGTACATGTAGTATCTTATTTAAATCTTATGGCGATATTCTGAGACATTTTTGAAGGGGGAGGACATACAGTTTAATTCGTGTTCACTGAATTATTATAAGTATATCATAAATTTTAATATATATAATAAATAAAACTGCTTAAAATGGAACCATTGTTTGATCTTCTACACGTTCACTTTCTAAACAGTCAAAAGTTTCATGTGTATTGAATTTCATCCATCTATTGATTTCATTGCAATTACTGGGTGACATTTGAATTTTTAATTTTCTGTTTGTGTTTTTCTTTACAGTGATGAATCCATTGGAGGTACGATTATAGGATGAAAACACCGAGTTGATTAAGCCTTCAGTCACTTCACAAATGTAATAAACTAGACGCCATTATAATCCTGTACCAGTTATATTGTTTTATCTTAACATTTCAAATACAATTTAGTAAATATAAATTAAACATTTTTGTCTCAGTGTCGTATGAAAAGGTAGAAGAAACCGAAAATAGATTCCATTTTCAAAGTGGAAGTAACGTCAAAGCCTCATGATTTTATGAAAAGAGGCCAAAACCATGTTTATATTATATTGTGTATGAACTCGGAGTTTATCATAGTAAGCATTGCAACTTTGCATTAGCGTTATACGAAATTAAAGTAATGGACGTTAAACTATTTTCTCACATATGGCAATGAATATTGAAAATTAATTTCAGATAACAGATACTAAACTGAAATTGTCGATAAAACCTGAGGCATATTCTTCGTTAAAAAGTCATGCGTCTGGATCATTCCAGTGTTTCATAGCCGAAACAAGTTTTGTTAGCCATCCATGTTGACCAACAGTTAACCGATTAACCGATACTCTTTATTTTTAATCAATTACAGTTTATTTAACAGGTGTCAAGGAAAGCAATTTACAGTGGTAAAAAAATTCAATGTTTATTATAATAAATACTCTGCATTATGTATTTTAAATCAGTTTAATTCAATCAATTAACTCAAGATTCATTTGAAATATATGAGGAATGATTACACATGTGTATGCTCCTTTGACAGAAGCCGATCACTGCTGTGCAATATTTAACTAAATATTTAACTAAATAGATATAGAGTCTAGATCTTAACGTAAGTAGTACTAAAAGGTACATTGTAATTCTCTTTTATTGTCCGTTCGATTTCCACAGCCGAGACAGAAGTGTTCAGAAATGTATTACTACAGTATAGCATCAGAGTCACTTTTTTCCTTTGACGATTTCGATTTTATTACTTTACTTTAAATAATTTCGGAAATAAATTCTACAGTTGAAGTAGATAGATAAGTGATATAATTTTAATAAATATGAGTAGGTACAAGATATATGCTTGTATTGATGTTGTGCACCATATGAGGAATAATACAAATTTTTTATTTTTGTTTTATTTTTCAAATTTTAGAAATTTTCTGGTAATCGTAGCGAGCTATGCCAGTCTAGATTAAAATGGGGGAAATAGTAAATCTACATCTGTGTAAATAATAATTCAGAATAGGAATAAATGAAAGCGTACACCTTTGCTATACCGTTGCAACAAACCGCAGACCCCTATTTCCAACTTTGTGAGCGCAGTATACCAGTCTGAATTAATCAAACATTGTATGTTCATTCCATAAGTGAATTTTTCTTATCATGAGCATTGTCATGAAAAATCTCTCATGTCTAATCTGAAATTACTATAAAAACTACAATCAATAAATTGATTGTCTCATGTTGGCACTGTAGTTTCTGTTTAATGATATTCTTGCAACATCTTAGTGTTAACCCTTGCATCAGTTTTTGTATGCATGCCCGTTCTTGCGTATTTCTATATATTTTTATGTCTACACATTCATTACATCTCACCTCAGACATAACAACAAGAAAATACAGAAAGGATAACGAACATACGGAAAATGTAGAAAAATATATTCGATAGCACAGCCATCACGTGCAATGTGAAAACTTTAAACATATACATCTCTTTACTTCTCGTTATACTTATCAATTAAACTAATTAATTACATTATGCAGTTTTGTCAAATGGATGCATATTTCAATGTATTTGGTTGAAGATACAATGCGAAATCGAGACAAAATATTTCATCCAGGACAAGACACCATCGTCGGTATTCATGGGTCGCTGAAATGCAGATGAGACCAGATGACTAGGAATAGATAAAGAGTTCCATATATAAGATAAAGCGAACAAGAAATTCGATTATAAAGTGGACCTAAGATTGTGGGTTGTCTGTATAAAACGGATTATTTGCATTGAAAAGAATGGAGGTTTTGAAGATTGAAATGTTACACATTAAGAAAATATGAAGACAAACTTGAAATAAATAGTCAAATGAAGCTGCTAAATCCAGTTTTATAAGTTCATTTGGGGATAGGTTTGGAGGTGATCTGAAAAAAAAAATATTCACTTATGTATCTTCTCAACAAATTTTGAACCCATATGTTGGCATGAGACAAATGAAAAAGTAGCTGCAAAATTCATTAAAAAGTGTAAGAGAATAAACATAATTAAAAAAGTATTTACTAAGTAATTGCAGCGAAATGCTTCCTTCGCCTTTTCTATCTATCTCTGTTCTTTAAAATTGTATTACTTTCATTTTGAAATTATTATCTCTGGAATACTTAGCGATCTGAGTGTTTGAAAGTCAAAATGAAACTATTTTAATGAATGAAGATTGAAGGGGGCCAGGGAAGCACTTAGCTGCAATTACTTAGCGAATAATCAATGGAATTAAATATAGAAATAACGATTAATTGAAATTCGCCTTATTATGCCGACGTAAGTCCTGTTTCTACAATTGTTAGATTCTCCATTTTCTCTGTTTCTCATGCAACACACAAAAAAGGTTTTGGCCTGTTCTCTGTTCAGTGTTCTGCTGACTGATGGTAAGTCCAAATAAGGCAAATGTACCTTACCGGTCTTACAATTCGTATATGGGCAATAGCTTTTCGGGAAATCCTTGGTTGGGTGCCATAAAGTGAGAAAATGTTGAAGTCATAATTTCAAATTCTTCTGTTCAACAATTAATTAATAACTGGGATTTGGATTTTATTGAGTTTTATTCTATCGATCAATAGAATTAAATTATCTATAACAATTTCTTTAAACGTTAGATAGTGGAATATATTAAAATGAAATTATTGACTTAAGTATTTTTCAGTTTATAGCGCCAGACCCGGAACTTACTGAACATTGCTCAGTAATTATGAGAGATCACATTTCAGATTTGAAGCCAACCGTCCAGGAGGGCTATTGAGCATACACGAGTTTTAAGACCGCAGTTATTGTGAAAAAAGGTCTATAGAAGCCATTGTGAGGTATAGGCCCTTTTTGCCCGGAGGTATATAATTTTACTGTTATAGGGCATCTTTTTCATTGTAACGTAAAATTAATCTTCCATTAACATTTTATTTCATAGAGTTTTTGTAAATATGATAATTTGTAGTCCTATGGAAAACTCATTATTACTTTAATACATACATATCTATTATTTCATGAGTAATTGGAGGATAGCTGATATCGCTGTTACACAGTATTCCCTCTAAACTACGCAAAAACTGTCAAACCAATATACTGTAATGAAAAGTTTAATTGAAATAATATATAGGAGAATTATATTGTTCACCTCCATGTCCAAATATATCATAAGAGAATAATTCGTTTATGAGCTGATGATAAAAATGTTTGTATTCGCTATCTTGTTATCATTATTATTATTGACTCCTCGTCCAGTTCAAGTAAAGCTCCAGCAACCTTATTTCTACACAGGCTTATAGACAAGATGTTGAGATTTATACTCCTAACTCTTTCGTTAACAGGCGGTAAGTATTTGAGACAATGTACATCATTCATATGTTTGTGCTGTCTTTAAAATGTACATAATTCATTTGTTATCTTTAAAATTTAAACTGTAACTATCACAAACTGTTCAAACTGATGGACTGTTTTAAATGAAACACAAGGCACAAAGATATAAATAGGTCTAGTCTGGGTGAGTTAAATACTGAAAATGATTCACAATCTTCTGTCCTTGTTGAAAAGAAGGAATACCTTTATTTATTTATAAACGATGTTCGGCCGGAATACTTTTGATGGGTGTGCATGATAATGTTTTGACATAATAATTGGGGGGGGGGGTGTTGGGGAGTGTTTTTTTAATTTTTTTTTTTTTTATTTTTTTTTTTTTTTTTTTTTTTTTATATCCATACCAATATTTTACAGTTGGACCTCATTCTTTATTCTAACAATGTTCATGACATTTTATTGATTTTAATAATAATCTATATTATCAAATGAAGTGGATATCATATGCATGCACTTTTCATTTGTAGCTCTGGGAGCTTGTCCTAGAGGATGGCATTCGTACAGTGGAAGTTGTTACCTGTTCTCTTCAGCACTACAACCATTCGGAGGAGCAGTGGTAAATCTACTTTGAACGTTCATAATTGGAAACTGAACACTAAACATACTTTATCTAGCTTTTTAGCTCACATGAGCCAAAGGCTCAAGTGAGCTATAGTCATAGTGCGCCGTCCGTCGTTCGTCGTCCGTCCGTCCGTCGTTAACTTTTTCACATTTTCGACTTCTTTTCTAGAACTGCTTTGCAGATTTGGATCAAACTTTGTATTATTGACGTACTTAAGGTCTGCTACTAAAATTGTGTTCAAGATCCAGATTCCCTTAGGGGTAGATCCAGGGCGGGGCCAAAAGTGCCCAAAACGGTACCCCTCTTCAAAACTCTACTCTTCCAGAACCAGTGCATAAATTCGGAAACTAATTGCATTTAAACAATCTATAAAGATGGGTTAGGAAAAATTATGTTCGGGGTTAAGATCCGTCAAAGAGAAATTTACGCTTTTTGACATGTTTCTGGACTTAGTAATTTCAATGGAGAAAAGTGTCATGTTTTTAAGTTAATTGATATTGGTGATTTCTTAATGACTCTTTTGATCATAATTATGGTAAGGAATATCATTGTGAAAGAATTTTGTCAAAATTTCATTTTTGGATTTTTTATGAATTTTTTATCACTTCCAAAAAGGGGGGGGGGTCATTTTTCACATTTTCAACTTTTTCTGCAAAACTGTTGAAAGGATTTTAATAAATCTTGGTAGGAATAAATCACTTATGATCCCCTTCAAATTCTGTTGTTTTCGTCCAGACCTCTTTACAGGTGGCGCCACCATAGTCAAAAGTAGGTCACAAACGAGTACCCTCCATTGACAATATTCTTCTTCATACTGGCTGTATACAGAGAAAAACAGAATGCATAGAAATTATCAAGAGGGATGAATGAAGACGTATATTGTCATTTTGGTTCCCTTCCAAAATCAAATTTTAGAATTTTTATTCGACATTTGTTCGGACTTTGTGATTTCAATGCAGAAAAGTGTCATATTTTCTAGTTAATTGATAATGATGATTTCTTGTGGACTATTGTGATCATAATTATGGCAGGCAATGTTAATTTGAAAGAATTTTTTCAATATCTCAATTTTTGGATTTTCTATGAATTTTTGAAGACTTTCAAATGAGGGTGTATAGGGATATTTCTTCAAATTTTAAACTGTTGTTATACCACATGGAAGATTTTAATGAAACATAGTATACATGAAGTACTATAGGTCCTCTGACAATTTTGTACATTTCATCCAAACTGGTCAACAGATAATGTTACCATGTCTAAAAACTAGGTCTCACAATGGTACATATACCACTCGGCATTAAAATATGGAGAGTAGCGGTTTAAATCCAGCAATGGCCAATTTTTTTTTCATTTCTTTACACATCTAAATGAGTTTTTAGAAGTTTCTCAATACTCAACGTATGAAATTAGGCCATTTCAAGTTGGATCTGGACAATATTTGAAACAATTGTAGTTCATGACCCAGACTTAAAATCAGTCAACAATAGGCACCACCTAAAGAAAATGACTAACTTGTGCCCTGAATCACATCTTGCAGAGAAAAAGCAAATGCTTAATATCAAAATCGCCTGAATGGATGTGCAAAAAGTGTTGTTTTTCGTTCTGGTCTGAAATAAAATTTCACATATTTTCAACATTTGTGTAATGAAAAAGAAATGAATTCTTCCTTCCTGCATTACTGATCATCTAGGTACTCAGGTGAGCGATATAGGCCCACTTGGGCCTCTTGTTTTGTTTGGGTTTTAAACAGAAGTAAAATACGTTTGTGTTATATCCCATGATCAGTTTTGTTTTTTTTTTTTTGTTACAAATGAAGGGTATTACTGAATTCATTAGTCGTCGTCATATGGGTGGAATATTCCCGGTGCGACGTAAAACAATAATCTATCTATAGATCTATCTATCTATCTATCTGAATTCATTAGAATATGTGTTCATCCATTCAGGCAATTTGCCGCAGCTTTGAGGCTCACCTTGTCGAGATTGGGGATAAATTAGAGAACCAGTTCCTATTTCAGACGTTGAATCAAATTCACGGTAAGATTATGTAGCAATCATTACAAACAAAACAAATATTTTGCCATGTTTGGTTGATTGATTAATCTTTGAAGTGCCCGCAAAATGGTTAAATTCTGCCAGCAATGCTCGAAAGTCTTTTTAAAATCTTAAATAATACCATATATGGTTCATCTTTTATCTGAATAATATGTTTTCTGGGTTTTTTTTTTTTTTTTTTTTTTGCTTTGATTCGACCACGTGGTGAGTTTTCATTGAGTTACATTAGCGGGCCCATGAACAAATGTGAAAAAAATGCTTAACGGAAAACTCCATTACAAAGTAATTGCATTCGAGGCAAAAAGTACAGAAACACATTGGGTTTCCTTTCTATTGTCAGATTCCAAGCAGCATTACTGGTGCGGTGGTAACGATTTTGAAATGGAAACTGAGTACAAATGGCTTCATTCCGGTGCCCCTATCACCTTCACAAAGTGGTTTCCTGGACAACCAAACAACTGAGACCACGAGGACTGCGTATCGCTGTGGATGCCTGATGGGGGATTGTGGCACGATGAAGACTGTGAGGCAAATAGACATTTCATCTGCGAGAAAATGTGAGTACTGGATATCAATATATCATAAAATAACGGCAGACAAAATGTTTTTGTTTGTTTGTTATTTTACATCATGGCATGATCCTTTCACTTGTATGGGGTGGCATCTGATTGATACATTATACCTATGCAAAGGGCCTCAACCCCCAGATGGGGGATCTTTTACTCGTCAACGTTCACCGTGATACAAGAAATCGGTTCTACTCGTCGACGTTCACCGTGATACAAGAAATCGGTTTTACTCTTCAACGTCTACCATGATACGAGATATCGGTTTTTCTTCTCAAAGTCTACCGTGATAAGGGACTTAGATTTTACTCGATAATGTCTACCACTGTACGAGACACCCGTTTTACGCGTCAACATTTGCCATGATTTTTACCGTGATTTTACTCTTCGGTGATTACCGTGATGCCACACTTCGGTTTTATTCTGAACCGACATGACATTGATTCCATGTTGTGCTAAGATCAAAGAGCATTATAACTTTCTGTTATATCATAAAAGAGAGAGAGAGAGAGAGAGAGAGAGAGAGAGAGAGAGATCTTGGAAATTTCTTTTTCAATTTTAACTTTAAAAAGCAATTCAAACCTTCTCAATACATGTAATTTCATATATCAATTTTATTACAGGTTAACTGTATTTTTATTTTATAAATTTATTCCTTTGCTTTTGCATTAAATTTCATTTCAATTTTTACAGAGATGAATCCAGTGGGATGATTATAGGATAGAAAATGTGCCGAAGAAAATCATCAATTCCTTGACAAATAAAACAATACAAAATTTTACTTATTATTATCTTATCTTATTTAATGCATTATCATACATACATGTATTAAATTAAAAACAAATTAAAAAATCTCCAAAGAAGTGGTCTGTTACTTCTACAGTCTTATGTACCATGAAATGACAAATTCAGTTGATGCTCAATCATCAAATATGTACATGTATATACGCTAGAACAGATGAAAAAAACCCAGTGGCTTCAAGGTGAGCATCTCTTGACGACAAATTATGTCCACAATGGAATCAGATCTCTAGAGAAAAATGGATTTTTCATATGCATATATAGACCGGCCACTGAGCTCTAAATATCTTACAGACTATTATCCAATGTTGACATTATGAGTTTGGTTATTGTGTTATAATTGTTATATTTTATAAATCAATAATCTACATAAACAATGGTTGTCAAGCAGTAGAATTAAGTGTACCTTTTTCGTGGATATATAAACGTCAATACCGTTGAAATGCGCCGGTATTCAAACGCCATATTTGCTTATTTATAAGCTCAAGCTCTCTCTCTCTCCCTCTCTCTCTCTCTCTCTCTCTCTCTCTCTCTCTCTCTCTCTCTCTTTGCATCACATCATAATTATTTGACTTGCATATTGACGACATCTGTCTGACGCATTGCATAGAGAGACATTCAACTTTTAACACACTGATGTTTTCCACGACACGGGACCTCTGATTTTAATGTTCATCCGGAAGACACGACACTGAAGTTTTACTAGAAGGACTCGCACCTGGGACCCTTCGGTCACAAGCCAAGCATACCACCGACTGGACCGGTACTAAATTTATATAAACTGATACACATTGTTATTTCATTTCAGTACTTCAATCGTTATAATTTTCATTCAAATCTCCCACATGTCTAAGTTTATCTATTCTTGTTTTCTTGTTTGGGCCGGCACGAGCCGGCCCATTTACTGATTTAACTTTGGAGAAAACACTGTGATTTACTGCTGCCCTGTAAAGTACTATGATTCACTGCGGTATTACTTTGATAGATATCATAGATATTACTAGATATCATCTTGGTCACTAAAGGTCATTAAAACGCTTAACAAATACGTTACGTTCACATCCTTTGTACATATTATCGTGAAAAAATTTTTTCCTGTTATTATAAGAGCAGAAAATTATGACATCATCGTTGCGGCGCTATTTATAGATATGTATATACGGCGATGCTGTGCTCAATGTTTAGTTTATTTTTAGAAACCTTGCTATACGCGATAGTATAAAAGGGATTACCGGAGAGGTTGAGTTTACCGAAAAGATAGTAAAATCTACCGAAAAGAAAATTACAGAATAAAAATTTACCAGTATTTCCTCTGTTTATAATCTCTGATTATAATTATAAGTGATCACTGAAGAAATTGTATTCTAAGACGTATATGTAAACTTATACTAAACAATGATACATAAAACGAAGCATACAAAAATATGTTTTAAGTCAAGTTATACCGATTTAAGCCTTTTAAGTCATCGACATTGATTCATATTTTAATTCCATGTCATCATCTATAATTTCATGCATTTGTCTGAAACAAGAGTGTCTTAATTTGTACAATTAACCTCCAAAAATATGAGACGAGATGGGCATAACTTCATAAAAACAAATTTTCTGCGATATTTTTATAGGTTAATTGTACAACAAAATGATTACTTAAAGATAATTAAAGACAACAGGTCATGTTTGAAATTATTATCACTAATTATGTAGATATGAAGTTTGAATAAAAGTTTTCATAGAAATTAGTAAGAAATAGCAAGAAAATTAAAAAGTAATTCAAAATAATACAAACTGTTTTGATACTACTACTTTAAACCTTTTTGTTCAAAATTCCAAAAGTATAATAGGTAAAAAAAATCCCAATGAATTTTTAAACTTAAACTGTAACATTTAAATTCAAATTTTTATTCTTTGGTTTGATTTCATTGTAATATTCTTAATTTGGATTCAGTCAATAATATTGAAAGATATTTTGAATTTAAAGGTTATGTTGAAAGCATTTTAAGCAACAGGGTCCGGCGCCATATATTGAGAATATACTTGAGTCATAATTTCATATTCTTCTGTTCATCAATAAATTAATAATTGGGATTTGGATTCTATTTAGTTTTATTCTATTGATAAATAGAATTAAATCACTCTGCATGAGAATGTATCTGAATGTTTGACAATGGAAATGAAAATGAAATATTAGACTTAAGTATTATTCTCAGTTTATGGCGCCGGACCCAGATTTTATATCTGATACAAAGTAAAAATTGGTCAACAATTATTCCAATATTATATATATATATATATATATATATATATATATATATATATATATATATATATATATATATATATATATATATATATATATAAAATAATATAAAATAGCATAAAATTTGTTTACATTCACTTGCAGTCAAGTTTTGTAAGTTTTGATAACATCATCTGTTTCAATGAATGACCAAAAATCTTGCATGCTAGTCAAATGTTTAGTTTTTTCTATTGTTTATATAAATGTTTTCCTAGAAAAAAAGTTTTTCATCTGATCTGTGTATCATTTCTAATCATACTCAAGTATCAGTAAGAAATTTAGAATACAGAAATGAAATTTCAACATAATTGGTGTGTTATACTTGCCCTAGCTAACACATAGTGATTTTCATCAATACATTATGTTTATTTCAATCAAAGTATTATTAATACTTGGCATGAAATGGCTGAACACATAGCATTAACCTTTACTGTCATTTTGTCTGTCTGTGATAACTAGACATGTATAATGTGCCATGACTTTCCTGCCTGCACAACTAGACAGAAGATGCTTACTCCTCCCTTAAAACTGCTTTCATATCTAGATTTCATCGAAATTGCATCTACATTGCACTTTTCAGACCCTTTTTATGTCACCTGCAAAACAAAACATTTGAATCAATTTATCCGATGTCCATCCGTCTGTTTGTCAGTCACGCTTTCACATTATTGGTCATAATTTAGTATTAAACATCTATACTTCAAATGAAACTTGCAGGATTGATTTATTACGATGAGAGCCGAAGGTCAAACTGAGACTGTCAAGGTCATATTCAAGGTCAAGTTTATGGGTAAACATATAGCAAGCGACATCGTTTTTGGTATCAATGACCTTTTTTTTATAATTTTCAAAACAATTATAAATGTCGCCAAATTACACACTAAGTACTAAGGGCCACGCGCTAAGTATTGACTTGCTAATGGTTTTAAAGTAGTTTCTTGACGATATTTTAGGATGCCATTTTCAGTATGAAGAGGCATTATCCTTTCAAATATTATTCAATCATAACCAACAAATATCACAATTTAACTTTTTTTTTTCAAACTACAGTATTACTTCTAGGAACATATCATAATCAAACTTGTACTGAGCTTATTACATAAAGTCAAAAAAAAACAAAAAAAAACACGGTGTTTAAACAACTGTACACTATAGGTAGGTCGAAACCTATAGTAATGGAAATATAAGTCAGTGAACAATTTGTTTACGGCCCGAAACTTTGACGCTTGCGTCAATAGATTTTCTTGTTACTTTATCTTTATTAAGAATCGAAGTGCAATACAGTTCAAATTCAGTAATAGTCATATGACCGAAATTCAGTATTCTGATTGGAGGAAATCTGTATCAACAAGACTTCCTGAGAATTCAGCATATGCATTGCTCTAGAGCACATAAGTTGTAATATCCACGTGAATGGTGCTTATTCCATGTGTGGGTCAATAAAAAAATACATTATGAAGAAATTGTGTATTATTCTTAGTATTTTCTCTCTATCTCAAGGTAAGTACACTAAATAACAATTCTTTCATGTCCTCAATAAAACGTATTAAGTAAATTAGAGGAATCTTCTTAAAACGCGGATTTCATTCATGAAAAATGTACATATGATTTTAAAACTCATGGGGTACGCTGTCAAATATATGAATACATCCCCACCCCCCCCCCCCCCCATTACAAAATAATTCTATATACTTTTTCTTACGTATTTCGTTTTAGTTACTTGATAAATTTCTTGAAGTTTCAGATATTTAATACACATAAAAACTGAATATTAAACAAGATCACTTATGTCACGGATCCCTAAAGCAATAGGAAGATCAAATGAAGCACGCGAAGGCGACAGTGATAAAAACAATACACTTAAATTCTTAAATGCACCGATTTTCAACAAGCACCAGAATCTAAACAAGGCTTACTAGAAATAAGCCTATGGGCTTTCATGGGCTATCCTGGTGAATCAATGTCTTTTATTTATAATATTAATATATCAATTTTCATTTTTTTGGAAATGAAATTTATAGTATTATCACTTATAATTCGTGTGTAACAATACATCTTAGGGATGTTTTGTGCTATATTATTTTTTTTACAAATTTCTATATTGAATACAAATTTTTTAACATTAGTTAGTAACTTTGTATATCTCAATAGTACTACTGTGAACTTTATTGCTTTGCATGTATTTATGTATCTGTACATCATATATAACATTGTTTTTACCATTTTTAGAGGGTCGGATGCATGACAGCTAGGTGATTCGGTACCATAGGTCGTGGGTTCGAGTCCCAGACGGGGAACGAATATAAGTGAAATATGGGGTGCCTTGTTAACTGTAGTGTCTTTGTGCTTTATATGTTTGTCTAATTTGTCTTTATTTTCTACAGGTATTTCTTCGGAGATCCAAGGTCCATAGTACTCCCAGGTGTTTCACTGATTCTATTTGTGCTTTATATATATATATATATATATATATATATATATATATATATATATATATATATTTAATGTTAACAAAATATTTCTAATACACAGTGAGTGGTAATTGTCGAAATGGTTGGGTAGGATATCAAAGATCTTGCTATTTGATATCTGATACTAAGCAATCTTTTGGGGGAGCTCAGGTAAGAACATTCGCGCCTTTTTAATGCTGGAGAAAACTGTACCGCTGTGATCCATGCTCTCCTTTTTATCGGTGGTGTGTCAAATATTAAGATAACGCAACCCCAAGTGACGTCACATTTTAAGAGATCAAACCTAGCTTAATTGTTTTTACGTATAGTATTTTACAGTAACAGTTACTGTTTAAAATATAATCATCACAATACTTTAATCACACGCATTTCATTTTAAAATATGTATAGTTATAATATTTAAGAGGGTTTTTAAGCGGCAGTCTTCTGACGGAGCGCAATATATTAATACATTGTCTGTGCGGCGTCCGTCCTCTATAGTTTGTCCGAACCATAAGTTTTGAATATTTCACAGAATTGTTGCCCAGGATACAAGGTGTGTCACCATCTTTAATAAAAGTCATATCTGCAAGGTCAAGGTCACATTGCACATGATGGATAAATCTTCGTCCGAGCCGTAACTTTTTATCCCTTGTATGGATTTATATATTTCATAGAATTGTTGCACAGGACCTAAGGATGTGGCATCACCTTGAACCAAGGTCAAGGTCATAGTGCATATAATAGGTTAAATCTTCGTTTGGACCATAACTTTTTACCCCTTTCACGGATTTGAATAAATTTTCCCCGAATCGTTGCCCAGAACTCATGGGTGTGGCCTGACCTTCCTTGCATGTATTTGAACAATATTTCACAGAATTGTTGCCGTCGACCCAAGGGTGTGTCATGACATTAGAAAAAGTCGAATAAAATCATTTCATAATAGTATAACTTTTATTTCACTCCATACAAGAACGAATGTAATTTTCAGTCAGAATGATCAGTGTAAAGACACATTTCAGTTGATAAATTTTCATTTAATGTATTACATTGTATATATGTACTATAAATTGAGAGATGGTATTATATTTACTGCAGAGCATATGTCAGAGCTTCGATGGACACTTAGTTAACATTGGAACAAGCGCAGAATACAACTTCCTGAGAACTAAACTTTTAGACAAATATGAAAGTAAGTTTTAGATAAGGTGTCTAGGTGCATATTCATTATACCTTTATAATAACTCAATGACTAATGTCATAAAGTAAATGTAACAGTTTGGAACGAAACGATGGGCCCATTACAATTTAAAAGAAACTTTAGAAATCTTCTTTTAACTGAATCTGTCTTAATAGGATGGAAAACAAACTCGTGGTAGCAAACAGACCACCAATCTGGTTATAAATTCACAGTGACTTGACCCTAGAGACGTTACCTTGAGTCAAGGTCATGACGCACCCTAGTGTCACGAGTAACAATTCTGACATCCTGTGTTAATTGTCAAAATTCTAGTTAAAAGTCCATTAATCCAGTCCCAAAACATGTCATCAAATCCTATGACCTTGACCGTTTGACCTCAAGAATGGATCTTTCTTGTGTCATAGGAATCCTCCAAGTGCAAAGTATCATGATAGCAAAATGAAAAACAAACAAAAACATCGAGTTGCAGTAAATAGTACTGTACAATAAATCTTTTGCAATGCGCCCAGATGATTTAAACTATAATATAAGTAACGACACATCCTATTCTTCAAAACTGATTTTTCTTTATATCATTTTAGAACAACAAGAGTTGTCAGAAGACAACATAGCTCGCCGGTGGGAGTCGGAAAGCATGTATTTTTCAATATTGTTTTAATTCAAGATCAAGTCCAGTAATTGACGAGCTATAGGCAAGGTTAAAGTTTTTAGTGTAGTTCAAACGTTAAGGTAACTGCGGCAGGATAAAAAATGATGTTACCAATGGCAAGGTCTTGTTACAAGGAATGTACATGTGACATATGAAAGCCTCATGTTAAATATTAATAGTATTGAAGGTATGACCAAGGTTAAAGTTCGTCTAAACCGCCGACGCCGACACTAGGTCCCGGAGAGCTTAAAATACAATCAAATTCATTCAATACTCACATGTATCACATTTAGAAACAAGACTTTCGACTTATTAGACTTAATAAAATATAGAATTCATCTTTATTTGAAGACAGTGGGATGCAGTTTTGGACAGGCGGTAATGACATTGAAGTAGAAGGGGATTATCACTGGATCGATACCAAGGACAGACTAAACATTACTTTTTGGGGACATGGTCAGCCAGATTATCATGCTTATGAAGATTGTATATCTATAAATATGAATGACCAAGCTCACTGGCACGATAGTTTATGTGACGCAGCCTGGCTATTTGTATGTGAAAACAGGTAAGAATTAAAGATAAAAATTTCGAGTTTCTTGTTTTTACACAGTTACTAACAGCATTAGAACAAATTCACTTAAATCTGTATGTTAATTTAGATAGAGATGTTATCAGCTATGATTCAAGATTTTTATCTTATAATCAAATTGACACTGTCTTTTTATTTTTTTCAGTCAAGGCAGCAGTTACTCACCAGCATTTGGTTAACAAACAATGAATGCATGTATCATTAAACTTTAAAACATCTTAATTGTTCTTTGATTTTTTTTTTCTTATTCAAATATTAGATTTACATCAAATGAGTCCTAAGAGTATGATTACATTTTAACTTTTAAATCTCAGTGACCACTATCATGGTCATCTAGATAATAGTTGGCTGGACAAAAGTAAAATCTAAGATTGTTTGTACTAATTCGAATCAAATTTGTATCCAAACAACTGTGTATGATGTGTTAGTATTGATTTTAAGGGGTATCAATATAGAACCTTAACAAAAAATAAGAATCACGGCATAAAACTTGCTATCAGAGCCCATGAAAACTTGTAGCCCTCTTGTTACCCACCGAAATTAAAAGTATTCTTCATACCCTTGAAATAAAAGGTTCAACATTTGATAACGAGGCAGCTTCATTTGAGACTACAACATCATCAAACCCATTCTGAGCCACAATTTAAGAATTTGTTGTATTGGTTGGTTGGCAAGAGATAAGCATCCTTTTAAACATATTGGTGCAATTGGACATAGATTTTCTGTGCTGCAAGCTAGTACTTTACTATTACACCAAGCCTGCCCCCTGGTCAATTGGCATCAAATTACTTTTTAAATAAAAAAGATAATTTATATACGAAACTCAGGAAAGGCAATTAATACTGAAATTGATTATTACTGCAACCCCTGCCACATATAAATGGCAAATGATTGCACAATGCATAATGATTATACATATAGTATCATTCAACAGCTTAATACATAAAACAACTTTCAAACAATGTACATTCAGTTGCCCGTGATCAATTGTAAGTCTTATGACGTTCAAAACTAGTAACATTAGTCTGTTCGATTTTCTGTGAGAAAATTTTAAAAATATATCCATTTTTTCGTAACTGTCAGTTATACTTAATAAGTAACTTCATCATTACATATGAAATCGTAAATTATAGAATATGAAATATACTAGATCATACCTAGAAACAAAATTTTCTAATTCTCTCATATTTTTCCATTATTCCCAGTTTATAGCTTAATGAACTGTACCTTGGACAAATCATTTAACACTTATTCAGAACTAGCAATGACTGTAAAAACTATATGATTTACAAATAGATATATTCAAAGGGTTTTAAACAGTCACCTTGATTCAATGCAAATATATAATATTTACATTTGTATACAGATTAACTGAAGATTCTTTGATTGACAAAGAAAATATTTATGGAAAGTGTAAAAGTGCATAGTCCATGCTTGTAACCAAAATCATTGTAACAGCGTGATTTATAACCATGCTGCATATATTCAAAAGCACAAAATTAAGGCATATCTGATATGTTTTATTAATTAATCTCAAGTAAATTAATATCTGGTGATCTTTCTTTTCGACTGCTTTGATTCTTGATAATAATGCAAGTCAGAGGTCCTAAATGTTTCTGCAGAACACAAGCAATATCATAACCCTGTAACAAAAAAGTCATACATTCATTAAATATTTTTTGTATTTATCTCCATAGAATCAGATAGCATAAACAAAATTAATGCATTTGAAAGCAATGACAAAATCAAAGAAAAGATCAAGAAATGCATAAAAAAAAAATTTTCTGATTTGAATATAACAAAGTTGAATCTTGGATCCATCTAAAACACTCAGATGCCATTAGTTTTTTTAAATCAAAGCATGTCCTCTGAAGAATAAGATTTTCAAAGATGGGTACTCTCTTTGGCATACTTTTGCTTAGGGTGGTGCCACCTGTCAACATACTAACAAATATTTTGTAGAGGTTAACTACAACAACAAGTATACCAAATTTGATCAAAACCTGTTCGGTAGTTTAGGAAGAGAAGTAAAAAAATGTGAAAGGTTTACAGATGGATGGACAGACAGAAGCTGGACAAACTGTGACCAGAAAACCTCAATTGAGATTTCCGAAATGAATTCCAGATGCATTTCAATTTTTTTTCTCACACTTATTTTGTTTAATAAAAAGGCATTATTTCTTGCACTGATTAAGTTATAGAGTAACTTAGTATTGATACAAACTTGCTTTATAAAGCAAGTATTTCCCGGAAGGTTATCAGAAAGCACTACAGACAAATATGGAAGGATGGTCAAATAAAATATCACCTAAAGGCTATTTATCATGTGTCAAGCTTTACGAATATAGTGCTGAAAATCTTAAAGAAAACTTACAACTGAAGTACAATTAGGCCCATCTTTATAATAAATTCCATGTACATAATTTATATTCAAAAAACATTACCTCCTCATCTTGTTTATCTGGTAAAAGGGTCTCTATTGTATTTTGATGAAGCTACAATAAAATATGAATCTCCTATTATTTCATGTTATAAAACTTTGTCTTGATCTACTGAATTACAACATAAATTAATTATTCCTCTACTTTTCCACACATGTACAAAATTAACCTGAAATCCACATGTAACACAACATTTCATTTCTTTGCATATCGTAATTAAGTATGCATTCTGTCCTACTTGAGCATATATTCAATTAAGAAGTATTAATGGATAGATAATACTTTCCATATTCTATGACACATACACATTTTGCAATAAATCACTATACTATATATACAGTTATATCCCCTTTACCATAAATTATATACTAACCTCTAATTTGACAACAAAGGCTTGATGTGATACCACACACCGTAATCCAACAGTCAGCTTCATTTTGGTGAGTGGAGTTTCTACATTGTGTTGGCACTTCATGCAAATTAAAGCCCTAAAAGAAAGAAAATCTGTAGTACATACACAAGTTTAATAATATCCTCTAAAAGCAAATGTAGCTCCCTTAGTTAGGTGCTTGGCTCATTTTATAAAGGTTTTAGGTCCAAATCCCACCAGTACTGGTTTATCAAGGTCTCATGACATAGTAAGTGTGATACATAAAAGATCCACAATGCTTTGAGTGCGTTCTCGACTTTTGTGCACTACATCAGGCACATGCCATCCCTATATAGTGACATGATCTTGGTGTGATGTAAAGCAAGATCAAAATTGAGTGTAATTAATAAGCATTTAAGAGAAATTAATCTCTTTTTGTTAAACTTAATTTATTCATAAAAAAATGTAGAATAATGAATAAAATTGTAGTCATTTTAAGTACAATCTTTTTTAAAGTTATGGATCTGACAGCAAGAAACATGTAGCCAAAACATTCCAGGATAGAAAGATTTCCTAGTTTGTTGTATACAGTGTTTACTAACTTAATATCATTCTTTTGAAAAGAATTTTTATATTGTTGGCTATCATACGCGGTATATTTTAACATTTTTATAAGGTCATATATAACATCAATGACACCTTTAGCCTACTTCACACTCGTATGTAAATTATCCTTACAAGTTCTTTGATATAGGGCTACAATTACCAAACAACAATAATGTCAAAGTCAGTTTGGGAGAACAAATATTTTATTTTGGGTTGCAATGGATATTTACAAAAGCAATGACACCATGTTCCTACATACACGTCTCACTTGTATAACATGGGAAAGAGAAATTATTCAGAGAATTAGGTATAATACCTTTTTCAAATCTTAAATAATGCAAGATATTTAATATTGGACAAACCGCTTTTCAATGAAATTTTCATTATGATGTTATTGCTTCCATTATGATGTCACAGTAATATTAAGCAAATCTGACTTCAGTTGTTTGATACTGCCCATTACATCATGCAAGATCAGAAGAGGTCTAAAACTATTCTACTGCTGATTAAGAACCTTCATTTAGACACTTATTCACTACTACATATAGCAGCAGCACTAGTTCTGCTGGATTAAAAGTTTGATATGCTGTTACCCCGACTGTGTGTTGTCCCTGTATGCCAGATTATCACTCTGACACTGATCACATACATCCCAAGAATATGCCGAATCTTCATCTACTTCCTCTACAGTGCCTACATGAAATTATATACAATGTACCTATAAAATTATACGCAATAGGCAGATGCTTCAGCATGAATTACCTAATAATTCTGAATGAGGTCTTTCATTATACATATGATATGTCATGAACCAACAATTGCTTTAACGACCAAATTGGCAAAGGAAAGGGTTTTAACTCCTTGTAATATTTCACCTCAGACAAGTAATATTTTCAGTTTAAACATTCTTCAAGACTTTCTTAACACACTCATGCATTATCAGAAAATAACTTTGTGTTACATGAGGAAATATTTTTGTAGATATGTATCAATTTAAACAAAATGTAATATTTTTCTCTTGATTTATGAAAAATCATGCCAAATGTACTTTTATGTTTGTGTAAATAACCAATGCCTACTTAATGTAGATAAAGAATAGAAATATCTAAATACCTTCAATGGTACACAGTCTAAAAGCTTTCATTTCTATGGACAATGTTGGAATATGAAGTCTTTGAATCATAAATTGGTGATGGCAATCCTCAACATGACTAACTGAACTATACATATCACAGTAAAGGAGATCTGCAATAAGTAAAAAAAAAGATCTGCTATGCCTCATTTAGCCACTATTTACCAGTATGGTATGTGAGTCAAGGTTTAAGGCTTTTTTTCAGGAAAGGCTCACTTTCAATCATTTCCATTTCATTTCTATTATCAAAATTCACCATATTTTATTGTTTTTGTAATATACCACAATATCTAAAGAACTGATAGAAAATCTACCATATGTTATTTTTTTCTTTTACTTCATATTGATCAATACTAGAGGATTGCTGAACAGCGAAATACTCGTCAGAAAAAATTTCAGATAAAAAAATGCATTAAATGAAATACAAATCAAGAAGAAAAACAATTCTCTTTATGAAAATTGTTTCATTTATTTGTACTGCTAGTTATTCTTTTTTATGAAAAAAGAAAATTTCAGAGGCATATATATTCATACATATTTATATATAATGCCATGTTAGATAGATATTTTGGAATTCTATTTGGGTTTGATACTTTACCTCTGTCTACATAGACATCACGGATTGTAACATGGTTAGAGGGAGACATGCTTGTGATTACAGTACTGCTATTGGAGACTTTCACTGTCATATATGATGTCTCCATGGCCACTAGGCTATCATCAGTTACATAAACAACACATTCTGTCTGTGAAAAGTTGTTCTGAGGAGAAGACAGATCATCATCCTGTAGATGTTTCTGAGAATAAAAAAGATTCATAAAAATGTAATCCTATCTAAGTTTTATAACTAGGTTACAATGAAAACAACTTTAAATTTTCGATATTTATTAGTAGATTTTTGTCAACTAATCAAAAGAATGTTGGGGTTTTTTTTAAATTAATTCGCCTTGCAACACCACAGGATAATCCCATTGGGATCACATGATGTACTTTTCCAGCAGAGTGATACACTCAAATTTATCCACCAGGGCTCACAGATTCAAAACCTAGTATTGTATCCAACACTATGAATGTGACCTCTTGATTCCCTGCATATTTCTGAAATTTCGCTTTCTCTGAATGTACTTTCAACTTCTCAAAATAAGTCGCTGTGTTGTTCAGCATGTATTCATCATAATGCGCTATCTTACATTATGGAACATAATTCATAGATCAATGTAGATTAACCACGATAAGCACATTACAAAAGACACTTGTTCCATAGATAAACTAATTCTTTTTTCGAAAATCTATTATCTCTTTGATTCATGTACTGTTCGAGTTATATTGATGCTATATAATTCAGTTTAATGGCTATGTAAAATTAAAACTTTACATTCATAGGATTGCATGATTTATATATAACATTTCTGATAGAAAACAGCTCCAGCTTGTTGATCATATCTAGGACATGCTGGACCAGTTAGTGATCATATCTAGGACATGCTGGAACAGTAAGTGATCATATCTAGGACATGCTGGACCAGATAGTGATCATACCTAGGACATGCTGGACCAGTTAGTGATCATATCTAGGACATGCTGGACCAGATAGTGATCATATCTAAGACATGCTGGACCAGTGATCATATCTAGGACATGCTGGACCAGTTAGTGGTCATATCTAGGACATGCTGGACCAGTTAGTGATCATATCTAGGACATGCTGGACCAGTTAGTGATCATATTTAAGACATTCTGGACCAGATAGTGATCATATCTAAGACATGCTGGACCAGTGATCATATCTAGGACATGCTGGACCAGTTAGTGGTCATATCTAGGACATGCTGGACCAGTTAGTGATCATATCTAGGACATGCTGGACCAGTTAGTGATCATATTTAAGACATTCTGGACCAGATAGTGATCATATCTAGGACATGCTGGGTCAGTTAGTGTTCATATCTAAGACATGTTGGACCAGTTAGTGGTCATATCTAGGACATGCTAGACCAGTTAGTGATAATATCTAAGACATGCTGGACCAGTAAGTGATCATTTCTAGGACATGCTGGGCCAATTAGTGGTCATATCTAGGACATGCTGGACCAGTTAGTGGTCATATCTAGGACATGCTGGACAAGTTAGTGATCATATCTAAGACATGATGAGCCAGTAGGTGGTCATATCTAGGACATGCTCAACAGTTAGTGGTCATATCTAGGACATGCTGCACCAGTTAGTGGTCATATCTAAGACATGCTGGAACAGTTAGTGGTCATATGTAGGACATGTGGACCAGCTAAAAATCATTTAAGCTGAATGCTGAATAGACTGAATGCTGAATGGCAGGTACAAATTCAAGTCTGCTCTTTTTTAAATGTTTCATTTCTGCAGCCAACATTTAGTAAATGATGTACCAAAATTCAAAAATAAACCTAAGTACACCTACAGACTTACCGCCATTTGTCTATACCAAGAATGTTAACTCGAGAGTCATCAAACTTACTGTGCATCACATCAGCTCATTCTTCAAACATTCCATACAGCAATCTTAAACTTCCATCATTAATTTACTGACAGAAGATAAACCTCAGATGAATTACAGAAAATCTTAGTTAAAATTCTAAGAAAACCCCTAAAATTTTCTATAATCTTTAGTTTGACATCACTTACTTTATCAAGTCTATAAATGACATCCACTTTCAATGATACCCTCTTTCCTAAATCTCCTTGTCTAGCAGGTACAACCTTCAATAAAATAGTGTACTACATGTACTGGAAAATGAAAGTAAAAGTTTTGGGGAATGTCTCGACAATGTGTTGTTTAAACTATGCTTATAAAAGTACACAAGCTGAGTTGGCTTCTTTACTGAGGAATGTGTTTTGGGCTTTGGGGATGGTTGATTTTGTTTTGTTTTGTTTTGGGTTTTTCATTTCTTTTTTGGAAAGGATAGGAAGGGGGAGTAAATGGTTGTAAAGCAATGTATATTTTTGTAAAATCAATGATGCCTTCTTATCATTTATATTAGAAGCAGTTCCAAACATGGACTTAAACAAACAAGAATGTATCCTCATGCAAGTGGACATTTGGTTGTGCAAGGTTTTTGTATATCTATACTTAAGTTTTTGTTTGCAAGTTCTCCTTTCAGAGTCACTTCCAGTACTTTGCGTACGGCCCAAGACGAGTTGCTTAGATATTGATGTAAATCATCATTGGATAAATGGAAAAATTCAAAAACACGGAAGCTGAAGAGCTACAAGAGTACAGTCATGTGTTGTATAGGTGTTGATTATTTACTAATTGTAACTTGATTGTTAACCTAATGTTGTACTTTTGAATTAAATAAATCTAATTATTTTTATTGTTCACTTCTTCATGAGCAATTTTATCTTTTATTTTCCAAACTTCTTAAAACATTTTTACTTTTGCAATAAAATCCTCAAATCACTTAAGCAGAACATATAGGTCAGATACAACATCCAAAGCAGGCACAGAAAACAGCATCTAAAGATGACCCACTGACATCAGTTTGGTAACTGTAATACTTATACTTTGTCCAAACCTGAGTTACCCAAAATTATTAAACAGAGTCACTCAGGTAAAACATGTAGGTCAGATGCAGCATTCTATACATGAACCTTGTCCAAAACTAAGTTACCCAAAATAACTTAACAGAGTCACTCAAGTAAAACATGTAGGTCAGATGCAGCATCCTATACATGAACCTTGTCCAAAACTAAGTTACCAAAAATAATTTAACAGAGTCACTCAGGTAATACATGCAAGTCAGATGCAGCAACCAAAGCATGAATTGAGGTCAGAATCTCAAGATCGTCCAATGATCTCAAATTGGTAACTAACTCTCGTGCTTTGTTCAAAATTTATGAGCACTGGGGTATAGCATAATCTCCTCTCAACTGTGCCTTTGTGAGCCAAAAAATAGGCTAACTTAAGCAACACTTTATTTCATGACAGCAAAGCTTTATATGATACCTTATATACATCTGCTAAATTGTGCAAGCATTCATCTTCACGTCTCAAATTTTTCTTGGGCTCCTCAGTTTTGTCATAAAGCTGTGCCCTGTATCCCACCAATGTATTTTCTTTCAGAATATAACAAAATCCTGGAGCACTCACAGGCAGTACCTAAATATAATTTGAACAAATTTCCAAAAAGAAATAAAATACAGAGAATCTCGAATGCCATTTCGCTTGATACATGTCACAATAGTTTTCTGGTTTTTTAAGGGTTTTATTTTTCCTTTCAATTAGTAATATGAATAATATTGTCAAAATACAAGATCTTATGATTAAAACATTGTTTTATATTACATATATACAAGGTATGAAACTGTAAACCTGTCATGAAGAAAAATATCAAAAAATACAAAACAGCATTGTCTGAAAAATAAAAAGATAAAGATGACCCTTAGGCTTTACTCACCATTTCGGGAAGACTACCTAAACTTCCTTGGCTATCAATCACTTGAACAGAAGACTCACTTTGGCACCATACACAGTGTATTAGAGAAAACAATGCAGGATTCCTAGAAATGAAAATCTGGTTTATAATCATTTCAATATTCCATACACAGTCTATTAGATAAAACAATGCAGGATTCCTAGAACTGAATACACAGTCTATCAGAGAAAACAATGCAGGATTCCTAGAACTGAATAACAGTCTATTTGAGAAAACAATGCAGGATTCCTAGAACTGAATACACAGTCTATCTAAGAAAACAATGTAGGATTTCTAGAAATGAAAATTTAGCTTATCCATTTTTAAAAGTCCTTACAAAACCAATACTGCCAACTGCATTTAAAGTATTACATGTACTGAAAAGTAGCCATATAAATTGATTCTTTTAAGTTGATTGCATGAAACTTGAACTTCAAATTAATTCACACTAATTTCTAAAGTCCTGTTCCTATTAAGCTGTATGGCAAGTATACTAAAGATCCACTGTACATTTTTAAATCAAAGTCCAGATGACCATTAGAACCAATTAACTGGGTTCCTTCCTGTTTGACTTAACAAGAATAAACTGTATTTGAAAGGTGCACAAAATGACATAAAACTGAAGTTTAGGAATGTGATATACAGAAACTGACTGTTTACTGACTACAATGAGTTTAAAAGATTTGCAAAATCTTTAGATTTTATTCATATCACAGATTGAGCATGCTACAAAAAAATTATTATAATTTACTATATCTTAAGCAAAACTGAATTCTTTATGATACTAGTTTAATAACCTTATTAAATCTTTTTTCTTATTTAATGTGCATGTATACTTATTTGCTTCAACACTATTGGCATCTGTCTAATGTATTGCCTCTAAGGCCACTATTAAAAAAATGTTTGTTTCCCCTTCCCCGACCCTACTTGAAAAAGTTGGGTAGGTAGGTAGGCATTTTATTTTTTTTTTTTCAAATATAACTTGAAACACAAATAGGTATAAAAATAACCTTTAATTATTGAAGAAATGTGTCAAAAAATAAACACAAAACAACATCAACAAAAACTTAACATTTTTCTAATGCTATGAAACAAAGCAAAATATGACTAGATTTCATGGATATTTGGCATTATTTGCAATACATATATGTCAAAACTTGACATTTTTCAACATATTTCATGATATTATGTACGACTAGATTGGATATTTGGCAATATTTGCAATATCAAAAATATCACTTTTTTCAAAATATTTCATCATATGTTATATTTCATATCTCTTTGAAAGATTTCTTAGTATTAATAAACAATGAAAAACAAAAACAAAATGCATTGGTCAGAATCCATTCAATGCAACATCTTGATTTTTTCAAAAGTCTGTTTTTCTGGGTCTTGAACACTGAAGTCCTATTACTTTTTAATAGGATTTCGTTTTGGAATGTCTTTCCCACTATCTATGCAGTCCGCACAAACTGGGAGGACAACACGATGTGTTTTGAGCAAGTCTGCAGATCTTTGCACCTCAGCTGCACAGCAGTAACAACAAATGTCTGCACGTCCTATCCCCGATGCATAGTAGGAAAACTCCACATGATATCGACAGGACAACTGTAGCCGAACAAAAACTTTCCCCTGAAGAACATCACCTGCAGAAATAAGAATATTTATGTCCTGTTAGACAAATGCATGTTCTATTTAAAGTTTGTCACCAAGACAATGATGTCAACAAAATGCACATTTTTCAGGTATATACGGTAATTTCAAAGGTATATCCAGTAATTCCGAGCATATACAGTAAATAGTAGAACCCCTTCGATTCAGACGGGTTCCCTTTACAAGACCATTTATAAGAATTTTAGTAACCATGTTACATCAGGGAATGGGAATGTCACCGGTCTGTCGGCTATAGCCGGTAAAATTTAAATCTAACCAGAGAAAAATATCCAAATACCAGACCACAAGTCCGGTCAATGACAAATTTTGATAGCTCATGTTATACAACATAGGACGTTTTGCATTTAAAAATATTTGTGTGAGTCTGGTAAAAAAAAATGTCTGGTGAAAAAATCAACATTGGCATTGTATGAATGTTTGAGGTTAGTCGTTTAATTTTCTTAATATTCTACTGGCTAACCTCTACAGTAGAATATTCACTCACCTGTAAATCGGTCCCCAGGAGTCTTTATATCGGGAGCCTTGTCAGGTGGACCCTCCATGAGCATAGCAAATGCATCTCTACATGCCTCCGTGCTTTTTTGTCCATTAAAATCAGTGTTCATACGATTTTCAACTTTGAATGTTACATACTTCAGAGATTTATCAAACTTATATAACACTTCAACGGGTTCAACCATGTTCGGATAGTAAACATCGGCCGTGTTGGTCTTCGAGCAAATACTCAAAGTCACAAAGTCATTTTCCTTGTTGATGCTCTGATTTGCACATTTTAGAACATTATGTAACACATCATCCCACGTTTCATCCATATCAAATTGCAACACCCTGTTTTTGATATCTTGACGATCGTCTGAAAAATGTACTGACACGCAGAGAGAGACATGGTGCGTGGTTTTCAGGCACTTGCTATCCGCCATGTCAGACGATAGCGGTTGTTGTTGTTGTTAGGAATGGAAATCTTGATCTATTTGATGCTTCGCGGCAAGCGTTGTCAGCGCTTCGAATCAAGTGTATAAGTGACGTATATTTTTCGGCGTGATTTGAATAAAGATACGGAACGAAAATAAAAAAAATATTTTGAGAATTTCAAGGAAAAAAGTTTTGAGTCGGCGGGATTTTTATGGGTCGGTCGGGGAAGGGGAAACAAACATTATTTTTATATTGGCCTAATTTCTAACTGGACAAGGAACCTTTTATGTCTCAACCAATTTGATTTTACAGTCTCATCTGAAGGACCTGGCACTAACAAATCACCAGTACTGATCTATCCTATATCCTTGATACAAATTCAAGATAAATATCATTCCAGCTCCAGATCAACTCCGAGTCATCTGTGCTAAAACTACAGCCTCTGTCCCTCTTACTTAAATGACATCAATGATGATACTTCTGTGTTGAAATCTTGTGCAAAAAGGATTTGCACAGCATGAAATACATGTACTGTTACATCATCAATCTAAGTTTCAAATTTAGATTTGGCTATGGTGAACCAAAGTTCCAGCAAGAGCTCCAACTTTATGTCTCTGTCATTGGCTATGTGCTCATATAAACTTACCTGTCCGGATTTGTTCTATCCACTACATCAAGTCCACTGAACATGTAAACTTCTCCTTCCTGGTATACAGAGTTATCTCCCTGAGCAATATCTTCAGGAGTATTTACTAAGCATACGGCATTATGAGAGTCTTGAAGAAGAAGGGAAAGGCTGGAAAAGATGACATTACCATTAAAACCTAAATGAAAGTAAAATTTTGTACCTTACCTGTAAAGTTCTGGAGAATACTTTGAAGTATGAATTACCGTATATACTCGCTTATAAGACGAGTTTTTGGGAGTTAAATTTCTTTTGTGAAGTAGGGGGGTCGTCTTATAAGCGAGATATAAGATAAAAGTCATTAATATCTATCAGAAAACACATGTCACTAGCCGTATTTATCACACTTCTTGTACACGTGAACTGCGGTAAACGCGGGACATCGGTAATCTAATTATAGGTTTAAAGTTCCCGAGATCAATTGATCTTGATAAGGGGTGATTGAAAGGTAACTATCGGGTATTAATTTGCCGAGATTGACCAGAAAAAAATCAGTAATTGGTGATTGATTGCATTGTTGTTTATTTAGCAATAATTATGCCAAGCCCATTCGACAGTTAATTATCAATTATCAACAGTCATTCAAGAAATGCGGCATATCCCATGCATTGGTAGTTCCAGGACGATGCCTTGTATAGCGATTTAGTTGCAAGTGAACCATGCGATAATCTTGAAGAATCGGACAGTGACGACGATAACATTACAGATATGTATTGTGATACATGCACCAACATGACCGAGGAGGAATTCCACGAGCTATTCGGCAATAGTGATGACGAGGATGAGTGGTTGTATCTCCACACAGACGGCACTCGTGAATAAAAGACGTTTTGTATTCAGTGTTTGAGAACTTTCAGATGGACTATTAATTATGTTTATCGTTTAAATATGAATCAATAGTTGCTAAATGCTTACATACATGTATACCCTGTTTATAAGTCCGTGATTGAAATAAAATATGTAATAAATTAATGTAAAACAAATAAAGATCTTGTTATTTATTAATATTACACAGTAATTATGGAAAAACTTGTGCATTGTCAAACCGCACATTGAACAGTGAACGAGATTGAGACAGTTGGCACTGCCCCAAAAAGGTCAATACGTACATCGTACATCGTGTCTGAGAGCAATTTTTTACCTCGTCTTATAAGCGGGTCGATGCTAAAGTACTAGAATTTTTGTCCAAAAGTAGGGGAGTCGTCTTATAAGCGAGTCGGTCTTATAAGCGAGTATATACGGTATGAAAATACATTTATGCTAGGCTTAAACAGAATTTCTTTTGAAGATAGCCCCCTTATGTTAACATAGGACAACAAGCAAATTGAAAAACAAATCTCCCTTATAATTATGCAATAAAAATCTTTGTTGTTCAAGCTTATCATTATATCAAACTTTATCACTTTTATTGTTCTTAACTTCAAGATAAGTGTTAAATCATAATATCATCACAAAATGATCTCCAAAAGAAACATTGCCATTAAATAACAATGTCTTTGAACCTTTACCTGTCTGTAGACATAGAAACTCTTTTTCTGATGACTCTAAGCACAGTGCCTTTAAGTTGAAGATCAGGTGAAGAATGCCGCTTATCCACCCACTCTAATACAGAATCTGTAGACGAGCATTGCTTCTGGGTAGAGATCTGAGTGGCAGTTATAACATGCAGAGAGGAAGTGTCTCCTTCCAGTGGCTCACTATCACTTGTGTTCTCCTTAAATATATATTTTTCATCCAATTTAAGTCATGTTCCTAATGATTAATTAGACAATTCAATTAAAGGAAAAAAATTCACTTTTATATCAACACATAAATAATAGTTGGGTTTCTTTCTTTTTTTAATTCTTGAATTCAGTTCCTTTGTGTTTTACACTACATTTCTAAATATCACTATGGTTAGAACATAAACAAAGCATATGAAAACTAATTAAAATGACCTGCCGAAAAAGGAAGCATTCACTATGATGGACCTTTTGTCCACTTTGGACACATTTAAAGCATTATAGAAAAAGTTAATTTAGGTATTTTTTCTGAACTCTCTGTAAGAGATCTCTTTTTTGTTATTAATTTTAAAACTGTTAGGTTGCTAATGCAAATAACTCAGCACCTTTGCTTGCAGAGAAATCTGGTATATTTTCAGAATCTTGAAGTAGTACAACATTGAATATGAGTTTAATTCCATGTATCTATACATGATGGTAAGCTCCAATATAGCTAAACACTAAAAATCTTGTCTCAACAAAATGATCTTCATTGAAGTAGATAGTTTTTATAGATCCACTACATCTATTGGTAATTATTGATATGTTTGGGACACTCATAAAAAAATTTTGGCTTGCTGATTTTAAGCAGACTGGTCAAAATGATAGTGACAGGAATTTTGAGTTGGTGTTTTCTGAAGTTTTTTTTTTTCTTTTTTAATGTCCTTTGTTAATGACTAGATACCTATAAGTGTTTATAGTTAAACAGAAGACTCTTAATGGTATTTATGGATGTGAAAACACGATATGTAATATTTACAAAAAGCAAAATGAAAATCATGTCCAATGTCCCAAGTAGAAATGGGTGTATATTGGAAATTTTAAATTTATTGAAAAGGGTAAGGGAAACCTATGTTCCAAGTAATATGTCTGATATTCAAGAAAGTTTATTGTCTGGACAGTGTCCATTTTGAACAGTTTAAACTGTACTTGTAAAATTGGTTGGAGAGAGAGCTTAGAAGAAAGACAACTCCTGCTGAAGGATTAGGTCTACTACACTGAAATCTCAAATAAATCGTGCATAACTTACCTCTGAGGTACTAAAACCAGGAAAGCAGGGTAATTGTGTCGCCAAACACTTACTAGAACTAGTAACAAGACCTACAAAATATCATACGTATATGATTTCTTTGAGCTCTAAAACTTTACCAAAATAATAATACTGTACACGTACATGAAATGAAAGGATTTGATTATGATGAGAGAACAAAAACTGCACATAAAATTTTTTTATGAATCAATGTGTTCAGTGATGTACAATACTTAAACACAAACTCTCTTAGCCAAGTTGAATATTTTACTGTTTAAGTTCATTAAATGTTAAATTGTAAAAAGGCAATAAGTCAATCTGCAAAAACATTGTTTAAATCCTTAAGTGCATTAATCTAATGACTACACTTAATGTAAATTATTATCATTAAAATCAAAAAAAGAAGAGTGTGTGAAACACTATGCTCTGGGGAAATAAGATGTAGGTCAAATATGAAGGTCAGGGTAATCAATTATGCTATCAATGGAAAGATTTTGCACAAATGAAATATTAAAGCCTTCTCTCCAATGATTCAAAAGTGAAAGCAAATTTTAGAGTAATTTCATATCAATTAAATCTAAGTTAAACTTGACAGTCATGGTTGTAAATTACAATATCAGTAGGGTTTTATCACAAAGAAAGCACATGTGAAATATGAAAGCCCTAGCTTCCATTGTTGAAGAATTATGACAAAGGATAATTTTCAGAGATAAAGATCATATGTAACAACAGAAAGGTCTTTCTACAGGAAAATACATGTTAAATATAAAAGCACTGGCTAGTATGGTTGAAAAGTTGTCCAACGTTTAAGTTGTCCAATGACAGATAAATGGACAGACAGACAGACAAAGGACAAATATAATATGCCCCCCATTTATCAATCCTATCATAAAGAAGAATTAAACCATAAGTAAACATATGACCCTGGAAGGATAATGAAGGCATCAGGATAATTTAGGGATCAACAGACACATTTCAACTATGCCCCTTCATCCAATATTTGACAGGCTATTCATTTTTGACACAAAAATATATTTGCCAATAAGAGTTTTGCTGGTCAATAGACAAAAAGTTAATACCAAGAGTTTAAAGTTTACCTATACAGGGCTCGACATTAAGGCTTTTCCCTTGAAAGAAGTTTCAAAATTTTTAAAAAGAAACTAACTTGCAATCCTTTCTATCGAAATCTGATGTCAAAAGCAGTGAGAGAACAACCATCAGGAAGTTGATTCTCAAAGCAAAGTCGGCAACTTTAAAATCAGGATTAAAGTTTACTTGTTGGACAATTTGGTTGTTATTTTTCTGATATTTTCTAATTTTGCAATTGGTAAATACCCTCTTACCCTTAGCAGGGCCTCTGTATATCCGTTAATAAAATAACTTAAAGCAATTAGTATATTGTTTAAACTTTATCTTATTACAGTAGTTATAAAAGTTCAGTATTGACAAATTGTTGGACAAGTAAAATCTATATTCAGACAAGTAAATTTCATGGCTACTTGTCCAAATGTCGAGCCTTGTGATAATGCTCAAATTCTAAAATTAGCAATAAAATAAGACTCAAAATATTTCTCTCTATAACAAGTTTCATTCTACATGCCAACAATGCATGCAAGTCTCATGTAACTGTTTACATGATCTCTCATTCCATATCATACTTTACTATCTATCATTTTGTATGCCAAAAATTGTCTCAAAACATGACTTATAAAATTTGCAAACCTCAAGTTTTAAGGCAGGTGCACAATACCATGTTAGATGTAACCTGACAAGTTCCTAGAAATTTATCGGTCATGTGTGCTGGATCTGACAGAAATATTTCCAATTCTCAAAGTAGTAAAATTTCTTTCTCTTCATTTCTTTTTTTCTAGTTACCTCTCGCAAAACTAGAAAGTTTAAGCCTACCTGTAACACAGGGACACTTCCAGCTAGCATAGTAACATGTTGCCTTCTTTTCTGCAGGTGCTGAATGTGGAACACCCATATTGTCTGTTGATGCACTGACCACTCGACTGAAGTTTGTACAAAGTAAAAGGGACTGATGACAATGTTTCAACTGTAGCTCCTGCCTACATATTAGAATAAACATGAATTTCTGTTCCTTCATCTGATCATATGCATCAAGAAAAAAGGAGGAAAATATGTGATCATAACTTTGTAGACATTGCAGACTTGCTTACTTTCAGAACACACACATATTCAGGTCACAGACAACACATGTTTTTACACTTTGTTAATATATCTAATAAAGCAAACATAAATAGTCAAGGAGACTACTGACTTCATAAGCGAGCCTTTGCCTACGCAAATCTCATTTAACACTCAAATGAAATTTATTAGAGTCAATCTTGCACTTTTCTTTTTCATTTTAAGCAAAGAACTATATTTCAAACATGACTCTCCTCCTACTTTTTGTCCTTTCACATTAGCATCCAATAAAAACACAAATAACTTTACCATGGAGGAGAAATCTCCACCACACTTCCTGTCTCTATCTCAAGTTGTTCCCAAAGTACTGAAGAGAACATCACCACTTGGTTGGTTGTAGGATGATTTTCAGGAGATATCACTTTACAGTACGACAACTGCAGGGAACTATAAGGCTCCATTCTCTCCACCTTCACGAGCAGTGACTTGCTGGATGATTCTACAAAGCATAAACAGTCAGACATTATTCCCATCAAAGAATGAATAGTCCGACATCATGTCCATTAAAGCATTAATAGCCAGGCATCATTCCCACTTACACATGCTCCGGCATCATTCATACTTATACATAAATATTCAAACAACATGCCCATCAAAGCATGAATAGTCAGGCATCATTCCCACTAATGCATGAAGAGCCAGACATCATTCCCACTAATGCATGAATAGCTAGACATCATTCCAACTAATGCATGAATAGTCAGACATCATTCCCACTAATGCATGAATAGCCAGACATCATTTCCACTATGGCATGTATAGTCAGACATCATTCCCACTATGCCATGAATAGTCAGACATCATTCCCATTAATGCAGGAATAGCCAGACATCATTCCAACTACTGCATGAATAGTCAGGCATCATTCCCACAAATGCATGAATAGCCAAACATCATTCCCACTATGGCATGAATAGTCAGATATCATTCCCATTAATGCATGAATAGCCAAACATCATTCCCACTATGGCATGAATAGTCAGATATCATTCCCATTAATGCATGAATAGCCAGACATTATTCCAACTAATGCATGAATAGCCAGACATCATTCCCACTATAGCATGAATAGTCAGACATCATTCCCACTAATGCATGAATAGTCAGACATCATTCCCACTAAGGCATGAATAGCAAGACATCGTTTCCACTAACGCATAAAAAGTCAGATAGCATTCCCACTAAGACACTGCTCAAATGTTTTATATGAGAGTTAAAAATATAAGCCTTGGTTTGTAAAAAATCTTCGAGAAGTTATCCATAAACATTGTCAATGAACATTTTAACAACCACTACAGGAGTTTTGTTTGAATTACTTTGTGACAGTCTGAAACATAGACCAAGTTCTGCAAAGCCATATATTCCTCATCTGGTATTCATTACCTAATATGATGTATATCTGAACCAAATACAATAAAGCACTCAAATTCTCCATAACCATCTTGTACTCCCACTCTCCACCCACATTTCATCAAAAGATTTTAAAGCCTTGTGCACTTCGCATGCAATTTGTCTAGAATTAAAATTGGTATCAAGATAAAGTTCACGTATACGCCACATGACCGCAGCCACTGATAAATGATGGAAGAAATTTTAGTCTCAAGAAGGAATAAGGAACTTTGGAAGGTATTGGTCAATAAATGAACTGACATTGAGGAATGTTCGATTTAAATATTCATTCAAATAATTAAATCAAATAACATATATATAAGTATGTCACTATTTCTATCAAATCTATAGATATACTAACTTGCATCATTGGATGTCATCTTGTGTTTCCACACACTATATGATGATTTCTCTCGACTTATAATCCCAGAGAGTTGATCAGCAAAGCCCCCTCTACAAGAAGTATGTCTATATAAATAGCCAACCTTACAATGCCACATAAATATTTATGTCGGTAAAAAAAACCAGCTAAATCTCTTCTACAAGACAAATATGAAACTCAATGATAATAAATAAGGCAAAAACTTCGTCAATTTGGATATATTAGTTATTGGATTAATTATGCCAGTACTCATAAGTATAGTAATAAGGTTACTATAGGTTGGTAAGAAATTAATTTTATCTCAGTTAAAGTTAGAGATAAACACTATATATATATTCATGGTCATAATAATTGATGTTCTTGTTATTTGCTTAATTGATATTTTTATGTGTGTGTACAACACTTTACGGTCAGTTGACCAGGTATCGTTAGAAGGTGACATCTGAACCCAGCACAGCAGGTGTCCAACTGTAAATGTGAAAGGACCAATTACCATTAACTTCATGACCGTCTTAATAAACATTACATCCACTTTCAGTGTAATTTAAAATTAGATATGTAAAACTCTATATTATCATAGATCATGATCAGAATACGAAAATGAAGGACTGTGAAGTCATTCTATGGTAAATCAACTTCCTGCTGTGATTTTTGTACGTTCTGACATTTCAACAGTCATGTTCAGATCGATATTACGTATAATTTTTAGGAAAAAACTTATATTTTTACATCTATATTCATATCCCATATCTAACATGCACTCATGAAATCAATGTCAGATCTTTGGAAAAAAGTGTGCATCATACAGGGTAATTATGGTAATTGTACCTCAAATATTTTTTTCTTTTTTTAGCTGAATCTTCTGTAGAAATTATTGGCTGGGAATCCTTAGTTGGGGTCTTGAAATTTAAGGACTTTATCCATTCACTGGCCTTGAGTTTGGTCATCCCATCAGATTTTGGGCTTTTTTCAAAAGATGTAGAACTTGACATTTGACTACTTATAATTGGAGATTGTGTCTTTTCCTGCATGAAGAAATCAAAATATATCAGTAAATGTTACATCACTTACACAAAATACAAAAGTGACTATGGCACTAACAACAATGTACCAGAGTGGACATTAACAGATCCCTGAAATTCAGAGGCGAGACCAGGTGCTCGGGAGGAGTAAGTGTCTCCTGAATGGCTGGCCACACCCATTATGAATGCCCTTACACAGAGAAGAAACATAACATCAGGAAAAAAGTATAAAAAGTAAATACAAGGAATTGTGGTCCCCCGCTTTGGGGGTTCTATCAGTAAGGTGCAGTGATCTGTGACATATTGTCATGATTGTGCATGTCTACAGACACACATGCAAAATATGAAGGGCCTATATCTTACGGTCAAAGGTCACGATCAAGGTCACATGATAAGAAATTCTGGTACCAACGAAAAGATATTGCAATTAGGGACACACATGCCAAATATGAAGGCCCTACATCTTATGGTAAAAAAGTTACATTGAAGTAGGTCAAAGGTCATGGTGAAGGTCACATGATGAAAATTTTGGTACCAAAGGAAAAGTATTGCAATTAGGGACACACATGCCAAATATGAAGGCCCTACGTCTTACGATTAAAAAGTTAAAGTTTTTGTGACAGACGGACGGACGGACAGGCAAATGAGATTTAATGTCCCCATGCTTTTGCAAAAAGTGGGGACAATAACAACTAAGTCAAATCCTCCACAGGGAACTTTTCTACAAGCTCCACACTGCAAAGGGAATGAGTGTGATAACACTTAGTACTTATTACTACAATACATGTATGTATCGGTATCTCTGTATAACCTAAGACTGCAAAATAAACAGGTGAAGTCAGCATATTTGCTATTACATGTATTAAAATCTTTCCTGCAATATATTACATGTATATCATATGCATAATGACATGATTATATTGTACTGTACCATGGTACAATATAGCTTTAAATTATATCAGTAACTTATCACAAAATCAGATCAAGGTTCTATGATCAAAATGACTTTAGTAAGAACACAAGCACACCACCCTGTATAACCTCACCAGTCATGATCACAATTAGTTTACATTACAACTATAAATTCCATCTACCATATTAGAGAACCAGAACATTTTTAGTTACACATTATAATTAACAAAATGTATGGTCAAAGAAAGAATATTTTACAGAATAGTTCCATATGGTAACAACAAAAGTATATCAAGTTAATCCATTGCCTTCGACTATTATCTCAGAAATAGAGAAGGCAGTGACTGTCACTGATGATTTTCATTATGCAGCACTCATAATTTAGTAAATTATCTAAAGCTTTGTTTACCTGGGTTTTCTGGTTGTCTCTTTGAGAACTCATCAAGGATGATCTAGAATCCTCAGAATCAATGTCCGGAATCTCAAATGCTGATAAACACTATGAAATGCAAAAACAAAGAATCGTAATAAATGACATGATGTCATACCAGTAATTCAATTCCACATATTCTGTATTCTGTATAGAACAAGTACTTATCATTTTTTATTCAAATGCATATACCTGTGTATCACAGAAAAAAGTCCAGGAAACTGAATTTTTCACATCCATATGGGGCAACACTCTGCCTAAAGTATTTTTAACCATAACAAATCTCAACACTGATCTTTGACTTAACATATCTATTGAACATACATAAAACATCTGCCCCCACCAAAGTATTTTCATGTTTGCTGTAATCTATGTACCTTTAACTTATTTTTACTTTAGTTTTACTTTTATCATTATGACCCAGACCTTTTTCAAACTGTTATTCTGATGCTGTTTCCTTGATTTTAGACCTTTTGTCCTGTATTTTACTTGGGTTATCATCCTAAAATGGTTTTGTGCCAATCAGACAGAGGAGATCTACATTCCTCTCGTACTTTGTAACTATGGGCATGAAGAGCTTATTACTTAGACAGACACAAACTAAGAGTGTACAATACATCAGATGATTAAAGTTTGACCAGAGGACAACGGTATGCTGGGTCAGTTCTTATAAGAAAGGGATCTACCGTAAATACTCCAATATAATACACATCCGAGTATAATACACACCTAAAAATTTACCTTGAAAATCATGAAAAAACATCTAACTCCATGTATAACACGTAGGGGAAAAATCCAAAAAATAATGTCAAATTCGTACTGAAACAGTAAGACTGTGAGATGCAGTGGCGTTTTTCAGCACATGTATATGATTTTGTTTTTATGTTTAGTAATTCGTCTTTCGTGTACCTCCTCAATTATCCTGTTATTTCAATGATGATTTTGTCAATTGAATTTTCTTTGCCGCATACCTTTTACAATGTGATCTTGTTAAATGTATTATCATCAAATACGGCACAGAAGACCAGCCTTTCTTCATCATGTGATATCAACACTTTTCTCTCATTCTCTCATTCATTTCATTTACAATCAAACTTGCATTGACTTCAAATTTCTTAATTATTGTAGCCATACTAGTATTTAACCCTCGTCCCAAACGACCACTTCAAATTTTTTCTCATTAGAATGAACATGCGTGTCCACATATATTACGTGGACTTTATGCATAGATCACCGATATTTGTGAAGACAAAATAAATAAAGAATGAATGAATGAGTGTTATCTGCAGACACAGTCCAATTTAAGTACAATTCTTTTTAATATAACATTCTTATGATAGTAAGCCAAACTGTGGATGCTCGTGGCGTTACAGTCAAGTAATTTCACCTGTTGCATAACAGTCAATTAACCAATTAAGGCTAGATCACTGTATCACCTGTACAATCTGATAATCAGAAATCATTGCTAAATAAACACAGTGCAAGCCTTCTATTGTATTCATTTGAATGGCACACTGTACACATTACTCCTGTTAACGCCTTGGGCATTTGCTAGGGGAAGCAGACAGTATACAGGCAATAAACATATCTCATGCCTTGTGGGTTTAATTGACGGCTTTAGGTACTTTAACTGATACACGCAACTATGAGTTTAAAGAGATTATTTTGCACCAGAAACTGCTTCTACCATTTGATTAATGGTAAAAGTTTGGCATTAAAACCAATGAACAAAAAACCTTTCTATCATCAGTAGAATTGCACTTTTTCATGTCATCATTATGCAGTAAAGCCACATCACTACTGTCTAACGATTCATCATTGGAAGCTATAGATATCTTATCATCCTGGTCATTACTGGAATTTCTTTTCTCACTGAAAAAGAAAAACTTGAACTAATTACCAACAATCAATGTTTGAAGCTCATTATTCTCATAAAATAGCTATCATGATGTTAGTTGTCTTTTGTCACATGAAATTTCTTTCACTTCCACCTTGACAGAATCTGTCTAATGCATTTTAGTGATTTAAAACTATGTAAAAAAAAATCTGAAATAATGAGAGATTTCTATGTGCAAATGTCAACAGTGACACAGTTCCTTGACTTTACCATTGAAAAACAGGAAAACGATGACTGCTAGTGGAGCTCAAACAAGAGACTAAGCAATCTGTTCACTAAACTTTGTTACCTTCCTTAACAAGAAACACATATTTCAAGAGGTAATGAAAATAAAAACTACACTTATGTGCCGTACATGGGAAAGGCTTACCAAGTGGACATCTCTGACACAGTCAAATCCAATTTAGTCCCTGATCAGAAAACTCTGATTACCAAATACACCCATTGATAGGGTTTATTGAGTAGTTGCTTATCATAGTCTGAAATACCAGACCCAAGCATGAGACTTGAGTCTGAATACATGTACCTCACATAGAGAGAATCCATAGGAATTATAAAAAAAAAATCTTCAAAAACCTTTTCAGTGAATTGTGACTCGTATTCTACTAGAAAAATTTTTTTTTTCAATTGTAGGTCAAAGGTCAAAGTCATGAGGTCAGTGGCCTTGGAGTAATTTGAAGGGGCTCTATAAGTGGAGTATGCATGCCAAATATGAAGTCTCTATCTCTCAAGATTCAAAAGTTATGGCAAAAGTTAAAGTGGACAACAGACAAACAAACAAGCATTACAAACAAACAGACAAACAGACAGGTAAAAAAACAATGAGCCTCTGTTCTATTGATCTGGGGGCATAAAAATCTTTTTTATCTTTATTCATGCTGACATTAATCTCTTAACCACTATAATGAATTTAAAGGACAAAAAATTGAAATTGCATGCAGAGGTTCTATCCTATTATTTGGATCATAGGTAGATCATTCTTTGAAATTGCAACAAAACTGAGAAATTAAATCACTTCTCTGTTCAGATTCTCCAAAATGACAGACTGTATATAAGGATATTGAATTATTGACACATTTTGTTTTATATGTTTGTCAGGTTTCATGAGAAAATCATTTCTATAGAGTTTTATCAAAATTGCTACAAATGTGAGGGAGTAAACTTTCATACAAAATTCCATAGACTTTTATAGGAAAAGTGACTACACCCCTTCATTATGGCCAGAAAGCAAGACAGACACCAGACTCTAAATACCAGGGTACTGTACAAGCTTGACTGATCTTTGACCAATCAAGCTTTATCAGTATATACTCATTTTCAACATACGTACATTTGTATATGTAGGCATCAACAACAGACAAATACTGTAAACCGTGTTTTATTCGCAAGCGTTTTATTTTTGCGATATTGTGAAGAGGATCGTTGTGAAAATAAAACACCGTGAACATGTCCAAGTTTGACTATCATACTATTAAGTATTCAACACAAGATGAAATGATATGTTTATATTGCACTGATTTCATCCAAACTTCTAAAACCTACTTGATTTTCTAAATTCAATGTCCCCTATCTAAATGTTGGCAGCCGCCTTTGTCTACACCTCACGCTTGACTAATTTCACTTCTATCGCGATCGGAGTATATATCTAATGTCCTGCTGTGTTATAAATTTAGCATTGAAAAAAAAATTCTATCCGGATAAATTTATAAAATGTACATGTTTCAAATAAAAAATATTTTCTATAACTATAAAACAGAATAATAAGTAAAAGTTAAAAAGTAATCTACAAAATAATGTAATGAGCAATGATTAGCACTAAGTAAGGACACGTTATTATAGATCGATCTCTAATAGAAGAGTGACGCTACCTAGAGTTTAGTTACAATTTAAAGCCTCAATATTTAATTAACAATGTAAGATGTGAAGTCGGCAATTCATTTTTATTTACTATCACTCAAATAACAGTAATCTTCATATCTGGCTTCAGCGTGTACTGACTCTTAAAAAGCAATCATCAATGACAGCTAACATGATGGTTGACTACACCCCAAGCGGTTAATTCTTAATTGGATAGGTAATTAACATACCATAGATAGGTGACCAGGTAAACGTGTCATTTATTTGTTAAACAAACAATCGATCAGTGCAGAAAGAAGATAAATAGTGTGGCTTCATGTATTAATTAAATCGTGGTTATATGCTTCAGCTACGTCTGGAAAGCAAGATTTTGTCCGGATTATCGGAGCAAACTTAACGTACTTTTGGAATTCTGTACCCGTATTTCCTTGTCCAGATCCGGAACGCAGATTTCCGGAATATTGGATCAAAATATCATTTGGAAAATTCGTTCGCACACCTTCTTGTCCGGAAAGTGGATTGTTACGGAGCCCGGATTATCGGAGCATCATTGTACAATAAAAATGTTTTAGGGGATCTGTTCATCGCGAATATAAAATACCGTGAACAGGTCTAAGGGATCTAATTCGCAAAATTAAATCGTCGCGAATAAAAGACGGTTTACAGTAAAATCAAGTTTTACATCATATAAGATGTTGAATGCTGGCTTTTGTTTCCAAAACTTTTCCGCTTTCTTTTGACATTTTTCCTCTTTGATGAAAAACTAGAGTTAACAGGTTCATCTTCATCACTTGATGTCCAAGCTATCTCCTCTACATCTGCTTCATCCTCTGTAAAATAAGCACAATTCAAACATATAATGTCAACCACATGTTCCTGGTAAGAATGAATTCAAGTTAATCAACTACGTCTTCTTGTGATCTCTCGGTAAACATTTATTTAATTACCCTGAAAAGAAGAGAAATTTTAATCACAATCTAGATAAAAAATTGCATTTATTGTTTAAATAGATTTTACCCAACAACAAATGGTTATTTCAAAGGTATTAAAGATAAAAACATAAATTTCACCAGGGTACTTATCTTTAAAATGCACCTAAAATGAGCATATCATAAATGAATATTAGCATAATGACTTGTTAGTATATTAAAAGCCTGACAAATTACCGGCATTTATGTAACAATTAATTTCCATTGCACTGACCATTTATTTGGGTAAAAATTTACTGAAAATTGTATTCATTAAATATTGTGATATATGTTACAATGTGGTGTCTAATATTGCTATGTCACAGTGCTTTTTTCAGTCATGATGCTCAGATTCTACTTATTTTATCTTTTTCCTGTCTAATTGTCTAGACAAGTAAAACACATATCAAAAAAATATAAGAAGGATAGCCAGTATCAAAGATATTGAGGCAATTGTTTGAAACCATTGAAATATTGCACTCAATTTCAACATCTGAAATGTGATGGTACAACATATACTATTGAGTTACTCAGTAGTATTAATACATGTACAATTACTGCTTATAAAAGAAAAATTTACTGAATTTTCTTTTAATGATCTAACTTTACCACTTGGAACCTGATCTGCTATTCTTCCTGTTCTTTGTACCATCAGTAGTTTTCCTTGAATCGAACGCCGCTTTTTATTTGCTTGACTTTCAGTCTGTTGTTCATGAAATCCTTGAAGATCTTCATCACATTTGAACCAGTCTCTGGACATATTTCAACAACTATAAATAGATAAACAATAAATTTTAAGACCCTTATTATATCTTTATATCCCCCACCCCACCCAAAGGTGTGTCATCATCCTGACTAAGGGTCATATCTTCAATGTCAAGGTCACAGTGCAAAAATTCTTGTCCAGGCCGTAACTTCTTACTACCAAGTTGGATTTGGATAATATATTACACAATTGTTGTCTATGACCCAAATGTGCATCAAATGTGTGACCTTGACTCAAGATCATATCAAAGGTCAAGGTCAAAGTGCATGCATGGTCAAAATTCTTGTCCGGACCATAACTCCTTATTGCTACGTTAGATCTAGATAACATTTAACACAATTATTGTTCATGACCAAGGGTGTGTCATGACCTCCACTAAAGGAAATATCTTCAAGGTCAAGGTCACAGTGCACACAGCCGAAATCCTTGTATGTGCCATAACTTCCTACTGCCAGGTTGGACCTGGATAATATTTCACACTGTTGTTGTCCATGACCCTAGGATGTGTCATGACCTTGACTCAAGATCACATCTCCAAGGTCAAAGTCACAGTGCACAAATGGTCAAAATCCTTTGTAAGATTCATAACTCCTTACTGTTATGTAGGATCTGGATAACATTTCATATCATTGTTTTCCATGATCCTTAGATGTGTATCACATTGTACAGAGCGGGATGTCCATCTGTATGTGTCTGTCCATCTGTCTGTCTATCCATGAAACTTGTCCAGGCCATAACTTCTTCCTTTTACACAATTGTTGTTCATTGCCCAAGGGTGTGTCATGACCTTGGACCAAGTTCATATCTATATGGTCAGAATTCTTATCTGAGTCGTAACTCCTTCCTTTTAATTTGGAGGGATATAATATTTTACATAACTGTTGTCCATGATCTAAGGCTGTGTCATGATCTTGAACCATGCTCATATCTACAAGGTCAAGGTCACAGTGCACACATTGCCAGAATTCTTGTCTGGGCCTTAAAAGCTTCCTGTTATATTGCAGAGAGATTATATTTTACACAATTGTTGCCAATGACCAAAAAGTGGGTCATGATCTTTAACCAAGGTCATATCTACAAGGCAAAAGTCATTGTGCACATTTAGCCAGAATTCTTGTCCAAGCCATAACTCCTTCCTGTTATGTTGCAGTAAGATTATATTTTATACAATTATTTGTTGTCCATGACCCAAGGATATGTAATGACCTTAAACTAAGGTCATATCTACAAGGTCAAGGTCAGAGTGCACACAAACCAGATTGTTTTCATTGATTATACCTCAAAATGCACAAGAGGGTCATCCATTACACTTATACCAGTTATCTTGGGATAAATTATTGCATGTTTCAGCTTTGTTGCCGCTGGGGTTATTTATCCCATTAGGTCAGCTCTAGTATATTTACAATTACAGAAGAAAAAAGAGGAGTTACTGGCTCAGTTATGTGGCAGAGGTCACCATGGAGCGAGACAATACATGAATATCAATAATATACTAGCACTTGTAATACATTACAAAAATACTTGATTGTAGTGCAATTATGATACCGACTTAGGACGGTCATTTAATTTGACAAAAACCAAACAAATAGTGTGGTTAACCGGTTTACGGGCCCATCTTTCCACTCTATAACAGCGCACCAATCAAAGGACGTACATTTAAAAATTTATAAATAATCCTCCATGTAAAGAACAAGGGTCAACAGGTATCGCATATTGAAAGGTCATAAAAATATAAACACGTAAGGTATTGTAAAACACATAATGATATAAAAATATATGCGACATCAACATGATAAACCATGCTCTGTATAAACCGTGTATCTTCAAATACCTATAACAGAGCTTAATATACATTCCTTTCATAAATCCCATCTTAGATTTTTCATTAGTCTATAAATTTCAATTTTATGTGGTAATATCCATTGTCATAATATCACTATGGTGATGTCCACTGTGGTAATATCTACAATGATAATATCACCATGGTGATGTCCACTACAGTAATATCACTATGAAGATGTCTACTGTTGTAATATCCACTGTGATAATATCACTATGGTGATGTCCACTGTGGTAATACCATCATGGTGATGTCAACAGTGGTGATATCTACTGTGTTGTTTGAACTTCCTACAATGCCTATAAATGACGCCAGTTTCACATATATGTAACAGGGTAACTCATGTGGCTTATACAGTGTTTTTTGTTTTGTTTTTTTTTTCAAAGGTGCCTGTAACTTTTCATCTGAGAATTTTTTGCTGCATTTGCTTAATGCTAAAATATCGATGCTAGAGAAAAATTTTGACAAAGTTTTGGAAAAATCAATGAAATTTCCATTAGGAAGGGTCCTTATAACAGACCTGATTTGAAGAAAAAACAAGCTGTGTTTGTGAAACACTAATGCCCCTGGTGGCACCAACGTCCAAAAAATTATTTTTAGCGTGAAGGTTAATGTCAAAGTAAAAAGGTCATTGACCTTGTTGTCATTTGAAAGGGTTTCATTAGTTGAGTATGCATGTCAAATATGAAGTCTCTATTCCTCACAGTTCAAAAGTTATAGCCAACTATAGACAGACAAACAAAAACACAGGACAAAAACAATGTGCCCCCAATCTATCTGTCCAGGGGCATAAAAAACACTGTAATAACCAGTGGTGTTTACCTTTTTAGGTGTTGAAATTTTCCCCTAGTACTCACTGGTCAAAGGATTACTACGATATGAAAAATCATTATAGTCCGCAAATGAAACCTGGTGGTCCAGATATGAAAAGTGAAAAAGTAAAAACAGAGATTAAAATACAAGAATTTGTTTAGCCATGTAGGCCTTCATATGATATCAAAAGGTAATATCTATAAGTTTTTGTCCCCCTAAATAAGGCACTCAATTAATTAGCAAACACGGGGAGACTACGGCACAGTGAACAAAACAGAAGTTGATTTTCATCCTGGTCAAGCCATGGGAATCTTTCCTTCCAACCTGCCTGGAACATTCTTTTTCTTTTTATTAGGTCAAATTTATTATATTTGTTTTCATTTCTCGTTTTACCATTATCGATCATGTTTATCACATCAGAATTTAAAATTAAACAATCTGCAGCAGGCCCAATGGAAGCTTTATGAAATTACATTAAACTTTTCTATCTTCTAATCAAACGCTAAAGTGATTAAGACAATTTGACTGGTGTATGTGTTAAAATTGTCAAATACTACAATGTAGTCTACATACATGCCATATTTCTCCAGGGCTAGGGCCTTCTAGGATTTTCTCTGACAAATGACAAATTTCTGGGACTTCACTGAATTCTGGGATTATTTTTTGTACATTTTCCATGTGTTAAATAAATACAAAATACAGTATATATATTTTTATTTATATATTACAAGCTTTGTTTTGCTGTTACTAGAACACATTTTGGAGCTTTATATTCAGTGACAGTGTTTAGAAATTAGCAAACAACACTTCACTTCAATATTTTTCACATTGTCCTTTTCTGAGGACTGAAAACATGAATACTGTTCTTTAAATGCCTGCAGACTACTAAAATATATCTTCATGACATATCATTTTTCAGTACACTAACCTATATTTTCGTCTGCTTCTCTTCTTGCCTGTATTTCTCCTCTCGTCTAAGTCGCGTCGACGCTTGAAAAAAAAAGTGAAAAAAAAAACAAACGGGAAAAATTGGATTTTGAACATGTCAAAGCTGGAGGTATTATAGTAGTGTACTGCTACATCTTAGCACCAGCCTAAGCACCATGAAGAGCGCATGCGCGTAGCTTACTTTCGAATTTGAATAATAATATAAACAACACGTTCTCAGGATTCAGTTGGTAAAATGTTTTATTATTTCTTATAAATTCCTTTGACGAATCACAGCTTATTTCCCTATGGCCAACTATTTAAGGTATCAGTAATATTTGTCCCCAAGACAACTCGTCACAAGATAACTTGTACAGTGCAGTACTGTACTGTCAAACACCAGTGGCGGATCCATGATTTCCGAAAGCTTGGACCGCGTGTGAAAGTCAAGAATTACCCATAACACTCGGCCATTTTGGGTGCCAAATCTGGAGTTTTATTCATTGTTTGAGTGTTTCAACCTTATTATCAACCTGCCTTGTACATTTGTGGCTAAAAAGGGAGAGGGGGCAGGCCACATGGATCCGCCACCAAGTACCCTACTTATATCTGGTGGACACTACTAGAACTAGCAACATGCATATATCTGTACTATGTGACTACAAAATACATACAGTACTGTGGCAGATCCAGGATTTTTTGAAAATGGGGGCACATTTGTATTATCCAACCTACTCCCCCCCCCCTCTAAATCTTAACAGTCAGAACAGACCTTCCCATCATGTCCAGTGCACATTGCAACTACATTTGTAAATCATCCAAACATAACATGACTGTTGCAGTTGCCATACAGTGTTACTGGCGCCATGCATATACATGTATCTGTACTATATGGCTAGCAAAATACAAATATCTGTATTACAGCACTAGTACCATCCATATCGGTATATCTGTATACTACATGACTAGCACCATACAATATATGTCCTATACATGTGACAAGCAACATACATATATCTGTACTACAGGACTATATAGCAACATACATATATCTGTACTACATGACATTAGAACCATACATTTATCTCTACTTAAGTACTACATGCATAGCACCATACATATATCTGTACTACATGACTATCACCATACAATATATGTCCTATGTGACTAGCACCATACATATATCAGCACTATACATTAATCTGTACTTCAGGACTAGTGCAATACATTATATCTGTCTAAAGAACTAGTATTTTATGTACTACATGACTAGCACCATACATACCCACGGTATATATACAGGACTAGCACCATACACATATCTACTACACAGCAAGCAGACTGGGATGATGACACAATTATGGGGTGTTTCACTTTAATGGAAGAAAAAGAAGCACCATACATATACATGTAATAAATAACTAGCACCATACATATATCAGTACTACATGACTAGCACCATACATATAGCTGTACTACAGGACTAGAACCATACATATATATGCACTACATGACTAGTACCATACATATATCTGTACTACATGACAAGTATAGACCCATACATATATGTGTGCTACAGGACAAGCACCATGCACATACATATTCTAAATGATCGAGTAGCACCATGCATATAGATGTGTTGCTTGACTAGCACCATACATATATATGTACTACATGACTAGCTCCATACATTTATCTGTACTACAGCATGAGCACTTGCATCATACATATACATGTTCTACATGACTAGTGCCATACATATACATGTGTTGCATGACTAGCACCATACATACATCTGTGCTACATGACTAACACCATACACCTACATTCACTGCATAACTAGCACCATACATATAAATGTCCAACATGACTACTAGCATGCATATATCTGTCCTGCAGGACTAGTACATGTGACATGCTTATACACCTACAGGACTAGTGCCATACAATATATGTACTACATGACTAGCGTCATGACTAACACCACATTTTTTTACACTTAAGGACAAGTGCAATACAGATATGTGTGCTAAAGGATAAGCATTATACATATAACTTTCCCACACGGCTTTAACCATACATATATCTGTACTACAGGACTAGCACCATACATATATCTGTACTTCACGACAAACACCATACATATATTTGCACTATATGCCTACCATCATTCATATATCTGTACTACATGAGTAATGCCCTACGTATGCATGCACTACATAACCAGCGCCATACATATATATGTTTACGTTTACATGACTATAGTGCCATACATATAGCTGTACTACAAGACCAGAACCATACATATATCTGTACTACAAGACCAGAACCATACATACCGGTATATCTGTACTACAGGATTAGCACCATACATATCCAAGTACTACATAGCTACACCATACATATATCTGTACTACATGTAGTACTACAGGACTAGAACCATACATATATCTGTACTACATGACTAGAACTATACATATATCTGTACTACAGAACTAGCATCATGCCCATACATGTTCTAAATGGCTAGCACCATGCATATACATGTTTTACAGGACTAGCACCATACATATACAACATGTATCTGTACTAGATGACTAGCACCATACATATACATGTTTTACAGGACTAGCACCATACATATACATGTTCTACAAGAATATATATCTATATACTACATAACAGACAGACTACAGGACTAGTGCAATACACTAGCACCATTCATATATCTGTCCTACAAGACTAGAGCCATACATATATCTTTAATACAGGACTAGCACCATACATATACATGTACACACAAATGTACTACATAACCACACCATGCATATATCTGTACTACATGACAAACACCATACATATATCTGTACTACATGACAAACACCATACATATATCTGTACTACATGACAAACACCATACATATATCTGTACTACAAGGCAAACACCATACATATATCTGTACTACATCAGTAATGCCATACATATGCATGCACTACATGACTAGCACCATACATACATATGTTCTACATGACTAGCACCATACATATAGCTGTACTGCAGGACTAGATCTATGCATATATATGTACAACATGACTAGAACCATACATATATATGTAATACAGGACTAACACCATGCACATACATGTTTTAAATGGCTAGCACCAAGCATATACATGTGTTGCTTGACTAGCACCATACATATATATGTTTTACATGACTAGCACCATACATATATCTGTACTACAGGACTAGAACCATACATAAATCTGTATTACAGGACTAGAACCATACATATATCTGTGCTATATGACTAGCACCATACATATATTTGTACTATAGGACTGGCACCATACATATATCTGTCCTACAGTACTAGCACCATACATATATATCTGTCCTACAGGACCAGCACTTTACAAATTTTCTGTCCTACAGGGCTATCACCATGCATATATTAGGCAAACCAAAGGGACAGGACAGTTACATTTGGTAATCTCAAATACTTCACTTAAAGTGCTAGCTGTTTTTAAAAATGCATTTTTCTGTAAGTTTCCTTGAAGATGAAAGTAATAATTAACTGTTGTCTTTTATCTTTTCAGGTTGGATCGTATGTGACAGTTGTGAATATTTTTGGATTTACATAAAGTGCTTTCCAGGCAGAATTTCTAAAAGATCTCTGTTTCTATGTGAAATAAATTTCTGTAAATTTAAAATAAAAACTTTCCTATTGGATTTGTTTGTGTTGTGTACAGTTACTAAACTTGCCTCATTCTTTCTGGATGGCCACATAAAATGTGAGCTCATGCTACACCACGATTGTCTGTCTGACTCTCACCTATCTTGTCTTTGCAACTCCTCCTAAACCTGTGAGATGAGACTTGGCATATTATGAAAGAACACCATATAAAGATGTGCACATTGGAAGGGCAATGCTGTACCAATAAATTACAAGAGTCATGCATATGGCCATTGGACTTAGATTTTTTTAAGATACCTTGTCTTCACAACTCATCCTCCTAAAGCTTTTGGGGGGATTCTGTGTACAATTAAGAAAGAACGCTACACCCTGTTAAATGTGTATATTGAAAGGAGAATGCTGTTGAAAAAACATTACAAGAGTTTTGGCTTTTCGACTTTAAGTTTCTTAGATTTTTCTATGCAAAATATCTCGGCTTCATAACTCCTCTTAACCCTTTAGATATGACTTTGATGAAACTTTGAATAAAGAATTAAAGAACACATACCATATGAAGATGTGCATATTAGAAGGGGAATGCTCACTGTCCAATAACAATTTACAGAAGTCATGACCTTTGGAATCAACCTTTTCTTTGAAAGATATCTCAAGCTTGTCTATGCAAGTCCTCCTTTAACCCTCTGGGGGATTTTGATGAAACGTGGGACAGAGAAAGAACACTCTTTAAATGAAGACTAATGCATAATGGAAGGGAAATGCTTTCCAATACAATTTACAGAGTTTTGACCTTTTGGCTTTAAGATTTTATGATGCAAAATACTATGCTTTCACAACTCCTTCTAAACCCTTTTTGTTTGTTGGGATCCAATATTTGTGGTTATCAGCAAAGTGCTTAATGTCTTGATGTCGAGTGGATCTGGGTTCAGCGCCACCACAGAAATTAGATTATCTTGCAATATTATCTTCCTTGAATTTTCATTTCATATACAAGGTTTTCAATTCAAGAGAGAGTGCATGGTTTAATTATCTTTAACATTTAGATTGATTAAAGTCATCCTTGATGCAGTTTGTCAGGGTTCTGACAAATTCAAAGTTTAATTTAGGTAGGATGAGCCTACTTGTATCTGCTACAGGATATGTCTTCCATATAAATATCAGTACTACAGTCCGATTAGCACTGGAACATATGTCTGCAAGGGAAGTGTAGGACTAGCACCATATGTATGTTTGTAAGCCATTTGAATTGCCTCCTTGGTTAGCTTCCTTGGAAAATGGTCTAGTGTACTTAAATTGGCTTCAGACCCACGTATCAAGAACTGCATGTCATTTTACGTTACAATTTGCCTTCTGGTAGAGGCATTGATAAATATTTTGTCCGTGTGACCAGGTCTGATGATGGTCTTTGTAATATCCTATCAGCTTCAGTGGAATCATTAAATTAAGACTTGACGGACAGAGCTTCCATATGTTTGGGTTAAAAAATTATTAAACTAAGGTAGAAGCTAACCCTATCTCATCCATACATTTATAATATAGAACTAGCACATACATATATCTGTGCTACAGGATTAGAGCCATTTGTCCTACAGGTCTAGCACCATACATGTATATGTGCTACATGACTTAAGCATTCTGCCTATATCTGTACTACAGAATTAGCACCGTACATATATCTGTACTATGGGACTGGCACCATACATATATCTCTGCTACAGGATTAGCACCATGCATTTATATGTGCTACTAATGCCATTCATAGATCGCTTTTATTGGACTAGCACTATACAATTATCTGTACTACGGGACTACAATCATACATATATCTGTACCACAGGGTTAGCACCATGCATATATCTTTACTACAAGACTAACACCATGCCTATATCTTTACTACAAGACTAGCACCTTCCATATATCCGTACTACGGTACTGTGATCACCATCCATATATCTATACTACATAACTAGCACCATACATATATCCTCGAACCCCCGAACTGCGACCATCATACATATATCTGTACTGCAGGATTAGCACCATACATATATCCGTACTACAGGACTAGCCCCATGCCCAATTTGGCACAACAGAACTAGCACTGTACATATATCTGTAGTACTACTGGACTGGCACCATACATATATCTGTACTACAAGACTAGCACCATACATTTATCTGTACTACGGAACCAGCACCATATACATCTATCTGTACTACAAGACTAGCACCATACATCTATCTGTACTACGGGACTGGCACCATACATATATTTGTATAACAGGACTAGCACCATGCATATATCTGTACTATAAGACTAGCACCATACAAATATCTGTACTACGGAACTAGCACCATGCATATATCTGTATCACAGGACTAGCACCGTACATATATCTGTACTATGGGACTGTCACCATACATATATATGTACTACAGAACTGGCTCCATGCCTATCTGTACTACAGGACTAGCACCATACATAAATATGTCCTACAGGACTAGCACCATACATAAATATGTCCTACAGGACTAGCACCATACATAAATATGTCCTACAGGACTAATACCATTCAAAACTTACATTTAAGGACTAGCACTATGCCTATATCTGTACTACAGGACTAGCACCATACAAATATCTGTATAACAGGACTATAGCACCATACATATATCTGTAATACATGACAAGCACCATACATATATCTGTTATACAGGACTGGCACCATATATGTATCTGTACTATAAGGCTAGCACCATACATATATATGTACTACGGGACTGGCATCATACATAAATATGCCCTACAGAACTAATACCATTCATAGACTACTTTTATAGGACTAGCACCATGCCTTTATCTGTACTACAGGACTACACCATACATATAGCTTTACTAAAGGACTAGCACCATGCCTATATCTATACTACAGGACTAGCACCATACATATATCTGTAATACAGGACTAGCACCATAGCTATATCTGTTATACAGGACTGGCACAATACATGTATCTGTACTATAGGACTAGCACCATACATATATATGTACTACTGGACTAGCACCTTGCTTTTATCTGTACTACAGGACTAGCACCATACAAATATCTGTACTACGGGACTGGCACCATACACATATCTCTAATACAGGACTAGCACCATACATATATTTGTAATACAGGACCAGCACCATACATATATCTGAACTAAAAGACTAGCACCATACATATATCTGTACTATAAGACTAGCACCATACATATTTATGAACTAAAGGACTAGCACCATACATATATCTGTACTATAAGACTGGCACCATACATATATCTGTACTACGGGACTGGCACCATGCATATATCTGTATCACAAGACCAGCACCGTACATATTTCTGATTGATTGATTGATTGTTGTTTTACGTCACACCACGAATATTTCACGTATTTGGTGACGGCATCTGCCTGATGCGGGGCATACGAATTTTGACCTTTGCAACGGACCCACCCGAAGCAGTGAGGGATCTTTAACGTGCCATGTATACCACGACACGGGGCACGGTTTTTACTGTCTCATCCGAAAGACATCACACCGGCATGACCAGAGCGGGAATCGAACCCCGGCCTTCCGATCAAGAGTCCGACGCGATACCACTAGGCCACGCCGGCTTACATATTTCTGTACTATGGGAGTGTCACCATACATATATCTATACTACATAACTAGCACCATACATATATATGTACTACAGGACTGGCACCATACATAAATATGTCATACAGGACTAATGCCACTCATAGATTACTTTTATAGGACTAGCACCATACATATATATGTACTATAGGACTAGCACTATGCCTATCTGTACTACAGGACTAGCATCATATATATATCTTTACTACAGGACTAGCACCATACCTATATCTTTACTAAAGGACTAGCACCATGCCTATATCTATACTACAGGACTAGCACCATACAAATATCTGTACTATGGGACTGGCACCATACATATATCTGTAATACAGGACAAGCACCATAGCTATATCTGTTATACAGGACTGGCACCATATATGTATCTGTACTATAGGACTAGCACCATACATATATATGTACTACTGGACTAGCACCTTGCCTTTATCTGTACTACATAACTAGCACCATACAAATATCTGTACTACGGGACTGGCACCATACATATATCTCTAATACAGGACTAGCACCATACATATATTTGTAATACAGGACCAGCACCATACATATATCTGAACTAAAGGACTAGCACCATACATATATCTGTACTATAAGACTAGCACCATACAAATAGCTGTACTACGGGACTGGCACTATGCCTATATCTGTACTACGGGACTAGCACTATACATATATCTGTACTATAAGACTAGCACCATACATATATATGTACTACAGAACTGTCAACATACATAAATATGTCCTACAGAACTAATACCATTCATGGATTACTTTTATAGGACTAGCACCATACATATATATGTACTACAGGACTAGCACCATGCCTACATCTGTACTACAGGACTAGCACCATACATAAATCTTTACTACAGGACTAGCACCATGCCTATGTCTGTACTACAGGACTAGCACCATACAATTATCTATATTACGGGACTGGCACCATACATATATCTGAACTACAGGACTAGCACCATACAAATATCTGTACTACGGGACTGACACCATACATATATCTGTAATATAGGACTAGCACCATACATATATCTGTACTATAAGACTAGCACCATACAAATATCTGTACTACGGGACTGGCACCATGCCTATATCTGTACTACAGGACTAGCACCATACATATATCTGTACTATAAGACTAGCACCATACATATATCTGTACTATAAGACTAGCACCATACATATATCTGTACTATAAGGCTAGCACCATACATATATCTTTACTACAGGACTAGCACCATGCCTATATATATACTACAGGACTAACACCATACAAGTATCTATACTACGGGACTGACATGAAGGACGACAAGGAGGCGAGAATAGCTTTATTAATGACTACAGCTACAGGAAGTTTTCGACATCGAACAGGCGAATCTCTTGTTCTCGTTTTCAGGACTAGCACCATACATGTATATATACTAGATCTATAGGACTAATGGCATACCCATACCTGCACTATTGGACTAGCGATATACATACATGTGCACTTCGTGACTAACGCCATACAAATTCCCTTACCATAAGACTAGCACCATACATATATCACTTTTATAGAACTAGCACCATGCACATTGTTCCATGGGACTGTCAACATACATTTTTGTACTATCGAACCAGCATCATACATACATGTACATTTCTTCTATAAGAGTAGCACCATACATATATTTGTACTATTAGACTCGTACCATACATACGTTTGTCCATAAGACTAGTACCGCACATACATCTTTGCTATAAGAGTGGTTGATTATTGATTGATTCATTATTGTTTAACGTCACGCCACCATTATTTCACATATGGTGACGGCACCTGCCTGATACATTGCATCGAAATTTCTGCCTATACAACGGACCTACACGAAGCAGGGAGGGATCTTTTACGTGCCACTGGACCTCGGTTTTAACTGTCTCATCCGAACGACAAAACACAGATGTGCCCAAGGCGGGAATCGAACACCGGATCTTTCGGTCTCAATCTGAGCACCTCATCCACTAGACCACACTGGCTTTGCTACATGAGTAGCATCATACATATATTTATACTATAGAAGCAGAACTTTACTTATATCTGCGCTACACGATTAGGTCCACACATGGGTAGACTTATTATTGAAGAGGATATGACTATTTGGGCTAAATTCCACAGAAAAGAACTTGACTTGTGTGGTGGGGTTGGGCCATTAAAACATTTTTAGAACTCGTAAACACAGGAGTTGCAAGAGGTTATCTGTAGGTGTAGCTGTAGGTAAAGTTCATTCATCTTCCGGGTGCTTCAGATGGAGGAGAATTTCAATTACAGTTTTGATTTATGTATAAATACACATTATCAACCCAGCGAGACTCGAACCTGTACCGTCTAGAGGTGAGAGACTAAATGCGTTTAAGGGCGATGCTGTTTACCATTCGGTCACGTAAGCCCTATAGAAACATACATTTCTACGGAAGTATGGAAGGGACATGTGGAAAAAAAAATTACCGCGTACGTACGACTTACTAAGTCGTGCGCACGACCTACTAAGTATTGAACACGAGATAGTTATGTCGTTCGCACGACACAAGAAGTCGTGCGCACGGGATAATTATATCGTTCGCAAGACATAAAAACTGGCTGGTGCGCACGACTTATAATGCAGTGCATAAACAAGAGAGAGAGAGAGAGAGAGAGAGAGAGAGAGAGAGAGAAATATGACAGACTTATAACCTGATAATTAACTCGACTTCTGATTTTTCTACTCCACGAATATTCCAGTCTTCACATTGTCATCTAAGCTCAAAATGCGTCATAATCGCAAGTTCTTCTTGATACTCCAACACTCTTAAAGGGGTTGGGGTTAGGAATGAATGCATGCAAACTTCAGATATACTTCATTCATTTGCCTACTGGTTCTTTTATACTTGTTTAACTTGTCCAAGGTTTGCCATTTACCAGTCCGGTATTGATATATTAACGGCAAAGATGCCCGAACCAATTACCTTACTTGTTTGAAATAAAGCCGATTCATGCCAGTTGTTTGAAGCAAAGGTGATTTTAGTCCGATGTTCGATGTATATTTCAGGTATATGCTCGGTGTTTGAAATAGAAATGCTTTACCTATCCAATGTTTGAAGTATAGGTGCATTTTATTTTCCCCAATGCTTCAATTATTCTCCTTTCATCTGGCTGGTGCTTGAGATCAATGGTATATATATATATATATATATATATATATATATATATATATATATATATATATATATATATATATATATATATATATATATATATATATATATATATATATATATATATATTAATGGGGCGAAGGGACGCTATGACAGCCTTTATCTAGAATATTTCAGAGGGGATAAAGTCCTGATCCTCGTCCTCTCTGCCTGTTAGTCGGGACTCCAACAGAGCAGAGACAGCTTTCAAATAGGCAAAGCATGGTTTCTTCAAGTTGATGTCACAAAATATTTTTATACCTTTATTTCATAATGATATTTAGGTCCTATTTTTATGACCTCTCAACTTGAACAGCCAATTGATCCTTGTTCTCTATATGGAGGAATATTTATAAATGTTTAAATGTTTGCTCTTTGATAGTACTGCTTTTATGGATAGTGGGAGGGTGAACTCGTAAACTGGTTAACCACACCAATTAAGCGACACCTGCAACATCAATTGAGTGTCCCAAAATGGTACCACAACTGCAATATAAACGAATGTTTCTGTAATGTCTTTTTGTATGCTCATTCTTTTATTATTTCCATGTCAGTAGCAACTTATTTAATTGTGTCAGATGTCATCTTTCTTCTCTTTCATAGCCTTATATTTCATTAAAATAACACCTTTGTGTGTGCGAGATTTTTTATTGATCTGTTTTAATTAAACTTCCGGATATCTGACAGATTATGATATATGCATTCCAATTTATTGTATGAAGAAATAACATTCCATAACAAATTAACATGGTTTAATGGCAATAAGATAAAAGTCTTTACAAGATTCATCTAAATACTTAAATAATTTGTAGCTGAAAACAATGCTTTTCGATGATTCAAAATGAAAGAATACATGAAAGGCCATCAGAAGTGTATGACAATGCTATTATGTAGTTTGGAACTACCAGAAACTCATGACGACCACAAAAAGAACAAATATTGGATCTCAACAAATAAAAAGGGTTTAGGGGGAGTTGTGAAGGCATAATATTTTGCACAGAAAAATTTTAGTCCAAATCTCATAACTCTGTAAATTGTTTTGGAAAGTATTCCCCTTCCAGTATGCAAGTCTTCATATGGTGTTCTTTCTTTGTATCATGTTTCATCAACACCCTCTAAAGGATTTAGGAGGACTTGCAAAGACAAGTTATCTTGCATAGAAAAATTCAAGTCCAAAAGTCATAACTACTGTAAAATGTTTTGAACTGCATTCCTCTTCTAATATGCACATCTTCATATATTATTTTTTCTTTATACCATGTTTCATCTAAAGGGTTGAAGAGGAGTTATGAAGACCAGATCTGAATAACTTTAAGTCGAAGAGTCATATGTAATGTTTTGGACAGCATTCTCCTTCCAATATGCACATTTTAATAGGGTGTTCTTTCTTTGTACCTAGTTTCATCAATATCCCCCAAAAGCTTTTAGAGGTTGAGTTGTGAAGACAAGGTATCTTAAGAAAATCTTAGTCCAAGGGCCATAAATCCTGTAATTTATTGGTACAGCATTCCCCTTCCAATATGCACATCTTTATATGGTGTTCTTTCATTGTACAAAGTCTCATCTAAATCCCCCACAGGTTTAGGAAGAGTTGCAAAGACAAGATAGGTGGGACAGACAGACAACAGTGGTATAGCATAAGCCAACATTTTATGTGGCCGTACAAAAAGAATGAGGCAAGTTTAGTAGCTGTACACAACACCAACAAATCCAATAGGAAAGTTTTTGAAAAATTGCAGAAACAGAGATCTTATAGAAATTTTGCCTGGAAAGTCCTTTTAGTGAATACAAAAATATTAAAAACTGTAACATCCAATCCGATCTGAAAAGATAAAAGACAACAGTTGTTATTTTCATCTTCAAGGAAAATTACGGAAGTTTGAAAATGCATTTAAACAGCTAGCACATTAAGTGAAGTATTTGAGATTATATGTATGTGTATGTATAAACTGGTATATAAATATATAATGCATGTAGCTGATTTTTAATTAGCTTACATTTCTTTTCTTGTGCTAAGTAAATAGCAAAACTAATGGTATTATTGTTATTTACAGTGTATATTATGCAAGTCACTGATCTAAAATGTGTGTGTGTGTTTGTGTGTGTATGTGTGTATGTATTGACACTTAATACACTAGGAAATCCTGACTGACAATTTACTCAAGAAACAAGCTGTACATAACATGTAGATGAAGAGATCTAGTCCAAGTATCGGGAAACAATTGTAAACTTCTTTCTAAACTTTAGAGTTAACCTTGAAATTTAACATTTGTAATATGTAATACCCGATACTGTTGTACAATGCAAATGAGAATATCCTAGTACTTCACACTTAAAGTTAAAGTCCAAGAACTTTTGACTTAATGATAAATTGTTTCCTGATGCTGAGACCTGATCCATCAATCATGACTGCTGAATGTAATTATAAAACATTACCTATACTATCATATCAATCTTAAAACACACATGAAAACGCTAAACACAAATGTTGAAGTATATTTTCACCTACCCTGGTTGTTTATTACAGTTCTAGTACATAAAGTCAATGCTGCATAGAGCTAGTCCTATAGTACAGATATATATATGGTGCTAGTCCTATAGTACAGATATATGTATGGTTCCAGTCCTATAGTACAGATTTATGTATGGTTCCAGTCCTGTAGTACAGATGTATGTATGGTGCTAGTTCTATAGTACAGATGTATGTATGGTGCTAGTTCTATAGTACAGATGTATGTATTGTGCTAGTTCTATAGTACAGATATATGTATGGTGCTAGTCCTATAGTACAGATATATGTATGGTGCTAGTCCTATAGTACAGATATATGTATGGTGCTAGTCTTATACATGTAGTACAGATATATTTATGGTGCTAGTCTTATAGTACAGATATATGTATGGTTCCAGTCCTGTAGTACAGATTTATGTATGGTGCTAGTTCTATAGTACAGATATATGTATAGTGCTAGTCCTATAGTACAGATATCTGTATGGTTCTAGTCCTGTAGTACAGATATATGTATGTCCTGTGTGTTACTAATCCTGTAGTAAAGATAGATGTATGGTTCTAGTATTACAGTACAGATATATGTATGATGCTAGTCATTTAGAACATGTATGTACATGGTTCTAGTTATGCAACACATGTATATGTATAATGAAAGTGCTGTAGTACAGATAAATGTATGGAGCTAGTCATGTACATTTATATGTATGGTGCTAGTGCTGTAGTACAGATATATGTATGGTGCTAGTCCTGTAGTACAGATATATGTATGGTTCTAGTAATGTGGTACAGATATTTGTATTGCACTTGTGTGTATACTGTTGAACTGAATCTTATTCCAGTTCTTCTTTTTTGTAAAACCTGAAAGGTATAAAAGTTACACCAAATAAATTAATATATTGATAAATTTGTGGAATAGAATTAGACTGGAAATTGGAAATTCAAGTGATGAACTTTAGTACAGATATGAGAAAATAGCACCCACTGTTATATGTTGTATATTATACATGTAATTCCCATCTTCTTTCTTTGCACTGTTAACAAAATAAGAAACATGTTTATTTACAGATTTTATCTTTAATGAATTTACATTCAATACTTACTTGCATAGGCCATACTTGTTCGATTATGTTTTACAATCTGAAAATACAACATTTGTTATTTAATTTTATAACATAATGCTTCAATTACACAAAAGAAATTACTTATAAAATTTAATATTTCACTTTGTATCTCTATTAGTTATGTCAAGAAAGATGAAAACATAAATTGTGGTTGCCAGCATGGATACTAGTTGTGCCAGTATCCTAAATAATACTGATTTATACCATCACCAGTATTCTCCAGTTCTATTGTATACAGAAATCTTGAATTTTAGGAAAATGGACTCTCAGATTTAGAAAAATTGTCCCTCACTATTTTCTGCAAACAAATCATTAAATTGTAGAGAAGACAGGTATAATTCATGAAAATGATAATAATGATATATGTACAAAAATGATGTGTTAGCAATGAAGTTAATTTATATCTATAATGATAGTTTGTAGTCTGCATGTAATGTAGTCCATGTATATAGATACATATTCCTGTACAATATGTATATGTATGGTGCTAGTCCTGTAGATCAGGTATATGTATGGTGCTAGTCCTGTAGTACAGATATATGTATGGTGCTAATCATGTAGAACATATATATGTATGGCCCTGTTTATGTAGGGCATGTATAGGTATGGCATTACTCATGTAGTACAGATATATGTATGGTATTTGTCATGTAGTACAGATATATGCATGGTGTAGTTATGTATGGTGCTAGTCCTGTATTACAGATATATGTATGGTACTAGTCCTTTAACACAGACATGTGTAGTGCACTAGTCCTATAGTCTGTATGTAATGTAGTATATAGATATATATTCTTGTAGAACATGTATATGTATGGTGCTAGTCCTGTAGAACACGTATGGTGCTAGTCCTGTATTACAGATTTATGTATGGCTCTAGTCCTGTAGGACAGATATATGTATGGTGCTAGTCCTTTAGCACAGACATGTATATTGCACTAGTCGTATAGTCTGTATGTAATATAGTATATAGATATATATTCTTGTAGAACATGTATATCTATGGTGCTAGTCCTGTAAAACATGCATATATATGGTGCTAGTCCTGTAGTACAGCTATATGTATGATGCTAGTCATGTAGAACATTAGATTTATATGAATGGCACTGGTTATGTAGTGCATCCATATGTAGTGCATTACTCATGTAGTACAGATATTTGTATGATGCTAGGCATGTAGTGCAGATATATGTATGGTGTTTGTCATGTAGAACAGATATATATTTATATATGGTTCTAGTCCTGTAGTACAGATATATGTATGGTTCCAGCCCTGTAGGATAGATATATGTATGGTGCTAGTCCTTTAGCACAGATATCTGTATTGCACTTGTCCTTAAGTGTAAAAAAATGTCGTGCTAGTCATGACGCTAGTCATGTAGTACATATACATGTATTGTATGGCACTAGTCCTGTATGAGATGTATAAGTATGTAACATGTACTGGTCCTACAGGACAGATATATATATGTACTAGTATGCTAATAGTCATATAGGACATTTATATGTATAGTGCTAGTTATGCAGTGAATGTATGTGTTTGGTGCTAGTCATGTAGCACAGCTATATGTATGGTGCTAGTCTTGTAAGACAGATATATGTATGGTGCTAGCCAAGCAACACATGTATATGTATGGTGCTAGTCCTGTAGAACATGTATATATATGATGCAAGTACTCGTGCTGTAGTACAGATAAATGTATGGAGCTAGTCATGTAGTACATATATATGTATGGTGCTAGTCAACCAACATATCTATATGCATGGTGCTAGTCATTTAGAATATGTATGTGCATGGTGCTAGTCCTGTAGCAAAGATATATGTATGGCTCTAGTCCTGTAGGACAGATATATGTATGGTGCTAGTCCTTTAGCACAGACATGTGTATTGCACTAGTCCTGTAGTCTGTCTGAAATGTAGTATATAGATATATATTCTTGTATAACATGTATATGTATACTGCTAGTCCTGTAGAACATGTATATGTATGGTGCTAATCCTCTAGTAAAGATATATGTATGGTGCTAGTCCTGTATTACAGATATATGTATGGTGCTATTCATGTAGAACATATATATGTATGGTGCTAGTCAAGCAACACATGTATATGCTTGGTGCTAGCTATTTAAAACATGCATGGTGTTAGTCCTGTATTACATATATATGTATGGTTCTAGTCATGTTGTACATATATATGCATAGATCTAGTCCTGTAGTATAGCTATATGTATGGTGCTAGTCATGTAGAACATATGTATGTATGGTGCTAGTCATATAGTGCATGCATATGTATGGCATTACTGATGTAGTACAGATATATGTATGGTGTTTGTCTTGTAGTACAGATATATGTATGGTGTTTGTCATGTAGTACAGATATATGTATGATTGATTGATTGATTTTTGTTTAACGTCACACCACGAATATTTCACGTATATGGTGACGGCATCTGCCTGATGCGGGGCATACAAATTTTGACCTTTGCAACGGACCCATCTGGAGCAGTGAGGGATCTTTAACGTGCCATGCATACCACGACACGGGGACTCGGTTTTTACTGTCTCATCCGAAAGACATGACACCGGCATGACCAGAGCGGGACTCGAACCCCGGCCTCCCGATCAGGAGTCCGATGCGATACCACTATGCATGGTGTGGTTATGTAGTACATTTGTGTGTACATGTATATGTATCGTGCTAGTCCTGTATTAAAGATTATATGTATGGCTCTAGTCTTGTAGGACAGATATATGAATGGTGCTAGTGTATTGCACTAGTCCTGTAGTCTGTCTGTTATGTAGTATATAGATATATATTATTGTAGAACATGTATATGTATGGTGCTAGTCCTCTAGTACAGATATATGTATGGTGCTAGTCCTGTAAAACATGTATATGTATTATGCTAGTCCTCTAGTACAGATATATGTATGGTGCTAGTCCTGTAAAACATGTATATGTATGGTGCCAGCCATTTAGAACATGTATGGGCATAGTGCTAGTTCTGTATAGTACAGATATATGTATAGTTCTAGTTATGAAGTACAGATATATGTATGGTTCTAGTCCTGTAGTACTAGTACAGATATATGTATGGTGTAGCTATGTAGTACATGCATATGTATAATGCTAGTCCTGTATTACAGATATATGTATGGTTCTGGTCCTATAGTACAGCTATATATGTATGGCACTATAGTCATGTAAACATATATATGTATTGCACTGGTTATGTAGTGCATGCATACGTAGGGCATTACTCATGTAGTAGAGATATATGAATGATGCTAGGCATGTAGTGCAAATATATGTATGGTGTTTGTCATGTAGTACAGATATATGTATGGTGCTAGTCCTGTAGTATAGATATATGTATGGTTCTAGCCGTGTAGGAAAGTTATATGTATAATGCTTATCCTTTAGCACAGATATCTGTATTGCACTTGTCCTTAAGTATAAAAAAATGTGGTGTTAGTCATGACGCTAGTCATGTAGTACATATATTGTATGGCACTAGTCCTGTAGAAGATGTATAAGCATGTCACATGTACTAGTCCTGCAGGACAGATATATACATGCTAGTAGTCATGTAGGACATTTATATGTATGGTGCTAGTTATGCAGTGAATGTATGTGTATGGTGTTAGTCATGTAGCACAGATATATGTATGGTGCTAGTCATGCAACACATATATATGTATGGCGCTAGTCATGTAGAACATGTATATGTATGATGCAAGTGCTCGTGCTGTAGTACAGATAAATGTATGGAGCTAGTCATGTAGTACATATATATGTATGGTACTAGTCAAGCAACACATCTATATGCATGGTGCTACTCATTTAGAATATGTATGTGCATGGTGCTTGTCCTGTAGCACAGATATATGTATGGGTCTAGTCATGTAGTACAGATATATGTATGGTACTAGTCATGTAGTGCATATATATGTATGGTTCTAGTCCTGTAGTACAGCTATATGTATGGTGCTAGTCATGTAGTACTGATATATGTATGGTGCTAGTTATTTATTACATGTATATGTATGGTGCTTCTTTTTCTTCCATTAAAGTGAAAGACCACATAATTGTGGCATCATCCCAGTCTGCTTGCTGTGTAGTAGATATGTGTATGGTGCTAGTCCTGTATATATACCGTGGGTATGTATGGTGCTAGTCATGTAGTACATAAAATAGGTAAGGTGCTAGTTCTTTAGACAGATATAATGTATTGCACTAGTCCCGAAGTACAGATTAATGTATAGTGCTGATATATGTATGGTGCTAGTCACATAGGACATATATTGTATGGTGATAGTCATGTAGTACAGACATATGTATGGTGCTAGGCATGTAGTACTTAAGTAGAGATAAATGTATGGTTCTAATGTCATGTAGTACAGATATATGTATGTTGCTATACAGTCCTGTAGTACAGATATATGTATGTTGCTTGTCACATGTATAGGACATATATTGTATGGTGCTAGTCATGTAGTATACAGATATACCGGTATGGATGGTACTAGTGATGTAATACAGTTATACATAATTTGTATTTTGCTAGCCATATAGTACAGATACATGTATATGCATGGCGCCAGTAACACTGTATGGCAACTGCAACAGTCATGTTATGTTTGGATGATTTGCAAATGTAGTTGCAATGTGCACTGGACATGATGGGAAGGTCTGTTCTGACTGTTAAGATTTAGGGGGGCGGGGGGGGGAGTAGGTTGGATAATACAAATGTGCCCCCATTTTCAAAAAATCCTGGATCTGCCACAGTACTGTATGTATTTTGTAGTCACATAGTACAGATATATGCATGTTGCTAGTTCTAGTAGTGTCCACCAGATATAAGTAGGGTACTTGGTGGCGGATCCATGTGGCCTGCCCCCTCTCCCTTTTTAGCCACAAATGTACAAGGCAGGTTGATAATAAGGTTGAAACACTCAAACAATGAATAAAACTCCAGATTTGGCACCCAAAATGGCCGAGTGTTATGGGTAATTCTTGACTTTCACACGCGGTCCAAGCTTTCGGAAATCATGGATCCGCCACTGGTGTTTGACAGTACAGTACTGCACTGTACAAGTTATCTTGTGACGAGTTGTCTTGGGGACAAATATTACTGATATCTTAAATAGTTGGCCATAGGGAAATAAGCTGTGATTCGTCAAAGGAATTTATAAGAAATAATAAAACATTTTACCAACTGAATCCTGAGAACGTGTTGTTTATATTATTATTCAAATTCGAAAGTAAGCTACGCGCATGCGCTCTTCATGGTGCTTAGGCTGGTGCTAAGATGTAGCAGTGCACTACTATAATACCTCCAAAGCTGATGGGGTCTCCGGAAGTATTTAGAAAGTACCAAATATTTTAGTTATTTAGATGAATTTGCACGTGGGAATACCCTTTGATTCTGAAAGTGAAAGAAGAAAGAAACATAGGCCCAAAACACCAATCAAGACTCAATGGCTACAGTCATCCAAGTCAAAGTTACTTACTCAAGCAATTTCCTCCAAAGATTGTGATAAGGTGTGCTGCATATTTTGATTTTTATACAGTCGTTGATCGGGAGGCCAGGGTTCGAGTCTCGCTCTGGTCATGCCGGTGTCCTGTCTTTCGGATGAGACGGTAAAAACCGAGGCCCTGTGTCGTGGTATGCATGGCATTGGCACGTTAAATATCACTCACTGCTTCAGGTGGGTCCGTTGCAAAGGTCAAAATTAGTATGCTCAGCATCAGGCAGATGCCATCACCATATACTTGAAATTTCGTGGCGTGACGTTGAACAAATATTAGTCAATCAATCAATAAAAACAGATGTTAACAGACTTAATATTTGTTTATAACAAGGACTTTCAAACAAGTTTAAGCCCTTGTTTACACATAGATTTCATGGTTATATATTTGTGGCACCTAGCTACTTTTCAGATATGTTGACTTTTGTCAACTTCATAGGCCTAGCTTCAATAGATCTATATCAGTGGCAAATGAGCTTTGCCGTCTGTTATCCTCTGTCAGACAGCACTTGTCTCTTATGAGTTAGAAACGACACTGAACGATAGCAACCTTATGACATCATAAGAACGCTTATTGATCTTTACGCCATCTTTGCAGGAATATGTTTTATTTCCTCCCTTAACATTAGGACTGCACCTCCTGACAGCGAAGCCCATTTAGAGAGGGGACCTCAGATCTCCCCTTTTCCCCATATATTTACATGCATAATTTCAGAGTTGACACTCAAGATGCCTGAACAAATTCCCTAATACTTTTCACATGTGGCCCCCCTTTTCCTAATTTTTGGAAATCTTGGATATGGCGTATATCATCCTAACACACTTGTTGTCAACATTAACCTTGGCCATAATTTTTGAACCATTAGGGATATAGACTTCATATTTCACATGCATACTCAACTAATGAAGCCCTTTCAAATGATACCAAGGTTGATGACCTTTTGATCTTGACAATGACCTTCATGCTAAAAATAACTTTTTGTTTTGTCTGTTGTCAGCTTTAACCTTGGCCATAACTTTTGAATCATGAGGGATAGAGACTTCATATTTCACATGTGTACTCAACTGATGAAGCCTTTAATTTGAAATGACCTACAGGTTGATGACCTTTTGACCTTGACAGTGACCTTCAAGCTAAAAATAACTTTTTTCCCACCATTAGCATTAGTGTTACACCAACACAGTTGTTATATGTTATTTATGTTGGTAAAAAGCCCTTAAGAACATGTGTTTACATGTTTTTAATATACATGTATGCCCACTGCAAATAAGTATTATCGTGTCTTCTCTTATCTGATACCAGAATGTGACCATGACAAGTCCCTATGTCATGCAAGGCATTTGTAGCATGTGAAATTCATCATGCGTTTTTTTTCCATTAAAGTTTGAGCTAGATCAGGACAATTTTCAAACACCTTTATTGGAACATATTCATACAGTCATTGCAGTAAATTTGATTCTTATTCCTTTAACAAGTTTTTTTTATTAGTTTTCATTAAAAGCTTTGACTTTTGAATAAAAGTTAATTAGTATAGCAGGTTAACAAAATTTCGGATATGGGACTGAAACAGTGCTTTCTAAGACTTCTATCGATCTCATCATTAATTACAATATGGATAGCTTTAACAGAGAAAATGATTTTATAATGTGTCATGATCATGATTTGTATATAGCTTCTTTACATGCCTTTCCATACAAATATTCCTTGCAATGCAATGCTGTTTCAGGTAAAAGAATTGATTCGCAGTCGCAGCATAAGTATAAGTAAACTTTACAGATTCGAGGAACATGGTCATTTTTCACCTTTGGCCCTGGTCATACAGTTCTGCTATAGAAAGGACTTGGTACAATCTCTCATCAAATTAGGTATGCATCTTTCACACTGTCCTCCCATTTCAGTCATGTTATATATTTTCTCGTACCTATACTTGAAATTTGACCACAGTCTCAGGCAACCTTAGACAGAAGAAAATCCTCATTCCAGAATCTATAGAACACACCAAAATAAGAATTTGTTTTGAAAACTTCTGTGTAAGGTTACCTTGTAATTTGACGTGTAATATCTTACAATTTTTGATAGTCTCCAAAACCAAGATCTGAAATCTCTGTCAAGTAAAAGTTCACTTTTTAGCAGTACTGGTTAAAGCCAGTGTTTAGTTAAATTTAAATACCTCCAATATTATTGGTCTTTTGTTCCTCATCTGTTTTTGACCAGTCTGTCTGTTTCTCTGCGAACAACTTTAACATCAGACATAATACTTCAACCATAGCAACTAGTGCTTTCATATCTCGCATGTAAATTTCTTGTAACAAGACCTTTCCATTGCAATTTGGTACCATAATTTATGATTTAGGGACTTGACCTTCACGTTTAACTTACATCTCTAAAAATTAATCCTTGACTGTAACTTCTCTACCATTGGAACCTGTGCCTTCATATTTCACATGTGTGTTCCTTATGGTAAGACCTTTCCTTTGGTACTATGATTTATGACCTTGTGACCTTGACAATCAGCCTACAGTAATCAAAAAATCAAATCTTTGCAAAAAAACAAGTGTTTTGCATAATTTGAAATTTGCGCTTGAATTAGGCCCATTGAACAAAACAAGGAACAAAATAAACAGCATACCAGGCACAGATACAATTAAGTTTGGGATTATTTGTTGTTTGGGGGGGGGGTCTTTTTTCTTTTCTTTTTCTCTTTCTTTTTGGTTTTTTTTTTTGGAAAATTTCTTAAAACTGAGGTAATAGTAATTAATAACAGAACAGCATTCAGTCCCAGGTGTTTTCTTCCCAGATCCAAAATAATTTGTACCCTAAATAGGTCACACAAGCCGAGAGAGAATGTATGAGTATTCAGTGTTTAATAGAAGAAGTGAAGCAGAATGTTACTTCCAAAACATTACCACATTGGGTATGTCTGTTGTTATCTAGTTCCTATTAATGTGACATTCTAGAAATGTTTTACAGATTCAATCAAACTGGAAATGATAATTTGTCATATGAGTTATCTTTCGTTCACAGGGGCTGATTTGAATTCTGAAAGCTGGTTCCAAAAGGATACATATCAAATGGATGGATACTATTACCAGAGGCACAGGCATATCTCACCTTTATATCAATCTCTGATCCATCGTCAAGACAGTGAGCTAGTAAAATTGCTTATCAAGGCAGGTAAGTCTGTTGGAGTCAAATGCATTGTGCATGTAGAAATATCTAATATAATACATGTACATTATATCAAAGAAATTATCTCATTAACAGAAATTTTTTATATGATATTGATACATGTATATCATACAGCATTAGTTCATGTAGTTGAATGTTATGTAATTATCAAAAATTTTTGAGGGTTTTTATTTTTCTGCTCTTAAAATCAGGTATAATACACACCTCTTTAAGGTGGTTAAACAGTGTGGAAAATAGACTTTTCCTAAATTTTGAACAAGCAGCAAAAAGAAACCTATTTCATCACCTTGCATAAAACAGTGATAATTTTTTAAAAACTCATAATCTTTACTTCAGTTCTTTGGCTACAAATCATCAGAAATCATTATGAATATGTAATTATTTCAAGGTCAAGGATCAGCTGTCTCTGCATTGTGCAGAAATCACAGTAACTTCTCACCTCTGTCATATCTGCCTTATAATCTGGGTCTTACCCTAGCGCTACCAGTTTACTGGACAAAATGACAGGCTGTTTTTGCTTATCGCCCACCCCTTGATATTTCACGTGTATTTCTCGTGACAGTACCTTTCTTTGCTGATAACATACTGTTATTTCCTTATCCACTGTCTACATGCAGCACATATTAAGCAAAATTATCTTGATGTTGAGGTGAACATTGACATACAGAAGTACTGTGTATTACACATTTTTTTTTAATAATTTGTAGTACACACTTTTCTAAATGCTTTGTAGTACACATTTTTCTCTATGATTGATCAAAAGGCATACATGTATAACATTTCCTATCAATAACTTTCAACCAGCGAACAATTTCAAGCATCCCTTATTATGGCTAGAACAATAGATCAGGAGCATATTCTTACTTTCCTGTCTGCCGAATTTGATTACCAGTACCTTGTGGCCTTCATCTTAAGTTTGACCTACATACAACATTTGCCTTCACATTTTAACAATATTAGATAAACTTAGTATTTCACTTGGGTGTTAATAGCATATTATTCTGCCTATTATTCTGTAAATTGTTTCTGTATTTCAGGGGCACATGTTAATAAGTACACTGGGAAGTTTCAGAATCAAACAGATGATGGTGTTGTTTATACTGATAGGAAATTCACTTGTCTTCAACACTGCATAAAGGAAATAGAACAGGAGGATGCTAGAAATGAAATGATAAAAATTCTTCTGGAGCACAATGCTGATTATAACCTATTCAATGACCATGGATCTACTGCTTTACATTTGGCTCTCTGGAGCCATCAGACGTCTAGCATTTTGCTTTTAGCACAGTATGGATGTAATGGGAACAATATAAGCTCCTCAAAATCCTCCCCATTAGCTATACAGATGAGCTTAGGACAGTCTGACCTAGTACCTTTACAAATCCTGTTGAATGCTGGATATGACGTACGTCAAGATTACAAATTTTATGAAATCATGGAATCAGCATGGGCAGAGCATTACAAAGCCATTAATGAGGAAGTGAAAAGATGGCTTCATGAGCCTTGGTCCCTGAAATTATGCTGTCGATTCAGCATTAGAAGATGTTTAGGGAATAAATGCCAACCTAAGGTGCTTTTCAGTCTTCCAATTCCTGTACCATTGCAACATTACTTAAATTTGGCTGACATATAATGTTGCAGGCATAGTCTTTCCAAAAGGAGTATTTCATCTCTGTAGAAGTTAGATCAATCCTCCTCCAAGCTATGAAGGTTTATCTGTCCAGACTTTAGACCCTGTTGCTATGGTGCTAAAGAGATGAGAGTAGCATTCACCATAGAAGACGAAGCCAAAGCAGGTTAAAGTCCCAGCTGAAGCCACTAATCAGTGTCACATATAACTAGGAAGATATTGCAGATAAATTGAGATAAACTGTCTTGCCTAAGAACATTTACAGAAATTAAAAAAAAATTCTATGGTAACCAACCAAAACTGGAAGGCTTCAAAGCATAATGTAAAACATGTTCCCTAAGCAACACATGCTTTACTGCACATCTTACCAAACTGAGATGCAATAAAAATTGTTTATGCCTGTCTGTGTCACATATGAAAATACAAGGTATCAAAGTTAGTTCATAAATAGACGTAGATAAGTAATTGCAGTTTGAAGTGAAATTCAACAACCCCGACTTTCATTTAATGCTTCTGTGAAGATCAACTTATTTTTGTTAAGCCTTATCCTTACATAACAGTTAAAAATATATTAAACACAATGTACAAGGCCCATCAGAACAGAATTCATATTGGGGCGAGATTTTGGAAAAGGCAGTGATATATACACTGTATGAATTATGTGTGTTCAAAAACAATAAGATTTTAACCATTCAAGACAGGCCTGGTACTAGACTGTACACGTAGCCCCCTAGTAATCAAGAGAAGCATTTATGAGACTTCAGTATCATCTTGCCACTATCATATCCAAATTTAAATCAGAATTACACCTTATAGGAGTTGGACATTTAATATACTGAAAATTTAAATGAGCTAGTTGTATTTCTATTGCTTTGTAGACAATGTACACCCCTAAAGTTGGGAGGGAGAAAATGCCAAGAAAAACATCTAATAAAAAACTGTGCATTGAAATAAATATTTGTAGATTACATTAATATTGATTCTTTGTACATGTATATTTAAGAATAAATGCAATGAACTAGTTGATTTTCCATTGAAAGTAGAAAAAGATCAAAATTTGTATATGTTACATGTTCATTGTAAATGTGATTCTCCAAAAGGAGACACTTATTCTTCCTGGGCATATCTGCTTTCAGGAGGTCTGTCATTATCCACCATGGTATGTAATTTTGAGTACCACAGTGGTGTAGCACACTAACTCCCTATAGCTAGTTTGCTTGATTTTTCCAGTGTACAGTGTGCTTACGTGATTATGTGATTAACTCTCGTAGTACATAATATAATTCAGAATTCAATTTTAGTGCATTAGTAAATCTTTTTTTTATACTACTTACATTTCTATAATTGTTGAATTAAAAAAAATTAGTGTATACAATAATTACGGTTTTGTGGAGAATGCAATTCTTTTCATTGATTTCATATGAGATACAGCAATACATGTATTTGAAAATATGTATGCAGTAGATCTAATAAAATTTGTATCAAATATATTTATTCTACAAAATTTGCAATCTATATTAAGTATCAGAATCTTATAAATATAGATAATATATGATATACATAAGAATTTATATAGGGTAAATGCAGGTGTGAATTGCTATCAAAATATTGAAGTGCATTTCTGGATACATTTTACTTTTCAAAAATTTAACAATACAATATGTGCTCTCGAAAGAAACGGTGATCAAAACTTACTCACAAAACTTAACGATTTTCTGTCTGACACTGAGCTATTTGAATGTTTCAGATAACGCTTAAGTGCTCTTACCCTTTTTTCCTAATGTAATGTGCCATTGACACTTTCTACAGTGTTGGTTCACATTCTTTTATATACACAGTGCTAAGTTACCTTTGTTTCTTCTGTGTGGAAGGGCATTCATGGCAGGTTGGCCAGACACTTACTCTTCCATGGCACCTGGTCTCACCTCTGAATTTCAGGGGTCCGTAAATGTCCGCCGTGGTACATTCATTGTTGTTAGTGCCATAGTCCATCGACACCAGTTACTTTCGTAATTTGCATTTATGGCAGTGAGGAGCTCGTAGAAAAATTCCCCATGGAGGATTTGACTTAAGCGTTATACTTTTCCTTATGTTATGTGGCAATTACATTTTCGACACAGTGTTGGCTCACATTTATATGTACAGTGCTGGGTTACATTTATTTCTTCTGTATGTTATGGCATTGATGGGGGATGTGGCTAGCCATACAGGAGACGTTTACTCCATGGGTACCTGGTCTCGCCTCTGAATTTCAGGTGTCCGTGAATGTCTGCTGTGGTACAATATAGTTAATGCCATAGTCACTTGACACCTTTTAGTTTCGTAATTTCTTCATATTCCTCCCTTAATTTTCCATAATCTATTCAAATACAAAATAAAATTTAAAATTCTACAAACCATCTATTATCATAATATTGGACCAGGATGTTAATTTATAATTGGTTAAACCGTATTTCACCGTGATTGCTGTGTAAGCGAATACGTGTATATTTGTAACGTATCTGTATTTGTGGTCGTATCTTGCTATGTCATAAAAATATGTCGAAAATTAACTTTCCATTAACTTGTATGTTTTAGCTCACCAGAATTGAAAGCTCAAGTATGCTTTTCTTATCACCTGCTGCCGTCATCCGTTCGTCTGTATGTAAACTTTTGGCATTTTCGACTTCTTCAGAACCTCATAAAAGATATTAATGAAACTTAGTATACATGAAGTACTATAGGTCTTCTGCCACGTTTGTTAATTTTGTCCAAATCCGTAGATAGGTGGCACCACCATGGCTAAAAATAAGTCTCGGAGGTTACCCCTCTTTTGAAAATTTTCTTCTTCAGAACCACTTTATGAATCGTAAAACTAATGGTATCAGAGTGATCTAGATGATGATGTTTCAGGTTTTTGCATTTCGTTTAAATGGGATTAGTAATATTTGACGTGTTTTTGACTTCTTTTCGAACATTTTCATGCAAAATAGCATGGTTTTCATCAACATTTTTCCTTTTGGTTAACTTTTGATGCACTGAAATGCTTATTTTAGCCAGAATATATTGTAAAGGAATGTTTTTGAGAAAATTTTAATTTTTGGATATTTTATATATATTTTTTTAGGATTACAAAGAAGGTAGGGCGGGAAGGGGGTGTCACATTTTCAAATTTCACTGTAAAACTATTCTATGGATTTTGATGACACTTAATCGAAATAAAGTACTGTAGGTCCCCTACAAGTGCAGTTGTTTTTCTTCCGAATCTGTCAATAGGTGGCTCCACAATAGCCAAAAATAAATCTTAGACGGTACCCTCCGTTGACAAACTTCTTTTTCAGAACCGCTACATACAGATACAAACTGAATGCATCAGAGTGACGTAGAAGGATGTGTGAACAAATGTTACTGTTTTAGATTCAAGTCCGAATGAAAATATCTTATAATCCGGGCCCTCGCAACAAGGTCGCAAGCGGGGTGGGTATAGTTACAGTATCGTGGGTGCGTACGTGTGTCTATAATAAAACATTACAAACACTGTACAAGTCACAGTTTTGTTCTTACTGGATTAATACCTCACATGTATCTTTAATGTAAGAAAATGAAGATCCCTATTGATTTTTATGTTTGAAAGATCATAGTTTAAGATCACTAAAGGTCAATGTAAAAAAAAACTTGGTAGACACTATAGCATCTTCATGCTTCATTACGTCGGTTTTTCGGGGGGGTTTTTCTGCGCCGCCACAAACAACCTTGTCGTAGTGAAGATGAGAAAGTTTATCAGGTGATATCACCTCTAATATATATTGTCGTTAAAAGTCTTTAAAAGTGCAATTTGATTAAAACCATATATTTATTCCGCTTCTCTATTTGTTCCATTGTGTATAAGCATGGAATAAATAGAGAAGCGGAATAAAGATATGGTTTTAATGAGATTATTAAAAGTGAAGTCACCTCCCATATATAATTTCGTATGGAAAGTTTATCAGAGTAAACCACTTACCAAATTCAATGTCGTATAGAAAGTCTATCATATGAAGTTGCCTCCCTTTTATATTACCATTTGTAAGGTTTACGATGTGGTGTCGCCTAACTTTTATGTTCCCATTTTAAAGTTCTTTCTAGCAAGTTGACGTCACCTTACTTATACTTTCCCGTATAGAAAGTCTATCTCGTGATGTCACTCCTATTTGAACCCACCCCTTACCTTATCAAATACAGGAGAAAAAATGAGTTATATCGTGTTTTTCGCGTACCCAGTAGCAGAGTAGCTCAGTTTGGCGAATAAAGACGAAAACAAAATGATTGAGTTGAAAATGGGCATTTAAATGTAATGCCAGAAAAAAAGTTAAAAACACGAACAAACTTAATGTATATGTACAAGCCAACTCTGGGCGTCACAAATATCGCCACAATAAACAACAAACACACCAAAATATAAACAAGAACATTTGGTTAAACATAATCTTCCGCATATCAAAATATATAATTGACGCAGTAGTCTGCTGTGAATATCAAGATTAATATTAATCATGACATTGTCACGAGGAACGTACATGTATCAAACATTTTTGAATTATTCGTTAATAAAGTTACGAAAAAGCATTTGTATGGAGGAGTAAGGGTTGCTTGCTTGCTTGCTTGATTGATTAGTGTTTTACGTCGCTTTCAACAATATTTCAGTTATATCGCGACATGGAAGCAGGAGGTTACCAACCTCTTAAACATAGTGGCACAACCCGGGAATCGAACCCTGATCGTCGGCACCGCAAGCCAAGCGCTTAACCACTACACTGAGGAGAAAGGAGGGGGGGGGGGAGGTTAAAGGGAATACACAATACTTTATGCATTCAAATAAAGAGAACGTGATATCGATTCTGAATCAATTAATGCTTAACTGTATGTATACATGTATGTATTGTAAATTTGGCTAACGCCTACATGTAGATGATTGATTGAATTGAAATATTCGAAACCCGATATATTCCCCATATACATACGATACTTGGAAAGGTGACTTCACGACATTGATTGGAAGTAGCAACATCCATTTACAGCGGAAAGTAAATACTTTCACGAAATATTTTAATTAATAAGATGAATTTGGGGAAACATTTTGATCCTGAAAGTGAGAGAAGAAAGAAACGTCAGCCACAGAGACTCTAGGTAATGAGAAAGTATCTCTTATAGTTATAGGGACATGTGCGAAACACACTTAATGCATAAGAATAGACCAGTTTGACTAAGGGCAAGGTCACATAAAGTATGTGGGGGATACACAAGCTTTCTCGTTGACGTTTGCCCCAGACATAAGTCAAGACTCGATGGCATTGCTCCTATCATCGAGGTCAAAGTTGTTTATTCAAGCAATTACCTCCAAAGATTATGACAAGGTTTGTTATATATTTTCATTTTTATACAGGTGTTAGATCTAGGTTTTATGCCCGTTGTATATACATATATCTATATAACCTACTTTTCAGAAAAATATGTTAATTGATTTTATCAACTTTATACCAGACTCATATATGTTCATACTGATACAGTGTCAGATTAATGATTCTAAATTAATTGGCTTTTTGGTATATTGTTTAAAATAATAACCGTATCATGTACGCCTTATGTATTCGTTACCACTTAAATGTTGAATGACAGTGGCGGATCAAGGATATCCGAAAAGTAGGGGGGGGGGGGGCGCATGTGAAAGTATAGCCGAACTACCGGTACTCGGCCATTTTTATGTGCCATTAATCTGGAGTTTTTAAAATAGTAAATATGTGCCCCCCCCCCCTTCTAAATCCGCCACTGAATGCTTCACTGTGTGGAATAAGTTAATGTGTACACATCAGAGGTGGATCCACCTCACGGGAGGATCCAGCAATTTCTTTGCTGACGTCTACGTCAGGAATTTATTATTTCATCAAAATGTTTGTATATGGCCAAGGGCATTCTTAACTATTTGTCATATCAGTCTGATATCTGTCTTTAATATCTGTCAACATCACTTTTCACATTGAATGACATTAATAAGAAACAAGGTGAAGAAATGCTTTGAAAGATTCTTTTTCTGAACAGATGCAAGTGGAAGAGACCATTCCTGCTACACCAAAATGTTTTGACCATGAAAAGTCCCTATTTTATGTGACACATTTCTTGCATATATTGCATATATAAAATGCCTTTTTAACTCACCTGAGCCAAAGGTGTAAGCAAGCTATTGTGATCAATCACCGTCCGTCGTCCGTCCATCGTGAGCTTTTCTACATTTTCGACTTCTTGTCCAGAACCACTGCACAGAATTTCACCAAACTTCATAGGAAGTAAGTACTCAAGGTCCTCTACCACGTTTGCGTTTTTCGTGCCCATCCGTAATCCAAGATGGCTGCCATTGGCTCTGATTGGTTGACACATTTTTGACTAATTCTCCAGAACGGCTGCACAGAATTCCACCAAACCTCATAGGAAGTAAGTACTCAAGGTCCTCTACCAAGTTACTTTTTTTCATGCCCATCCGTAATCCAAGATGGCGGCCATTGGCTCTGATTGGTTGACGCATTTTCGACTTCTTCTCCAGAACGGCTCACAGAATTTCACCAAACCTCATAGGAAGTAAGTACTCAAGGTCCTCAACCAAGTTTGTGTTTTTTGTGCTGATCCGTAATCCAAGATGGCCGCCATTGGCTCTGATTGGTTGACACATTTTGGACTGCTTCAAAACGACTGCACAAAATATCACCAAACCTTATAGAAAGTCTTTTACAAAAAAAGCAAAATTTTCTACTGAAATGAGCTGTCATTTTATTGTAAGTAAGCAATTTATGCTCAGGTGAGCGATATAGGCCCATTTTGGCCTCTTGTTTTTTTCTACTAATGAAGATTTAAGAGCTCTAGATCAGGACAATTTTCCTATCACTTTTATTGCAACTTATTCATACACTCCTTGCAGTAAACTTTGTTCTTATCCATTTCCCATGTCTTTTTATATGTTTTAATTAGAAGCTTTGACCTTTAAATAACATTCCAAATGGTATATGATATAGGAAACGGTGCTTTCTGCAACCTCTATCTTATAATTATTTACGATAAATTGTTAACAGAGGTAGCTCTAACAGAGAAAATGATTTTATGTGTCATGATCATGATTGTACATATCGATTCTCTGCATGCCTTTCCATACAAATATTCCTTGCATTGTTGAATCTATCATAATTAATCATGTTATTAATAAGAAAATGCTGTTTCAGGTAAAAGAATTGATTCGCAGTCACAGTATAAGTATAAGTAAACTTTATAGTTTTGAGGAAAATGGTCATTTTTTCCCTTTGGCCCTGGTCATACAGTTCTGCTATAGAAAGGACTTGGTACAATCTCTCATCAAATCAGGTATGCATCTCGTTACACTGTCCTCCCATTTCTGTCATGTTATATATTTTTGTACCATTGTACTTGATATTTGACTTACACAAAAGTTTACACAACAAACCCTTATTTAAGAATGTTTAGAACATACCAAAAGAAGAATTTGTTCTCAAAACTTCTGTGTAAATATTAAATCCTCAACCATTGGAACTAGTGCTTTCATATTTCACATGTGTGTTTCTTATGGCTATATATGTGTGTATGTACCTTTTCAATCATACCATCATTCATGATATTGTGACATTGCCCATCAAGTTGACCTATATTTGACCTTATCTTAATTCTTTAACATTGGCCTTCTCTTTTTCGCCATAAGAGATGGGGCTTTGATATTTCACAAATGTGTTTATTGTGGGAAAACCTTTACATTAGTACCATAATTTATGCTCTTGTGACCTTGACTATCAACCTACGTTTAAAAAATTCCTCACTAAAATAATTTTGTTGACATTAGGGCCATAGTGATTCACAAACACATCTGGTTACTTTTGTTTTTGAATACTTGATAAGGGATTTTTACCCAAAACAGACATATATGATCTGTGTTGTAAATTTTTTTTCATATTCAAATGATGCATTTTCCTTTTGAAGCCTCATTACACATTTTACACAAAACATAGGTGTAAATTCACATATGCTAGGATGAGGTGCTAGGATCATGACCTACGGGTCCCAGGTTCGCTTTCTGCCATTGGCACATCAGTGTTCTGTCTTTCGGATGAGATAGTAAAAACAGATCTCCTGCCTCACATATAAAAGATCTGTCACTGCTTTGGGTGGGTCCATTACAAAGGTATAAATTTTCTGTGCAATGCATCAGGCAGATGCCGTCATTATATGCATGAAATAACCATTGAGAGACGTAAAACAATAATTAGTCAATCAATCGACAAAGTGTGTGGACTGTGCTGTATTTCTGTTGTAAGCTTTAATTTAGAAAAAGCGAACCTCCTAGGTATTTCTAGATTATCAACTGTTTTTAACATTGAGATTCTAGCCAAAAAAAAATAACAGAGGAGAATTGAGACCCAAAGGTTTCTTTCCAAGTTCCAAGATAGTTTGCACCTTACCCACACAGAGAGGGAGAAATTTTTGAGTAGTCAAGACTTTAGTAGAAGTAGGAGAGCAGAGTAGTACTTAAAAAAATTTTATTCCATGAGTAGGACTTTCCTTATCAGGTTCTTATTAATGCAGTATCCTAGGTATTTTTTTTTTACCACATTTAGTCAAATTGGAAATGAAAACTTATCTTTTGTTTACAGGGGCTGATTTGAATTCTGAAAGCTGGTTCCAAAAGGATACATATCAAATGGATGGATACTATTGTGTGAGGTACAGACAATATGTATCACCTTTATATCTGTCACTGATCCATCGCCAAGACAGTGAGCTAGTCAGTTTGCTTATCAAGGCAGGTAAGTCTATCAAGGTCATATGCATTTTGCGTGGGTAGGAATATCTGATATGATACATTATGTCAAAGAAAATATCTCATTAACAGATATTTATTATTGATATTAGTATGATATTGATATATATCATATAGCATTAGTTCATATGGTGAAATGATATGTAATTATCAACAATTTGTTAGGGTCTATATATTGCAGCCCTTAAAATCGAGTGTAGTACACATCTGTTTGAGGTGGTTAATTGCTGCAGAAAATAGACCTTTCCCAGTTTTTAAACCAGCAGCAAATAGAAGCAGAGTTCATCACTTTCCGAAACACAATGATAAAATATAAAAAAGTCATGATCTTTACTACAGTTCTATGGCTACAACCATCAGAAATCATTATGAATATGTAATTATTTCAAGGTCAAGGATCAGCTGTCTCTGCATTGTGCTGAACTCACAGTAACTTCTCACCTCTGTCCTATCTGCCTTATAATCTGGGTCTTACCCTAGCGCCACCAGTTTACTAGATAAAGTGACAGCCTGTCTTTGCTGATTCTGCATCTTCCACGCCCCTTCTGTTCTGGGACATATGGCTTGTAAATTGTCTGTCTGTTTGTCTGTGGTAAAATACTTTAGCACTGGTCAAAATTTCTGGACAGAATGAGATGTGTAGTACACATTTTTCTCTATGATTGAACATAGTATAACATTTCCTACCAATAATTTTCAAACAGCAAACATCTGAAGCAGTCCTTTTTATGCCTAGAACAATAGTCGATCAGGATATATATGTATTGTTTTTATCCTATCTGTCTGCCAAAATTGATCACCTTATAACCTTGATCTTCAAGTTTGTCATACATTTGACCTACATTCAACATTTGCTTTAACATTTTAACCATAGGAGATACAACTTTGTTATTTTATATATGTGGTCCTGGGCATGAGATCTTTCTGTTGATTCCATTAATTATGACCTGACCTTGATGTAAAGATGATGGATAAATCCAAACCATAAGTCCGAAAATCATGAATCCAAAGGACATACAAAATCAGTGAAAATGAAAACGAAATAGAAAACAACGGAAAATGTCTACTTGAAGAGGGTATGTGAACTCCCTTGATGGAGTAAAATCAGGTGCCCTAGGAGAGTGAGCATCTCCTGCTTGCTAACAACATCTATCACATATACCCAGTAGAAAGAGTTTGATTTACATTTTGTTGCTTCCAGGAACATAGCATTCCATATTAAAACACATCTTTCTCAACTTGTCTTCAACTATAGATGTGTTTGTCATTTTAAAGCATGTTATTCTGTAAGTTGTTTCTGTATTTCAGGTGCAAATGTTAACAAGTACACAGGGAAGATGCAGAATCAAACAGATGAAGGTGTTGTTAATACTTATTACTGTAAGAAATTCACTTGTCTTCAACACTGCATAAAGGAAATACAACAGGAAGATGCCAGAAATGAAATGATAAAAATTCTTCTGGAGCACAATGCTGATTATGACCTATTCAATGACGATGGATTTACTGCTTTACAGTTAGCTCTTCAGAGACATCAGACATCTAGTATTCTGCTTCTAGCACAGTATGGATGTAATGGAATAAATATAAGCTCCTCAGAATCCTCTCCATTAGCTATACAGATGAGCATAGGGCAGTCTGACCTAGTACCTTTACAAATCCTGTTGAATGCTGGATATGACATACGTCAAGATTACAAATTTTATGAAATCATGGAATCATCATCTTCAGATCATTATGTAGCCATTAATAAGGAGGTGAAGAGATGGCTCCATGAGCCTTGGTCCCTGAAATTATGCTGTCGATTCAGCATTAGAGGATGTTTAAAGAATAACTGCCAACCAAAGGTGCTTTTCAGTCTCCCAATTCCTGTACCATTGCAGCATTACTTAAATTTAGATGACATATATAAATATGGCTGACATAATCTTCAGGTTTTTCATTCCTATAAAAGTGAGATAAATCCTTCTCCATGTTATGAAGGTTTATCTATCAGGCCTTATACTCTGTTGTTATGGTGGAAAAGAAACGAGAGTAGCTCTCATGGTGGACCACCAAACCAGATTAAAGTCTCGAACGGAGCCGGTACACAATGTTACATATACTCAGCTAGACATTGCAGATTCATCGCCTTGCATGAGTATATCACAGAAATTAAAAATGACCAACACAGATGAGGATACTTCCAATTACCAGCATCACACACTGACGCATGAGGGGCTCAGTATAAATTTTTGTACAATGCATATGGCAGATGCCCTCGCCATATACGTGAAAAAATCGTAGAGTGACATAAAATAATAATCAGTCAATCACTAAGTAACAAGCTCGAAACTGCAGGTCTTACAATATTGTGTAGCATTCAGGCAGATGCTGTCACCATCTATAATCGTGGAGTGAAATAAAACACTAATAAATCAATCACTGAGTGAAGTACTCCAAACTGCAGGTCTTACCAAATTGATAATGCCCATCTAAATGGCGTTAACAGTTTGCATCTAGCAATTCAATTACCTTAACCTATACTTAATGCTTCTGAGAATTCAAATGATTTTTAGCTTCACATACCACTTACGATATCAATGTAAGAAATGCACATTTATAAAGATGTACTATACACTACAGAACCCCTAACAGTTGAGAGAAACACTCCTGAGATTGGAGTAAGTTTTTGCGTCTATCAAGTCTAAATTTAAACCAGAGATGGAGGCTTATTTACAATACTCAAAGATTAAAGAACTAGTCATATTTGTTCTGCTGTGTAGAAGGTAATGTAGAATACTGAAATCGAGAAAAAATGTCATGAAAAACGTGTCATGTGCATTAATATAAATGTTTATTGGTAATATTTACATTTATTCTTTGTATATCTTAAAATAAATGCAATGAACTGGTTGATTTTTCATTGAAATTAAAAAAAGTGTTCTACAGTGTACAGAGCATCCAGTATTTGCTTTGTCTATCATTCTGTCACACATTTAGTTTCTGGATGATAACTCAAGTACTTTGCATAATATTCAACCAAATTTGGATAAATGCTTACTTATAAAGAGAGGAAGAACCCAACTGATTTTGGGGTCCAAAGGTCAAGATCACAACTGACGAAAATGGACTGTAATTATTGGTTTGAGGCTGTTAAGTCGTGTACCATTAATCATATTCCAACCTAAGTTCGATATATGCTCACTTGTCAAGAGAATGAGAACTCATTTGATTTTGGGGTCGAAAAGTCAAGGTCACAGTTGACGAAAATAAACGTAGATTGTAATTATTGGTTTCCAGGTGATAACAAGTACCTTTCATTATATTCAAACCACATCTGGATAAATGCTTACTGACCAAGAGAGGAGGAACACTTTTGATTTGGTGTTCAATGTCACAGCCGATAGAAACAGCTCATCAGAATTTGATAATCTTCCACATATTTTGATAATCTTCCGCATATTTTGTAGGTCAAGTTCTTTTTAACTTGTAATTTGAAATCTTATTGAAAAGGAAGGATGCGTACAGATTTGAGGGACAAGGTTACAACTCGGAAGTATTAAAAGGAGTTATGACGTATGAATCTTAAATTAAAACGTTAGAAAAGTTTTGTTGCTGCTATGAAACAAGTCCGCAGCGGGGACATGTGTTTAACAGGAATTCTCTAATTAACATGTTAGTCTGACGCTTTTGAACAGTGCTAGCCAAACAAGAGACGCTTATCCTTCCTCATCCCTGATTTCAAGATGTTATAATCGCAGTACATATATGATTATGTAATACTACGCGATAGCTTTTGTAGTATATAACATTTCTTGCAATGGTTTAATACATCAGTAAATATTTTTTTGCCCCGGATCTATAGATCGGGGGCATATTGCTTTGTTCTGTCTGTCCGTCTGTTTGTTTGTCGTCAACTTTAACCTTGGTCATAGCATTTGAACTGTCAGGGATAGAGACTTCATATTTCACATGCGTACTCAACTAATGAATCCCTTTCAAATGACACCAAAGATCGATGACCCTTTGACCTTGACAATGACCACGCTAGAATAACTTTTTGGACTTTGTTCTAGCCGGCTGCATTAGAAAACGCAGTTTGTTTTCATTTTTTGTACCAAATATATACATGTATACATTTCTTTAAAAAATTCGCAATCTTTATTGATCATCAAAATTGAATAAATGCTGGTAATACTTGATATACATATGAATATATATATAGGATAACTAATTATGAATTGCAATCAAAATATCGCTAGATACATTTAAAACATTCGTTGTTTAAAACATTTATCAATACTTTCAAAAAAGAAACAGTGATCAAAACTATATTACAAAACTAATAACTTAACGAATTATGCCTGGCACTGTTCTTTTTATATCTTTCTTCTTTACGTTTCGCCGTCTTTAAATTTCTGTAATTCATTTAATACATGAAACATTTATTATTCATTATATTGACCCTAATGCACTAAACAATTCTAATTCAACAATTTGCAAAGACCAGTTTAACATCAAAGCTTATGTCCATACTTACATTATTCTTTTTAGTTTTCAATAGTTGAATATTCATGTGTTCTGTGTGCCTCAGTGGAAATCATTAACTTTACACATTTATCTGAAATTTTTCATTATTTGGCAAACTCCTTTTTATTGGTGTACTCTTTTTTCGGCGAGTGAGTTTTGTCGTCTTCTGACGACTATTGTTTAATATGAACATCATTGAAATGGACATTTGTACCAGAGACATATATGCACATATACATATATATGTCGCTGTATCTAATTAATTTCATATTATGAATCGGGAATTTTACTACCAAAACTATTTGAGTCAAAATTTACGTTCAAGTGATAAAAGTAAATATACGTACGACTGTGAAAAGTAAATCTGTTACAAAATGAAATATAAGGGACATATCATTCGTGTACAGAACTAGCTATATCATCTGTAAAATAATGATCTTAACTGATTATCAAAATATTAAAGTAAGAAATAAAACTCAAAATTGTACTACCAATTCAATATTATAATATTATATAAATATATTCATTCAATATTTGTGAAATCGTATTTCGCTATATTTGCTGTGTATAAGCGAATGCACGTATTTTTCTATTGTACTGATATGTCGTCTATACACTATATCGAAAAACTTCATTAACACATACACTGTTCAGTCTTTTAGATCGTTTAACAATGGCCACTTAGAAATCCAATATTGTGACATGCCAAATGTATTATCATTAACTAAGTAAATCATTAGACAATATACGATGATTTTTAAATGCATGAAGCATGAATTTTCTAACATACAATTCGAAAGTATATGTATATATGTGTATGTATGTATGTATAAGACAACATTCAACGAAAAAGCTAATAGCTCCTAATTAAATCTGTATGAACCATGATATGTTAGCCCCATCCCTGACACTATAGAAGCAATTGACATGTCTAAAGGAGGAGGCAATTAGTCCGGTCCTCCTCTGCAGCCAAATTGTAATGGCAATAATGTAACGTACTATTTTTCAGTAAAGTTAAATGGTCTTAATTCTTTTAACTGACTTTGTCATCGAAGTGTGTTTAACCCAAAAAATCAAAAGCTGCAGAAACTGTCTTCTTTGTATGAACGTCTGTGACTTTGACAATTGATTCTATGTAACCAAAAATCATCTCCACCTTGAATTGTCTAACGTCCACGTCTCTTAAGACATTATCGACATCAATTCGAATTTCACCTATTTTTGTACAATTAGTAACGTAACGTGGACAGCCTTCCTTTGAGACGTAAACGGACAAATAAAGATGGAATTGGTCAGGATCGGTAAGTTCTACCCGTTGTGATGAAGGTGGGGATCCAAGAGTGACTTCCTCGCCCTCCTTCACGTGTACTCGGAACCTCTTTTTACACATCTTCTTTCCATTACGATCTATAAAAAGATATTGAATATCATCCACTCCTTCCTCATATGGTAAACATGATTCTATGCCATAGGTATATCTACAAACCCTGGAGTATAATCTGTTAGGATCATGACCGAAGAGGACTGCTCCTTTTAAGACGGCCATGCTGGCCTCGTGTGGGACGATCACACTGACCTGGGGAAAATTGGTTTTGATAGCTTTTTGAAGGATTTTTGATTCCGAGAAACCACCGACCATTAAAATCACTTGCACGTCACGGATTCGCGGCAATGAAAATAGACCCCTTAAATGTTCAACGATTGATTCACATGTTGTTGTAAACAAAGACCTTGCAGTTGTTGCTGACATTTGTATCTTTCCTCTTTTCCAAGATAGACTGTATTGTGATTTCAATTGCAACGCTTCATTGAGGGAAATGTTTCTCATATCGTCGAACGTATCTTTCAAAGTCGATGGCATAATCATTTTTACATCATCATCAGAGTTTGGTTCAATACTCCTTTTTTTCAGTTCAAATACTTGATTGATTAATAATTCATCAGATTTGTTTTCCTTTCGAAATTCGTTTATTACATCTTCACTAAAGATATCCGTGATCATTTCCCAGAATGCTTTGTCTACTGTTGTTCCTCCCCAGCTGCCGCCATTAGCTTTGTATATTTCTTTGATAAGATCATCTCCAACGACCTCATGAACCGTAATGTCTACTGTTCCTCCTAACGACAATGAAAATAAAATTTGTATTTGTATTTGGACTCTCTCTTGAAGTTAAGCCTTTATACGAAATTACAATGTTATGTAAGTTCGGTTAGCAGTGGTAAAATCATTAAAATGTAATTAAATAATTACGACCTACCCGCACGAAGTCGGTAATTTTTTCTTCACCTGGCATGCTCAGTGTATCAATGACCTAGCCAACTAACGCGAGATTAAGGAACTTTCACTAATAACAACAACACTGGTGACATAGACAAAGCTATCGGAGACGTCCTCGACTAAAGACAGAATTCGATAACATCAGGGATGAAAAAAAAAATCTGTGACGATACATTTTTAGAACAAGAACAACATAGATAGAAGTTGCACTAGAGCGATGGGAACGGGGGAGAGTTGTCAATTTACACAAAATACTTTTATGTCTTTAATGTTTACATTTTTCAATACCACGTCAGCACGAGGCCTTGACATTCCATTGTATTGATTACTTGCGTGTTTTTATTATGAAAGCGGTCCGATATTTACTGTCATTAGGTAAGGTAATCTCTTAAAAGTAACTGTTGATAATAATGTGTAAAGTGGACGACATGAAAGAAACGTAAATGCATTTTGTAAAATTCTTTAAAAGAAATTGTTTTAAGAGTCCCTTTTTGGAGCCCCTCGATCAAATCATGTGGGACTACTAATGTGACATAAAGCTTTAAAATGTTCGTTGTATATAGCCAAATCACTATTGACAGTATTACACTAATGACATTTTTTTCTTTTCTTCTGTGCATTTAATATGCGCTTATATATCTTTGAGTTAGATAAAACATGTTTTTACGAAGATATACTCAGCGACACACTTTAGTACATTTTTTTATCACGTGATTTTCTGTCCCGATCTACATACATGTCAAATGTTGTGTAAATGGTGAATGTAACGGACATTTTTCAATTTTTCCTGTTTATAAAAACGTGTCAATGTCGTCAAAAGAGTTGACTTTCGATGTAGTATAACTTTGTTTTGTAGTTTGATTGTATGTAATTTCAGATAATTCAATGAAACATAACATTCTTGTTATATCAATTTTGACAGCTAATGCAACTTTAAATAATTTCACCACTGGATCTGTACAAAAGCGTGAATTATTCGAGAGATGCGGTCAATTCTGTCATAGCCACTAATTGCATTAAGCATTTCTATATTAGTTGAATTTCTTTCTCTTATAATTCAGTTGTATTAAAGGAGAGCTACAGCTATACTTAGAGAGATTACAAGAGCATATATATAGAATAAGTGTCTTATTTTGTGTTTTCATGCAGGAATAAAGTGCAATGGCTGATGCATTTATTAGATATAATGCGCGTTAGCTTTCAACGCCAAAATATCATACTGGAAACTTCCATTTTCTATTTATAAACTGCATCATTAAATCAAGATGGAGGGAAGTTATAAATTGAAAGAAACAGCCGGTGTCCCATGACAACGTAACGTTTATCCAGAATGACATACTTTCGTCGAATGTCAAGCATTAAATTAGCGCAAAATACGACTTTAATGACGTAATGCTAGGTTGGAAATGTCGAACCTTTCATTATGACGTCCTAAGCTTAACAATCAAAAGTCTGTCAAACATCGCTTTTTGTGTTGAAAAGTGGGTCAAATATGGGGCGTAATAACGTCGGGATCAGGAGTTTTATTCACAAAGAAACGTAAGTCTAAGTCTAAGAACTGATACCTAAAAAACCATGTGTTATTATTCTAAAAATTTGTCGAAAGTTTGTCTGTGAATCATGCGCGGATACAGAGGGGGGGGGGGGGGTTAGGGGGGTCTGGACCCCCCTGGAATCCGAAAATTTTACCAAAAAAGGTAATATTTGGGCATTTTTGGGGTTGGACCCCCCTCGTCTAAGAGAAAAATTTACCTTATTTGGTTGGACCCCCTCTGACAAAAATTTCTGGATCTGCGCATGTGAATAGCTTATCAGATATACTATTTACTGAACCTTTTATGAATTCTTAGAATTAAGACACATGTTACCACATAGGTCTCAATTCTTAGACTTCGACTTATGTTTCTTTGTGAATAAGGTCCCAGGTACTACTGTTGACCAACATCTGACATATTTTGTAATTTTCAGAGTTTTCAAAATTTCGTATAGGTAAATAAATTACATTTTACATAAGGTGAATTATGGGCATTGTGACATTGAATATCTATGTGACACGAAACGAACTCTACTCACCAGATAAAATCCAATAAAGATAATAAGATCATGACATTTACATTTATATACACAGAATATTATGAAAGTAGTAGAAACGAAAAGATATTACTTTGTATACGGTACAGTACCAGAGATGGATCCAGATATTTCTTAAACACACACTATCCCTCACAACCTGAATTTACAGCTATTTATAGAAATCATTGATTCGGTACTTTTGTAGATTTCCCAAAGATATAACCATTTTTAGTATAAAAATTTAAAACTTTACTTCTGCAAAAATCATCCATTATTTATGAAATAGAAGGAAATTTTGTGTTATGCACATTAATTGTCCATATTTGCCGAAAGCGACGCCTTCGCGCATATGCAGTAATTTTTCCGAAGTGAGACTTAAACAAAAGAATCAGGAAAATAGAGAAAGTGAGAAGAAACGAGGGGAAAAGAAATATGTTTGGGGATTCTCAGATGAAAAGTAGAGAAGCAGATGTGAATAAAGACATCTTTGTCGTTTTAATCCGATCACACGATTGAGGGCTCATGAATATTCATTATCTAGGAGTGAAATTGCAGAGAAAAGCACGAAATTTCCGATGCTGGCATCTCGTTAATGGTACAACATTTCAAAAGATTTTTGTAAATCTTCGAAATAGTGTCTAATATATGCATATGTGAACTTAAAAACTTACAGTACGTTTCAAAACTTATAAATCCGCTGAGGGATAGTGTTTTCTTTAAACGAGGGTTGTAATTAAAATTCTTTCTTAAAGTTTCATAAAATAACACTATACATATACACTGTACGTATTTTAACGCAAAATTTTATTTTGAAAAATATTTGAAACTTAGAGGGATGTAAATCCAGAAATTCTCTGAAATTACAACTTCCTGTAAATGCAGTTCATTCGCAGATGGAAACTTACCTCCACAATCTAAGACGATGTATTTCGTATTTTCTGCTAAAGCGACGATGTCACTACCAACTTTCTGAATGGCTGAATATCTACAAAACAAGGAGGCTGCTTCCGGTTCTAGGACTAAACTTAACTGATCTGATTCTATGCCAGCCTAATGAAAAGAAAGAGACGTATGCAAAGGAAGAGCGTCAGAGTTATTTTAATTTGAAATATAATTTTCAATGGGTTCTGGTCTGAGACTGGAACATTATACCATAAAAAGGATCAATTATGACAATATGTTATTTTTCCTGATTGCATAAATTATAAACTTTGTGTTAATTGCAAAATTTATTACTAAAATTCCTCAATGTTTTCGTAGAAAAAAGGCTATTGAGTCGATGAAATTCGGTTGGAGTCAATTCTCCAAATAAAGCAATGCTCTGCCCATATTCAATCGCGTGCGTGGATATTCAAAGTGGAAAACAATGTCTCACATGGAGAGCACAGGAAAAAGCAAAAGTGACCACTGGCGGATTTAGAGAGGGGGGTTGCTGGCGTTGCAAACCCCCCCCCCCCTCCTTTGGTCGGAAAATTTTACCCAAAAAGGTAATTTTTGACCATTTTAAGGTCCCCCTCCTTTGCACACCGACTGGTGCAAAACATTAATCACGGGAAACTGTAAACTACCACCATCCTTTTAAAAATTTCTAAATCCGCCTAATGTATGAAGTGTGGTAGAAAAAAAAACTATACACGGACTGTGGAATAAATGTTAGAATCGGGAAAAGATCGAGTTTCATTGACTATCTTGACTGTTCTCATCAATATTCAAAGAGTAGGCATTGTTATGTTGCTAATTTAAAAAGGGCATATCTTGTTAACGACATCGACTTTGGTAACGATACGTTTTACACATTTTAGATAATATACTAACAATCGATTTCCGTTTAAGAAATCCGTTTACATTTTCTTATTCTTTCCCCGCTTCAACTGGATCGTACTTCTTTAACATAAAACATATTTTAACATAAGTTATATCGACCACCATCAAAATGTCCTTGATTTAAGGAATTTTATAGATTAGATTGCCACTGCAGGTAAACAAACGATGTTTTAATGTAGTAGTAGTAGTAGTAGTAGTAGTAATATTAGTAGTAGTAGTAGTAGTAGTAGAAGTGGTAATGGTGGCGGTGGTGGCGGTAGCAATAGTAATAACAAATAATAACAAACTTTTTTTGAAACTTTACTTCCCTACCTTTTCTGCTGCTTCTCGCATGAACTGTTTGGCTGAATCGTTCCATATAGCGGGTACTGTCAAAACCCATTTGATTTCGGACTCTAGTATACCTTTAAATTTTATATTACACTCTGCAACGAGATGTTCCTTGAAGAAATTAATCATAGCTGAGAATACAATCATCGCATCCATTGAATTTTCTTGGTCGTCTTCTAGAGTTGCGTCTCTATCCAAATTCTTTTAAAAACAAGAATTGTTTCTTATATTATTTCGATCCCTAATTATAGAATATCACTAAATATCTAGCAATATGAGACGTTCATAATTAAAGCCAAGACTAAAGACTAGTGAACTGCAGCTTGAATTATTCAATATTATATGATAATCTATATGCTTTGTTTTACAAAATGATCAACAAATTATACCGCTGTCTTGATACAATAATTTTAAATTCAATGTACAATGTATTTTTATTAAGTATATATCATATGGATTACTTCTAATCCATGCCTCTCCATCTTCGCACACAACACACACGTTCCATGGAAAACTACACCAAAGCCACATTAAAACTAGAGCTGTCCTAACAGGATAAATACCCACCGCGTCAAGAAAGTTAAAACATACAATAATTTATCCCAAGATACATCACAGGTATAAATGTAATGGATGTCCCACTTGCGCATTTTGAGGTATAATCAATGAAAACAATCCGATTTGCGTGCACTCTGACCTTGAACTTGTAGATATGATCTTGGTTCAACGTCATTACAAATCCATGGGTCATGGACGACAATTGTGTAAAATATAGTCTTCCAACAACGTAACAGGAAAATGTTATGGCCCAGACAAGAATTCTGACTATGTGTCTACTATGACATCGACATTGTATATATCACCTTGATTCAAGGTAATGACACACATTAGGTCATGAACAATAATTGTGTACAATATTATCTTCCTCCAAATTAAAAAGAAGAAGTTACGACTCGGTCAAATATTCTGGCTATGTATGCACTGTGACCCTGACCTTGAAGATATGACTTGGTTCAAGTTCATGACACACCCTTGGGTCATGAACAAGAATTGTGTAAAATTTGATCTCCCTCCCAAGTAAAGGAAACAGTTATGGCCTGGGCATGTTTCATGGACAGACAGACGGAGAGACACACAGACGGACAACACGCTCTGTGCAATTTGATACACACTTTTGGATCATGGAAGACCCTACATAGCAGTAAGAAGCTATGTCCCGTACAAGGATTTTGAAAATACGTGCACTGTGAACTTGACCTTGAAGGATATGGAGGTCATGACACACCCTTGGACATGAACAACAATTGTGAAAAATGTTATCCATATCCAACATAGCAATAAGGATTTATGGCCCTGACAAAGATTTTGACAACTGTACACTTTGACCTTGACCTTGGAGATATGATCTTGAATTAAGGTCATGACACACCCTTGAGTCATGGACAACAGTTGTGTGATATATCCAAGTCCAACTTGGCTGTAAGAAGTTATGACCCGGACAAGGATTTTGGCTATGTGTGCACTGTGACCTTGACATTCAAGATATGTCATTGAGTCAAGGCCATTATACACTCTTTGGTCATGGACAATAATTTGTGAAATATCATCCAGATCCGATAAGGTTATAAGAAGTTATGGCCCGGACAATAATATTTGCTATGTATGCACTGTGACATTGACGATATGACCATTGGTCAAGATCATGACACAACCTTGGGTTATGTGCAACAATTGTGTGAAATATTATCCAGATCCGACAAGGGAGTAATAAGTAGAACAACAAGAGTTCACAGTATCTTAAACTAAAATGAGTAAGCATGACCTTAATTAGTTATGAAATAAAACTTTTATCGTGAACAAGACCTTACAGAAATTACCTTGAGAGACCTTTCTCCAAAAGCTCTTAACCTTAATAACATTTTGCTGAAGTATGATCAAATTCTGATGAAAGGTGTAGGAGATATAAGTACTTCATGGTATTTTAAGTTATAGTTAATACGTGACCTTCACTTTCAGAAATGACCTTAAGTGACCTTTGTCCAAAAGTCCTTAACCTAAACAACATTTCGGTCAAGTATGATCAAATTCTGATGAAAGGTGTAGGAGATATATGTACTTCATTGTATTCGAAGTCATAGTTAATAAGTGAACTTGTCTTCTCAGAAATGACCTTGAGCGACCTTTGTCCAAAAGTCCTTAACCTAAAAACATTTTGGTGAAATATGATCAAATTCTGATGAAAGATATAGGAGATATAAGTATCTCATCTTACTTTCAGTCATACTTAATAAGTGACCTTGACCTTTCAGAGATGACCTTGAACGTCCATTGTCCAAAAGTCCTTAACTTAAAGAACATTTTGGTGACGTATTATCAAATTCTGATGAAAGGTATAGGAGATATAAGCACTTCAGACTACTTTAAGTCATGGTTAATAAATGGCCTTGACCTTTTAGAAATAAGCTTGAGTGACCTTTGTCCCCAAGCACTTAATCTAAATAATATTTTGGTGAAGTATGATCAAATTTTGATGAACGGTGTAGGAGATATACGCACTTCATGATATTTTTAGTCATAGCTAATAAGTGACCTTGACCTTTCAGAAATGATCTTAAGTGACCTTTGTCCCAAAGCCCTTAACCTAAATAATATTTTGGTGAAGTATGATCAAATTCTGATGAAAGGTATAGGAGATATGAGCTCGGACGGACGGACAGACCCACGGACACGAGATCGACTATATGCTAAGTATTCGGGGAGCATAATAAAAGTAAACGATCCTGTGTCTGTGGCACTCAAAGACAGGAAACTACAAAAGACTAAGCACGTAATTTCAGAACCCCAAAACTCCAAATATGACTGTTCTACGTTCTACATTAGTATTGCTATATCTTTCACAGGAATGCCAATTACCTCACAATTGTACAGCATCATTTTGAACCTCTTGAAGTAATGCCAACCCATATGTTTATCATCGTCAGCGAGGGTAGCGTATTTATCATCTGCTTTAAATCCAACTGAATGCAATGTATTGTCAGGTCGAAACAGTACACTGGATGAAGTTTTTGATGATTGAAATTGGGCAGCCTCGTCCGTCCATGTATAGCTTTGTATCTTAAATGGATCATTTGCATGATCACCTTTTGCCGAGAAAGCATAACCAGAAAATGTTGTTCCAAAATCTATTGCAGCTACTATCAGATGTTTCATTCTTCCACGAGAAACTGCGAAGAGAAAGTGTAGTAAATATACCTGTGTATCTGATCATTATAGAAAGGACGCATGCAGAAATATGTTTATGTCGTTCCAACAAAGTACCATGTCTTTCCCACCAATTATTATCTCGTTCGCACCAGAGAATCATGCTGTTTTCATGAGTTATTATTTCGGTGTTAAAAAAAGAACGTGTAAGAATACATACCTTGAATAAATGGAAAAGAGAAATCGATATCGAATTATCGATATTCGAACGAGAAAAAGTACCCGCGAGTTATTCTTTTGGTGTAAAAAAAAGGTGTAAAACACATGCCTTGAATGAATGAAAAGTGAAATTTTTAAAATTTTCGATAATCGCATCGATAAATTTACAATTAATCCTCACTTATTCAAACAACACATTATATACTGGTCAAGTCTATAAAAAGAAAATGACTGATTTACATACTACTTATGTCCTCATACCTGCTGACAAACCAGCTATTGATATTATTGTTTGAAAAATATACTATATTACAGTCCTTAAAACTTAATGAACTCTAATTCTTCATGTGTTGAAACCCCATTGTTTAATGACATGATCCTATCTGACCATTGTAAAATTATGAGTGACGTCAATTTATCATTGATAAAAACGATCTTCCAACAATATGTTGGCCTCCCAAATTACACAAAACTCCATATAAATCACGTTTTATATCAAATTCTAGTAGTTGTTATACAATTGTGCTTTCTAAACATATTACTTCTGCTCTTACTGCAGTAAAGACCATATTAACAAAATATTGCAATGCTCTTTTAAGCAATAATAACGTCAATTACTTTTGGTCTATCATAAATTCTAACAAAGTCATTAAAAATTCCGTTTGAGAAATTTTGAGGCAAATAACATTTCTACTTTTGAGTTTTCGACACTACATACCTCTCTACCTCATGACTTAATCAAAACCAATTGTTGTCTCTCATACGCTGATGTTTCAACATAGAGTCTAAATCATACCGCTGTACTTCAGGTACATGTGGATTTTCTCAAACAAACAATACGATAATTATAGATATTGGACTTGTACTGAAATGTGTAATGCCATCACATTTGTGATGGATGATATTTATGTACAAGTTAAGGGCAAAACTTATAAACAGATTATTGGAATTCCTATGTGCACTAACTGCGCCCCCTTTATAGCAGATTTATTTCTATACTGTTATGAGAGAGACTTTATGCATTCTGTTCAAACCTCTAAACGTTTCGATCTTATTGACAACTTAAATGACACTTCTAGATCTCTTGATGATATTTTAGTTATCGTTAACCCTAAGTTTATCCACCTGAACTCAATTAAATTAAGCCAATACTTCTGATCAGGAAATACCTTTCTTTGCCTTAAATATTAAAATTATTAAGAACAATATTCATACAAACATGTATGATAAACGTGACGACTTTGGATTTCCTATTGTAAATTTCCCTTATCTTAATGGTAATGTCCCAGACTCCAATCATACGGTATTTATATTAGTCAATTGGTTCGCTTTGCTAGAGCCTGCACTAACGTTTATAATTTTCACGCAAACGGTTCTCAAATTACTTTTAAATGTCTTACTCAGTGTTATAGATATCATAAACTTCGAAAAACTTTTGGCAAATTTTGCAGATCTTACTCAGATTTCGGAAATTCGACTTTTCAACGAATCAAGCAGAATTTTCCATCCCAATTTCTACGGTGATTTAGTGTACGAGCTAGAGAGGGTGAAAGGTTCCGATAATTTCATATCGGCTGGTTCTAAAATTATTAAACGCATTCGCCATTGACAGTTTGACCTCAAGATCATGATCAAGACCATGAGTCTTGTATTGTGTCCCTCTACAACCCAATAAAGTTTTTTACTTAAGCGTTGCACGCTGACTAACAGGGCGATGGGGACTCTATGACGGACCTTGTCCAAACATTTTCAGAGGAGACTAAACCTACGGATAAACACTTATATCTTAGATCGGATTCGTGCCACCCACTACATACGAAGAAAGGGATTGCATACGGACTCGGGTTAAGGATAAAGAGAATTTGCGAAAAGGAAGGGGATTACGAGATACACCACCATGAACTAAAACTACAATTACGAAAACGAGGCTACAGCGGTAGACTGATTGAGAAGCAATTATGTAGTGTGGATAAATTAGATAGGGACGATTTACTTAAACGGAAGGTTAAAGCAGACACATCTGAACGAGTTCCACTAGTGTGTACATTTTCTAAACTACTGCCGGACATAAGGAATATTCTTAAAAAACATCAGTCGACACTGTATAAATCATAGAGAGTGCATAGGAAAACTGAAAATTCTATAAAACAAGATGAAACATCATGTACATGTAAAATATGTAGGATAATTAAAAATGGTGATATTTTTGATTTTAAGAGAAAGAAGTCCTTCAAGACAGTAAAAGACGCGAAGTGTACAGACAGAAATTTGATTTATGCGCTAATCTGCAATAAATGTAAACAAACTGTTTATGTAGGAGAGACAGAAAGATCGTTAAAAGAAAGAATAGAAGAACATAGAAGCGATATAAAGTACCAAAGAGAAAAACCAATTATGAAACATTTTGCGAACCATGATGAAGGTGATCTTCGTGTTGCGGTCATGGCTAGGACTACCGGAGAAAATAAAATATACAGATTAATTGTCGAAGATAACTGGATAAGAGATTTGGAAACGCGCAGGCCAAATGGATGTAATATTAAAACTAACTAACATGTGATTCTATAACTAATTTATGAACTATTTATTTCTTGTGGTGATTCTATGCTTAGTTTTCTTTTAATGCACCCCCACCCTTTTTCGGTAATGAGGGGGTGTTACTTTGCCGCTATCGCCCGGTCGGTCTGTCGTACGGTCGGTTGGTCGATCAGATTGTGATATTATACATATTTATATATTTATGCTTGTATTATTTTGTTGTTTAGTCTATTTTAATGCCATACTTACGCGCGTAATAATGACGTTATGCCGTCAACGTTTATAGGAATTTAGAAGCTTGTTTATATTAGACATGTCAAGATGGATGTTACATAGTTCTTCTGTACTTTTCTAACAATTGCTTGATAAAGGCCAGGAGGCCGAAAATTTGCGGCAAAGAGTGTTTGTGTTGTTTCTTTTAGTGTATTTTACTTCCCTTTGGAGTACTACTTATTCTATCTTATAGAAATTATCATACCCCAATATTTGACGATCAAACGATGAAAAACCCAGAATATGATTCTGAAGATTAGGTCAAACTCCAAGGTAAAAACTAATGGCACCAAATGAGTTTCTGTCAGAAGAAATGTGAAATATCAAAGGCCAATTTATTACGGTTAAAATGTATAATGATGGCAACAAATGAATGTTCTGGTCATTAGAAATATTCATGTGAATTATCAAAGTCGTCCTATATTGAGCGGTTCAAAAGATATAGCCCTAGTTAAAGTTTTGAAATGTAAGTCAAAGGTCAAAGTTAGGGGGTTATAAAAAATATAGCAGCAAATGAAACTTCTGGTCATATGGAATCTACTTGTGAAACATCAAATTTCTTATTTGTAACGGTTAAAAATATAGCCAAGATTAAAGTTTCTGAAAAGTAGGTCCAGGCTCCGGCACCATAAACTGAGAATATACTTAAGTCAAAAATTCATATTCTTCTGTTTATCTATGAATTAATAACTGGGATTTGGATTTTATTTAGTTTCATTCTACTGATGAATAGTATTAAACCATTCTGCATTAAAATTTATTTGAACGTTTGATAATGGAATAAATTAAAATGAAATTTTTGACTTAAGTATATTCTCAGTTTATGGCGCCGGACCCAGGTCCAGGTCACAAAGTCAAAAGCGATGGCACTTAATGAAACATCTGGTTATTGACGAATTTACATATCAAATATCAAAGTCCTATTTCTAATACTTCAAAAGATACAGCCGGGGTTTAAATTTATGAAAAGTATGTCAAAGTGTTGAGGTCAAAATTGAAGTCAATAAATGAAAGCTCTGGTCATTAGGAATAACCCGCGGACGGCGGACTGCGGAAGCCGGGGGTATAACATTAGCTCCGCGGACATTTTTCCGTCGAGCTAATGAAAGGAGATCCACCCTTTGACGGAACAACAACGCCAGTAGAGGACTATATAAATTGCCAAAGTTTGCAGATGCAAACGCGACACTTTGACTTAAGCTCACTTCTGCATTTACATTAAATGAATAATATTTTCAACATATTATTTGACTGCTTTGCTGTAATGAATGGGTGCATAATTACCAGTAAGTCGTGTAGGCATATGTCCATACATAACTGCTCCTTTGATGACATCTAACTGGGGTTCAGCTGATAAGTGCACATGTTTAAACTTTGTCTTCATAAGATGCTGTAGCATTGGTGATGCTGATAGGCCTCCAACCAATATAATCGTATCTAGTTGATGGAGCTTTGGAGACAACCGCAACGCATCTACGTGCTTCGTTATATCTGTCAATGTTTTAGTAAACATTTCCCGTATAATGGTACCATCTACGACTAGCTTATCGACTTTTATATGCACTAGGCCGTTATATTTACTGAGAGGATTGTTTTCCTTGTCATTGTTACTTAGGTGATCCAGCATTTCAGAGGGAATTCTAAGCACAATTTTCTTTGTATCATGATTCAAAGACCTCTTCTTACGATCAAACTGGTGAATTAGATCTCCTACCGGGAAATTCTGAACATGCTCTTCTTTGATTCCGAATACATCCATGAGAAACGCCAAATATTGATAATTGATCCTGTCTCCTCCTCCAGAAATGCTTGATTTGTACAATTCTGTTATTTTAAATTCACTTTTCACATCATACACTGTGATATCAATTTTTCCACCTGTGATAAAAGATACATTCATACATGTATTTACTCAATGAAATATAATGATTATTTATTATAAATAACAGTTGTAACCACTTCATTGTCTATCAAGCTACTGACGAGTACCCAAATCATAAAGAAAGAAAAATATCAAATCCTGTATAAATGGTAAGGTATTATGAGAAGGTATCCGTCAACAAAAGGGGAAACCTCACGTTTTACGTTATACTCAACAGTAGATACCAGCTCGAAATACGAATGCTTACATAACAAATTCAAGCAATTTAATTACCCCATGTATGGGTATTAGACGTAGATTTATTTTTACTTAAATCAATGTAAACATACGGGAAATGAAGCTTCTGTAGGAATTCTTTGACGGCACAATGAATATGTCTACTCAAATGGGACATAACTTTGACACGATATCGTCCTTTTGTTTCATAACTATGAGATAAGGTTAACCCTTTGGTATATTATTGTTGTTTACTTCATATTAAAGTAACATCTTATCACATTTTAGTAAGCAGTGAGAAGAAGGCAGTCACCTGTGGTAAGCGAAAGAGCGAATCATCAAATGATTGATTGTATGATTATTGTTTTACGTCATTCCAAATTATTTCACGATATGGTGACGGCATCACAACGAACCCAAAACAAACAATCAAATATATTTTGTGTCTCATGCTTACTGTGACACGGGAACTCGGTTTTCCTGTCTGAAAGACATAAAACCAGTGTGCCCACGGCGGGAGTGGAATCCGGAACTCAACAATCAGGAGACGAGCACAACATCCACTGAGCTCTCATCAATCGATGAAGAGGACAGATATTGCCAAAACAATACAATCAATTTCTCTGCAGGTATACATCTATGACTTATTCATTACAAAGGGAATAAGTGGTACAACAATATTAAAATGTCACTGTCGTTCTCAAACAAAAATTATGACGGTTTATAACTTACAAAGAAAAAATCCCAAAAATATTAGATGAAACCATAAATATCATAATGTTTTATAATAAAATACCTATTGATAATTAAGTTTTTACCTCCACAATCCATCACAATCACCTTGTTCCCCGTCTTATTCAATAGCATCCTGTCTTGTGCAAACCAAGGTAGCATATATCTCATTAACACGACATCAGGTTCTTTAACAATGACTAAAAAGGGAAGTTTTATCCCTGCCTACAAGAGGAACACATTGTAGTGTATATATTTAAGTAGCTGGCTTCATTTTTATTAATTCTAATAAGTCGACATTTGTTGCTCGTTTCATTATAGATAATCATAGACGTAACCTTAAACGTAAACATAAATCGAGCATTTACGTAAGGTTTTATGTAAGCTTTAAATGTGTTTCACTAATAATCGTAAACGTGGTCGTAAACCTAAGAGAATTCGTAAATTTACGAACAGAGTTACGTAAGAAGGCTTCTTGCGGGAGGAGAAAATTCCTTGGTTACGGCGTACATTTCTACATTCAATTTATAATCTGCTGTAGGATTACTTGCCAATATGAACGCGATATTGAAAACAGTAAAACTTAATTTTTCAGAAACTGCCTTGAACATTTCAGTAAAAGGCTATATCTGGAAAGTCTATATGGAATAGAATCGATAATGCGATGGAAGTTTAGTAGCATTTAAAAAAGGCGAAAAATGGAATTAGTCATATGGAGGAATGGTGCTCAATTTATTCATGCATGCAAATCTTATGCGCATCACGTGGCTTGATATCATGGCCTAAGTTGGGACTGCGCGAATTACAATATGGCACATATGCTTTTCAAAATTGTCCAATTTTTTACCCAAATTGACATAAATTCGTTTTATTTCATTTAAACTGATTCAATCCGGAATTTATCTCGAACTCTCCGATACGGACAGGGCAAATTTATAGCTCGTAATATAATTTCTTTACATGGAGTGAATGGACGGTATCGCTTCCGAATTTCATTCTAAAAGTGAAAGGACTTAAATTTATCAAATTTCGCTCAAAATTGGATGTTTTATTTTTATTGCCATGAGAAGTATAGATTTTTTGCCGGACAAAATTGATCTTCAACACAAAACAGTGAATGTTAGGGATATTTGGTTGGTTCCCCGTTCGAGTCTATGGTAGACATAATGCATATATCGCTTCCAAAATGGCCGCCATGCAAATTAGGAAAATGAGCGCTATTTTGCCATATGTCATTTGCAAGTCGCATGTACGTCGGCGGACTTTTAAAAATTGGTGAAGGGGGTGTTAACTGAGGGGGTGTCTGACCTAGTAATGACCTAAAATTTAACCAAAAACCGTATATTCTGAATAATTTCCAGTTAAAATCGGTCAAAGTTGCCCCCCCCCCCCGTTTTCGGAAGAAAGGAGACACTGGATCCACCACTGACGCAGCAAATCTCGTTTGCACATGTATATTTCGTCCTACAGAATTGCAAACACAGAGCAATTATTTTGTAGTACTACAATAGGCTGTTTAATACGATTTTGAAAGAGGAATCCAGTCCGTTTTCGTAATTGCCGGTCAGGAAGGGGGGTTTACATATCCAAACATTGACCACAATGACCTTTTTCAGTTTGGTTTAGTTTGATCTGTATTATTGTGGTTTGACTCATGTTCAGCGATATCTAAGCCATATATTGTAGAGTAATTCATATTACCAGTTGGGTTAAAGTGTTGAGGATTTCACATTGTGATATATTTGTAGGCATTTAATTTTGAAGCCGGCGTGGCCTAGTGGTATCGCGTCGGACTCCTGATCGGGAGGCCGGGGTTCGAGACCCGCTCTGGTCATGCCGGTGTCATGTCTTTCGGATGAGACAGTAAAAACCGAGGCCCCGTGTCGTGGTATGCATGGCACGTTAAAGATCCCTCACTGCTTCGGGTGGGTCCGTTGCAAAGGTCAAAATATGTATGCCCCGCATCAGGCAGATGCCGTCACCATATACATGAAATATTCGTGGTGTGACGTAAAACAAAAATCAATCAATCAAGCATTTAATTTTGCAGATTTTCAAAATATCACAACAAAAATAAAACATCTCATTAATGGACATTTAGTTCCGTTGATTTTGTTCACACCTGAAACAAAAGCAATTTAAAGTCCCATGAATATTTCTGATATTAAAGTAGTGACCAAATAATGTCATTGTGTAATTTGAATAATTTTATATATTTGAGAATTTTTTTTATTTGTTGTAGATATATACATATTTTTAGATAGTTGTAGTCTTTTTGAGATCATCAAAAAGACTATAGGTCTTGTATTTGGCCCCTCTACAGCCTTATGCAGACTTTTACTTGAACGTTGCACGCTGACTAACAGGGCGGTGGGGACTATATGACGGCCTTGTCCAAACCTCTTTCAGAGGAGACATGGTCCTGAACCTCGTCCCCTCTGACTGTTAGTCGGGACTCCCACAGATCTAGGGTCTTAGCTCGCTTTCAGACTGGCAGAGCACGGTTTATCGTGTTGATGTCGCATATATTTTTATACCATTATGTTTTTTACAATACCTTACGTGTTTATATTTTTATGACCTCTCAATATGCGATACCTGTTGACCCTTGTTCTTTACATGGAGGATTATTTATAAATTTTTAAATGTACGTCTTTTGATTGTTCTGCTGTTACGGTGAGTGGGAAGGTGGGCCCGCAAACCGGTTAACCACACCATTTGTTTGGCTTTTGTCAAATTAAATGACCGTCCTAAGTCGGTATCGTAATTGCACTACAATCAAATATTTTTGTAATGTGTTAAATGTTCTATTATATTATTTATATCCATGTATTTTATAGCTCCATGGTGACTTCTGCCACATAACTGAGCCGGTAACTCCTCTTTTTTCTTTCTTAGTTATGTTGAAAATATGTGAAAATAAAGAGCATGGCCATGTACTTTATAAATTAATTATATTTGGGATGATATAATTTAAGAATCGTAATTAATGCGAATATGTTAAATTTTATCTAAATTTTCTACAATTATTTTAGGCATTTTTAGACATTTCCACTATACAGTCAGGGGTTTACAGAATAAATGATAAATAATAATTAAAAAACGATAATAATAAATAAATAAATACAACTGTATAATTTGGTTAAATTTCATTTCTACCGTAGCCTCGTAGTCAGCCAATGGTAATTAATTTTATTCACTATCAATGCAACTGATTTTTTCTTGTTCCTATCGCGTGTTATTTGTTTAGCAGAATGCAGGTAACGTCATCATGACGTCACTTACAAAACGACCTCAGACTATTGTATATATTTTTTGTAATGGCGTTAAAACTAACACCAGTCTATCTATATATAGATCTACTAAACAAGACAAGACAAAGCAATATCTATTTTAAGTCTGCATGAAAAGAAAAACATGTAAACTATGTACTTTTTTACTTTTTAAATGTTATATATTACTGGGATTACATATAACTCCCTTGTGACAAGATTATACTTGTAACTGCTTTGGTAGTCTGGTATATCGTGTGGCATGTGATCGTCGTGTCTCCTTTTTGTAGACACTGGACACCTCATCCAACATCCACAAAACTAAAATTGACATGAGGAGTGAAACGGAATCATACATTGAGTTCATTGTCATTAAAAGTATCCAATGGCTAACTTCTATCTCTGAAAACCCATTCACGCCAAAACCTACGCTATATTTACCTGATCATTTACGTGACCTAAATACCTTCCGAATTTTGACGTAATCTACGTTACGGATTTTTAGTGAAACGCAATTTCGCTGTAATTTACATTTACGTCTACGATCACATTTACGACTGGTAGTGAAACGATCAACTGTTCCTTTTATTTCCATCACAGACCATTCCTGCAGATTGTACAATATACTCAAATGTAGTTTAATAAGAATGGATGACGAAGACGTTACGTAAGTAACTTCGTTGAAAATAGTAAAGATACATTTATAATTAAACGTTGATTAAAAGGGATTTCACAAAACATTACAGATTAAGAGTAGATGAACCATTTACTATTATACCCAACGACTTAAATGAAACAACTGTAAGCTTACATAAACCTAGAAAAATTGTTTGAAAATTCTAAATAAAATTTCAGTTTAAAATAACAACTCAAAGTTAATAGTATGATGTTACTTTTACTCAAACATGAAATTTTATTGGATGATAGGATGGGATGAGGTTGTTTTATATATTTTCTTGTGCAGTATAGACGTGAGTCTTTCCATGCAATAATAAAGTTCAAGTGAGTTTGATTGGCTGATATTATGCGCAAATAAGGAGGTACTGAACATTTCCTAAGAAGGGAGAAATTATTATTCGATTAAGATATTAATGTAAAATAATCTTGAGTTAATCAATCCATAATATGCCTCAAATGACAATCTGGGACATCAACAAAAACGTCTTTGATATGGTTATTTGCATGTCACATTAGATGATCTTGATGTTTGTGACTGTAAAGTTTGGAATTGTACAATATTAATTCCCTCAAAGAAGTTATCTCCCCTAGTTATGCATGTAAAAGAAACGTAAAGTGCAGAGATGCTGCACGGTGAACTTCATTTTTGTTTATGAATATTGATAAATTACAGTATTACGGAAGTTTTGACCGTGAGTTTTTCCAAAATTTTGTCATTTGTGAGTAAATATGAACAAAATATTGTAATTTCCATAAGGTTCTATACAAATTTTAATCATCTTTATTGAACCGAATAACATTATTTACAAAAAAAGGTCTTATATTGTAAAATGCTCCAAAATAATATATTCATTTTAAAGATAAAAGTTGTATCAATTGACATCTGATTAGTGTATGTTATAGACTGATTACCTTAAAAAGCTAATTTGCTTATAAACATTTTATTTCATAGTGAAATAACAGTTGCTTACTGACGTTTAATTAATCGAGTATTTTTTTTTTTCATATCATGATGATCTAATATGATAGTACATAGTGTCTTTTTATAACTTTTGATATCAAAAGTGATCAAATATTGAAAGTTATATCAACCATAACAACCATTGTGCGAGTTCGACTCAATACTGCACACGACTTACTTTTGTCAAATTAATTGACCGTCCTAAGTCGGCATCGTCATTGCACGACAATCAAATATTTTTTTAATGTGTTATAAGTGCTGGTATATTATTTATATTCATATATTGTATAGCTCCATGGTGAGGTCTGCCACATAACTGAGCCAGTAACTCCTCTTTTTGAATTTTTTTTTAATTATCTTTCATGTGTATCTAAGTAACTGAAGTTAACGGATATAATGGCATTTTTATTTCGATGTCAATCGCAGTTTTTGGATAAACATTGTTAAAGCTTAATGCCAGCGCTAACAAGATTACAGAGGAGGGATTGTCGTAATTTGAGACTCGGAATTTAGTACTTCCGATTACGGAAAGTTCCGATGCTTTACGAAGTATTTAATTAGTAAATTTGTATTTCTTTTCTGTTATTTAGATTTTGAATTTTGTGTCAACAATGTTAATCATTTCACAAGTAATTGAATATGCGGTGAAATTTTTTGAAAATAAATTAAGTTTTCATAGTTTTACATAGAATCTCGGTAGGATTCGGCATTGATACATCACGTGATCAGTGACTTTAGAAAGCGAATTTTACTTAGGTGCGCATTTCCACGAGAAACGTCCAGGGTGAACGACGTATTGTATAATAATGTGTGAATTCATGTAGATTAGTTTAGTGCAATCAGGGGTGAGTGTGATGTAAAATATTGTAATACTGAATTGTTGAAATCTTATATATTTCATATAATTACTCCTGTGATTTCATTTATTACACAGTTTAATTTTGATTTATTTGTATTTGTACTCTTTTTTTTTGGAAATAATGTGTTAAAAGAGGGTTGAATGATATTTTCATTCTTTTGAGCTGTTTAATGAGTATTTCGTAATTTGTTATGTGAATTTTGATACCTTCATATCACATAGTATACAAATTTATTATCTCATTTCAGGTCTCGTTTTCTATGCTTTGTGCTTGATTTTCCAGATAAATGAATCGAACCAAAAAGAGGTCTCGTGGCTTGTAATTGGCTGGTCGGGATTAATTATTCTCTCTTTACATAAATGCCTATATGTTATACAGTAATAACTATAAGTTTTAGCAATTTTGACACCGGTAAATGTGGGTTGTGACAGCGTGACGAAATAGATTTCTATGTCAATGTATATTATTGGAAACTACCTATCTATCATCGAGGCTATCTCAGAAATGAATGCAAATAAATAAAACAAACTTCTCGTTCAACACTGCTCTTCATATTTTTATATATTTTGAGAATACCAATCATTCGGCCACGAGCATCACTGAAAAGACATACCTTGTCGAAATGCGCATATGGTGCACAAAATTAAAAGATATGTATGTTCTATAATTATTGTATTACACCTCTAAAGACAGCCCATGGCATATCAGCAAAATGCATGTGTTTCAGAAAAACCCCAACCATAATTCATGGTCATTTAGTGCGTAAAAATCCCCAAATTATTGCAAAACACAAAAGAATACTAGAAATTCTATATATAACGAACAAAGTATCACAAATAGTCATACTTTGGTGTACGAGCATATGTATATATCAGAACGGAGATTAATATAGGTTAATATTGTCATATTCACATACAAACGTATCATCAGAACAGGGGAATCATAACAATTAAGACAAACTATTCGCAGGAAAACTTTTACCTGCTCCATACTAACTGCAAGGAAATATTCGAGGCAATAATCTAAAATACTTTTTAAAAATCCAAAGCAGTGTCATTGAGGCTCTCACAACATCGATTTTCGGGGGGGGGGGTTCTTTAAAAATGATATAAGCTAATTGATCTAAATACCTTTAAACTTAAACATACCTCTTCCGCGACATCTGTCATGAACTCTATCGCTACTTTATTCCAAGTCACTGGGACAGGTATTACCCATCGAATTTTATCATCAGTTATATTCTTTTCTCGTAACGTATTCAAAAACTGCTGTTTCAAATGATATATCAAAGCTTTATAAACATTCTTTGCTTTGATCTTCTTTCCGCTCTCGTCCGTTAGATAAGCTGATTTCTTGAAATTCTTTATGGAAAAAAATGAGATAATCTATTAAATGACCGGGAGCAAACAACACATGCATATGTTATATGTGTTTGTTTGAGTAACAGTTTAGAATATCGGGTACAAAAAAACCCACCAAGTTCATAAATTCACATTGAAGATAAATTTTAGTGAAATTTATCTTCCAAGAATTCAATAAATTCTATGTAAAAACAGTATTGTAAAATTACTGCATATTCAAAAAACATATATATTACGATACATAAATCAACTCTAAGAGGTTGGAGTTTTCAAATCTACATCTCACAGAATATTTCGATTTGGCGTTTTCAAACTAAGTTTGTAATTCGATAAGGCAAAATATATAAAATGTAGATTTCTTTCAAAGAGAAATATGATTGATATTCCCATATTCATTATTCATATTTTCATTTGAATATTAGAAATATATTTCACCATTCTGTCACTGAGTATCATCTTGGAACGCTTGAAGAAATAAAAATCTTTGTGTTGCCCAGATTCCTTTAACTGTGCGTATTTGTCTTGAGCTTCCTCGCCGAATGCGTCGACCGCACCGTCCAAGTTTAGCAATACATGAGAAGAAACCCTTGATACCAGAAAACCATTGGCTGTTTGCATCAATGACCATACATATTCATGCTTGCCTTTGATGTTTGAACGAGGTGAAAAAACACAACCTAATGATGTTGTTCCTAAGTCGATTGCACACACGAATGTGTATAATGGATCCATCATTCCATGTATCTATGATAAAATAAATACATATTCATCTCATTTTAGAATTAATCATTTAAATTTCATAAAGATTTCAATTCTTCTTCAGTAAGGGCTACATTATTATCAAATCATTTTGAATTATTGAATGTTTTCTTATCCTTTGTCACGAGATTGGATACAAAAATGTCAGTGGAGCTATTAGTTTTGTGTTTACAGGAGGTCAAATGAACTAAAAGGCATTCATTTGCCAATATTTTTTGTTTCTCGATTATCTTACTCCTACTGAATCGAGGGGGTTGTCCACAAATCTCCCTGGTGGGTAGATTGTCCAAACCTGACCATATCAATAACATTAACAGCCCCTCTACTCTCAAACACTGCGAGTGATGTGTGTCTGTTTTCCCTCAGGTCTCACTATTTCTCATACATAATAATAATTTCAAAACTTTGAACACACAAGACAAGAAATGAATTTATCTTCCAGGCAGCAGTACGTGACTATGTGTTGTCGTGTGATAGTGTTCATTACCAACACGATTGTCGTGCGGATAGTATTGCTTACCAGCGCGACCGTCGTGTGGATAGCATTGCTTACCAGCACGACCGTCGAATAGATAGTATTGCTTATCAACACGATCGTCGTTTGCATAGTATTGCTTACCAGCACGATCGTCGTGTGGATAGCATTGCTTACCAGCACGACCGTTGACCGTATATATTAAACTTCCAATGAGGTAAAGTCAATCAGCGGTCACAATAAACATAAATGATTTTTAATTAGGTATTTTGCTTAAAGACTTAATTGAATATTTGAGTAGTTGATTGTATAAATTAATAAATCCGGGTAATAATATTCATGTCAATCATTTCTAATTTTCTTTTTTCTAATTATTGAGGGCTTAAATAATCGTTGAAAATAGGAACGTTTGACTGGGGTGTCGTCTGCTATAAAACTGTTCTAACCTGCTTTGTCCATACACACATCCTCAACGATAATTCAATTGCCCCTGTGATTTCCTATCATTTATATATTTTGAGAGTTCCAATCATTTGGCCACGAGCATCACTGAAGAGACATAAGTTGTCGAAATGCGCATATGGTGCACTAAATTATAAAGTATATATGTTCTATATTGATTATAACCACTAGGCCGGTGTCACTGCTGGTGGACTGATAGTTCCCGAGCTCATCATAAGTTTAGTTTTCAGTGCTTTTGTACTGACATGAAATATATACTTCCAATTTTCAGCCATCAAATTAAGTAAATCACTATAAAACTAAGGAATAGCTCTGTTCTTAGATACATTCTTTGGTTCACTTTGGGTCATTTTGGTTTCAACACTGCTCTTCGAATATTTATATATTTGGAGAATTCCAATCATTTGGCCACTAGCATCACTGAAGAGACATAAGATGTCGAAATGCGCATATGGTGCACTATATTATAAAGTATATATGTTCTATATTTTTTATAATATCAGATGGCAACTATATATTTGTGATACTTAACAATACCGAGCGATGGTATAGTCACGCAGATGGTTTCAGCATCAAAAAGTGTATAGTTGAATTCGTATATGTTTTAAAGGAAACACAATTTCTCCCCTCATGATTATGAGATTAATGACTAAAATGGAGACAAATATCTAAAACCTTGCAATATCTAAATTACCGACACTTTAAACATCTTGATTGTTGGCCATCTAATTTTAATGGATCCGAATGTTTACTCTCTAAAGCAATATCTTAAATAAATTTTAAAAAAACATTGTTAATTTACTCTTTCATGTTTTCTAGCACTTCTTTCACTGGAAGAAGGAAGATTACTGGAATAGACATGCCAATACTGCTATACTAAATATCTTCAATGATAACATTATAAGTATAGAAAATTCTGCATGTCACTCGGTAAATGTACTCGGTTTATTGAAAAAAAAAAACATAGTGGCGACATCGAAAATCTAATCTTCCTTCCATTAAATTCAAATTTGCCTATTAAGGCATCTATAAGATAAAACTTAGATGAGCCGCATACTACCAAAAATATTCCATGCGGCCACGTATTCTGACTGCTGTCATATCAACTGGCCGTCCTACGGCGGTATCCAAATCCAACTTTAATCGAAAATTTTTGTTATGTTTTAAGTGGGGTTTTTTTCTTTCTTTTTGTCAAATTATTACATGATTAATATTGCATTTCCAATTGTCATTCGGCGGAGTTATATGCTTTTATCTTTTCCTCATACAACAAAAAAGGTTATCAACTGTTTGCTTCGATTTCAGATTCATAGATGACTTAGCTTCAATATACCTTCCTGCATTTCCGGAAGAACTGAGCAGCTAATCTATCTATTGAAGTTAAAACTAGAAACTAGCTATAGTGAAACCACAAAGACCACTGTTTCCACTTCGTATCTAGATATTATGTTCTCATACCACATTGATGTTCACCTAAATAACTCATTCTCAGTCTATTTTAGCCTCAGAAACTTTCCTTTTACGGGTAACAATATTCCCAAATCCTGTAGTATATATGTATTACAGTTAAAACTTTTGCCACAGTGAAATCAAATGACTTTGTTCTGGTGACAAAAAGTGACCCTCAGATAAGATGCCGAGTCCTGGTTTATAAATGTTAGATTTTTTAGAAATTCTATTGTCGATACGAGATTTTCCTTATACAGTAAATACAATATGATTCCAAGTAATATTCCATCGGAATATCGATATAAAAGTTAAATAATAAGTAAAGGCAATGACGGACTTCTAGAAACTGAGAATTGGGATCAGGTGTCATGTAGTAGTAGGCATTCCCTGCCGATTGGTCACACTCGTCATTTCCGGATGAACTGACCATGATTTATCTAAATTTAAACTATAAGCTAGCTACATGTATATATCGTAACCACGAAGATACGTTCGTTGCATAGGTTTAAAATCCTTTACGGTATATAAAAAAAAGTACTTTCACTACTTCTTAATATAGAGTCATACACTGCCCACCTCTCCACCCCCATCCCAATTTCTTTCTTCGTATATTTTTTTAACCAACCATGTTTTATCACACAAAATTATCCAACTCACCGGGTGGGAGGGGCGTATTTACCTTTAGAGCATATTTTATTTGTTTGTATCGAAAATATTGTCAGTGAAAAAAAGGTAAACTAAGGAGGAAGTTATTCAGTTAAACTATATGTCGTACCTAATGACATAACTCTAATACATACTTTACTTTTCCAGTGAATGACTGATTCCTTAAATCACCAATTGCATCCGAAAATCCAATATTCCGGGGAGAAGAACATTTGAAAACATCGAGATTCCATATTATACTTCTATCAGTATCTGTAAACCGAAACCGAAAGTACATGATTTGGGATGTTAAAGCTATAAATCGAATGAACGCTGATATATATATATATATATATATATATATATATATATATATATATATATATATATATATATATATATATATATATATATATATATATATATATATATGATGATGATGACGGTCACATGCGAATTATATATATATATATATTATCTGCATGTGGCCGTCACCATATACGTGAAATATTCGTGGTGTGACGTTAAACAAAAATCAATCCATCCATCAATCAATTAATTATTTGCATGTTTAACCTTTCTAGAAAGCTCAGCCGGCTCTGTGTTGCTCTGTAAACCGAAATCGGAAGTACATTTGAAGTATTTAAAACCATAGACGTATAAATAAATACGTCTATGTTGATAAAGGAAACAAATAAGTTTTAGGTCGATGTGGAGAGAATATCGGATGGAAGATTATTTAAGAAGTTAATCCTCTATTTTTTTTTTTTTTTTTTTTTTTTTTTTTGAACATGGAAACTAAAATTTAATAAGTGTGCAATAAACATTTTATGATGGCACTACATTACAACTTTGTCCCTGATACATGTGACTTGATGGTGTAGTAATATAATGACAAGGTAAACAACATTTAAAGTCAAGAATGGTTGCTTTATAAAATTTATCCTAGTGTCCGTTGAAAATGTTTGAAATGAAATAGAACGAACAGTTATTTAAACACGAATTAATGAAACATGCATATGAGGATGATAATCTGTTACCTAAGTTTTTTATATGTTAAATGCTATTATTATTATTAGAAATACAATGCATAGACTTGTGTATGTGCGTGTCACAAGGTGGAAAGAGTATTTTCAGAGAATTGGATCGGAAGCATCACCTGCTCTGATGGAAATTCCCTTTCTGTTTGCCTAGTCGGGTATGAGCGTCCATTGTCGAGCGGCCAGTAGCAGACGAGTACTGTTTTATGTTTGACTACATGTATTTTCTAAATAGCACTGTACTGTAAACTACTACTATACTAGTTGATAGACCTACTGTAATTATATTTTACTTTTTATTGAATATTGAATTTCTTTTATACTTTGAATTCGTTACATATAACGAAACAATGTTATGTAATCAATTAACAGCACGGAAATCACTGGATAGAACGGGGTTTCCCATTCCAGAGGAAAGTAGTTCCGGTAATTGTGACATATCTGCTGCACTCAAAGTTTTGTTGATGCAGAAATCAACTCAGTTTTTAACCAATCATTCGCCACAAGACCATCAACACAAAGAAAATTAATTGATTTTTCTTGGAAAGCAATTAGTATATTTGTTTACATGGATATTGGTTTAATAGTCTTCGATTACATTGATCATAATAATCTATCTTATAAATAAAGTTTATACGAACATATGATTATATTTTGATGCATGATCAATGCGTACAAATTCACCAAGTTTGCACAATCCTCTGGCATCATGACAGGTGTGAACGGTCAGCAAGGGGTCGTTCATTCCTCCATGATCTCACCTCTACTTCTTCTGGGAGTCTGTGATACCCATTTTCTCTATTCTGTCTTACGTAGTAGATGTTTTCTATTTATTACTGTTCGGTATCATGCGATTTTACTTTCTTTTCAGTTTAAAACATATGTACATGCATATATGTAACAAAGTACATTTTACGAAATGAAAATGTCCTGTCGACTGGAAACACATCTATGGAAACACATCTATAATCATAAGTATTATTTATGGATGAAAGTTGGTACATGTGTGTCTCTTGACTTCTAAATGGTGTACTTTTGCCTTTAAAAGTACTGTAAAATTGTGCACTCTAGAAATGTTATTAATAAAATGTGCATTCTAAACATCAAAAGAAACGTTAGTTATCTGAAGTCACGTGATGTTGAACTTAATAATCAATGACGTACTTGAGGTGTTGGAGAAAGGTTTTGTAAGAAATCATTGCCATTCCAATGGTTACCCGCCGACTGTCATGTCTCGATTGTTGATCAATTCGTTAATCATACAGTGATGAATTCATTATGTCTTTGCTTTCTACAGGAAAGAACCAATAAACTTTCAGATGCATCTTCTTCACATACAAATAGTTTCATTTTCCGAAGTCATCACAAATTTTCATAGTTTACTTTCATAAATAGCAATTTTACGTTTTACAGTCAATGTGTTATACTAGAGCGAGTTAAAATTCCAATGGCTATTGTCCTGAAAGTCAGGATGCGTTAGTAATAGACTAGGGAAAGCTCTGTAGTTAATACATGACTCTCATCATACAATACAATATCCAGAAGATTGAATAATTATCTCGATAATCCAGACCAATTTGAACACGTCATTTGACACCTTCCAATATCGGAATTTACCCGATTCAAATCTCTTTAACATGACATAAGTAATGGGTGTTTTGTATGTACTTCTTTTTCAATATACTTTTTCCTGATGTTGTTTGTTACATATACAGTGCTGAATTATATTTGCTTCGTCTGAATTTAAGGGCATTCATGGCGGACGAGGTTAGCCAAACAGGAGACGCTCAATCCTCGGGAATCTGGTCTCACCTCTGAATGTCAAGGGTTTTTAAATGTCTATTATGGCACATTGTTGTTAGAGTCATAGTCATGTGACCCCAGTTACTTTCGTATTTTACTTTAATTTTAAATTTTACTTTCTATTTCCAAATAATTGTAATTGTAAATCATTGTAAGTATATTACTTAATTATGAATACGTTTTACTAAAATATATTTTTGATTGTTATTGAGACAAAACTTAAGTCTGCCAACGGAATACCGTAGATAATGTATCTTCTGTGTAAGTATCATATCATTACGATGGGCACGTACAACGTACAACATCACATTGTTCATAGTATCTCTACATCAAAGCACCAGTAGTTATGGTATTTGTGTTCGACGTTAATCATGTTTATTAATAAAAAAATAAGTGGAATAATTATTAACGCTAGGGTATTAAATAAGTGTTTGACACATTATCATATTTCTCATCACTTTACATTTAATATTAATTAAAATCAAACGTATACAACTCTCCAGTTCTACTCTCTGCATTTTCTTAACAATATTGCAGATATGGCAGATGTTCCACATGATGTCCTATTCAGAGGCATAGATTTCATACTATATTTAAATTCTGTTAGTGTTATCAGTATCAGTAGGTCTGTGTTTAACCTTGCAATAGATATATTTTATTTGCTTATAGTGTCTCCCTCATCCATTTGATTGGTGACTTCTTTTAGGTCAGTAATTGGTTTGCTTATCAAGTATCTTCGCTTTTGATTTACAGATTCGGACTTGAGCATCATCACTGAAGAGACATTAGATGAAACGTGCATATGTATATTTGCTTTAAACACACCTTCGTCATAAATATATTAAGTTACGTAAAGAGGTCTTTATAAAGGATACTTTCAGCATGCCAGCTACATGACAGACATTTAAAAGAGTATTATCCGTGTACTCAATAATACTACATCTATAATGGTTCTGTTTTATATAATTAACAATATATTTAAAGTAACAATGCAAGTGCGTATGTAGGTAAATGAAACATATACCTGTAAAGGATAAGTAAGATATAGAAGTTACTAAAGAGTTATTCATACTGGTTAAAAGAAAAACAACTCCGGACTTTCTAATATATTCCATGGATCATTTGAATCCTCCTCTTTCACCATCATCAACCATTTTGATTAACTAATTATTTCACACAGTCATTTACGTCTTCGTCTTAATATATACAACATTAAGTTCTTTTTGTCAGCACGTCGCTATGACTTATGATATAATTAGCTCGTCTGGTTACACCATGATTCCTGACGACATTATATCAATATGTTATATGTCGGCAATCCACAATATATATTTTTCAGACACATCATCTGTCTCCATCCAGTTACGTTATCATGGCTTGCCCATCGGGAATTTACTTTTCTATAGATATTATTTAAGGAATATTAGTTATCTGTTTATAGAAATGACCACAATTTATTATTGAAGTATGGTAGTTTATCCCATTCACAAAGAATTTTGGGTATGTTTAACTTTATATTTGCTACATTTATTATTCAAGGTATGTCTCTTAATATCATTGGTATTCTAAGTTTAGTAATTGTCATTATGAATAATCTCCATAAAACATGTTTAATCTCTACTTATGATGGAATGTTGAGGTGATCAGTTAAACCTCCTTCATCGGCCATATGAACGAAATGCTGTGGCAGTAAAAAGTGAAGCCTAGCAACGTAGACAATACCTCCCACAACAACGACTAAGATTTACTCTAGTCCCACAGATTCAAGACGAACCATCGTTGACATTTAATTATTCACTGTGTTCTTCACAAACTAGTTCAAGGCTGTAAATATCCCACACACGAGAAAAGTATTTCAAATCATAAAATTACTGTATGTATTTCATTGCATTTCCTTCGCCAGTCAATCATGGAGAGTATATCAATTGGTACAAAGCAAACTGGTTTTGGGGGGCTTTCTTTATAATATAAACTGACTTTTAATATCTTTTAGTAGATATAAAAATTATTTCCCAATACTTGAGTGCATTATAATAACCACACGAATATACTGCATAATGAAAAGGATATGGGATTCAGATTTTGCAATGTTTAAAAGCCAGTTCATGATTAGTAGTCTAAAACTCATCAAACCCAATGACATATATAATTAGCAATAATGGAAAATCAAATAAAAAACAAACCGTTACACATCAAGGTAAATACATAAGGGAACCATCAAACGGAATTGATATTAAATGCCCGGGGAGAAAACAAGCATTTCCTGTTTGTTAGCAATACCTGTGATTAGGTCCGGAAGAAATTATCTAATCAGTTAAATATCAAATATGTCAAATTCGGTATTAAAGACGATCGACTGGGTCTAAAACAAAATAAGTTTCAAATTTGTGATGCTACAACTGATATCGTCACGTCTGCCATGTAGTGGGTTGTTCGTAGGCCATCAACGTTGTCAGATAACAGAATATCTAGTTAAATGTAATTGTTGCTCTCTGTGGTTTCCTTACTTCACTTATATATATATATATATATATATATATGAAAATGTAGAACAGTATACTGTAGGAAATGCATTCAAAACGTATATAAACTTTCATAAACACAGCATGACACAGAAACAAAATACAGGAATATTTATAGACTTTATTTCATATATTCAGATTTTATACAAATGATGAGAAAGTTTGAATTCCGCAATACTTTAAAGTGTTGGTGTATTTTCTCTTCATCTTACAACAATATGTCAACAAAGTATGCTCAATACAGTTTTTTGAAAAATATACACGCATATGAACTAGTATATACTAATATTAATTTAGTACAATAGATGAGGATGTCTTTATCACAGGGCTAGTAAACATTGGTGACCATTATTACCCTGCCAGAACAGATTCAGAATATAATTGTAGACAGCAAGAGAAAAATTAAATATAAGATGGGTGAGTATTTTTCAGACCAGAAAACATAAAGTCAAATATTAATTTTGTATCATTAAAATACCATTGATGTATATGTACTTAGCTTGAAACAACAAGGAAATAAATGAAAGACAGAAGAAACATGCAAAACAGGTTACTCGAAAAACAAATCAAATCGAATCTCTGTCCCAATTGTTTCCATGTCGTTTTCTTTTCTTCCCTTGGTTCCTTTTTCTCGTCTACAGTGTCTGTGTCAGAGTGTATTATGTTTTCTTGTTTTCGGCAAACTTTGCGACCGATACAAAACATCTTTATTAAATACTTTGGTGGGTTTCCGGCATCGTCGTGTAGATGGAGCTTCAGGCTTAAAATCACTTCAAGACACATCACTGCTGATATAATCATGTAACAGAGAAGGATGTACGTGAGAGCTGCAATAGGTTTGGACGACACAGGCAGACTACTCGATGCGAAAGTCATATACACTGAAAGCGCCAAAAGACATGTGATAGCGAATCCTACGCGCTCGCCACTCTCTGCTGGAAGAATAAATACCATTGAATTCAAAACAGCTATAAGGAGAACTGGTGAGAATAAATTTAAAATGAAAAACGCATAGCGCCTCTCCAGTGTAAATGTTAGCTTGGCATATGGCATATCGCCAAGGAGCGATTCCTCGGAATTCGTCGATAAAAGAACCCATAGATTGTTTTCTGAATATACAGTCGTGTATATTGCATCTAGGTTGTCTTCCTTGAGACTCATGTTGATATCAGTTCTGTAGCCCCATGGTACCAGTTCTATCACACACTTTTGTGTATCGAAAGGGAAATGAGTAACGTCTATGTCGCACGTTGTCGATAACATATCCCCCAAGTCGGAACTCACTTCACCATAGTATTCTACAGAAAGGGGTACATTCTGTAAGCCAATTTGAGTAATTTTCTTTGCCGAATTAGTTGTCACAAATACAGGAGTCCATATCAAACTATTGTCAAACTTGATGTTATTGATATTTCCATAATTAGCGGGATTCCATTTCAAAGTCTCATCTGTCCACCTTAAATTCAGGTTCACAACTGTCGTCATTATTCCATCCACTTCATTCAAAGATGTAATGGATTTCAAAAAGAATCTGATTTCAACTTTAGTAGGTTGACTTTGATCGTTTGTTGGACGAAGATATTTGGTGTAGTTTGCCATTAGGTCTGTATAAAGCGCACGTGTATATGTTAAGGTTGTACATTGCACATGACAAGTAAACAATAATCCCAGATATGAAAAGTTCCATATCCACATTGAAGTCATATTTGTTGGCGATACTTACTGCACGATTCTGCGTATGACGATCGTTAATTTTAAAATCCCAGTTCAGTCGAGAGACGTATCATTGCATATGTTTTCAATTTCTAAATTACTAAGACATTTAAAAATCCATTTGTTGTTGAAATACGTCACTCTGTGTATGTTTCACATTATAAATGCTATATTTCTGTCCTTTTAAATTGAGGTTTACGCATGTATCCATCGTTTTATTGTTGTGAAAATAGCAGGGACTTGAGAAAGAAAGAAAAGAAATATATATATTCAGTGCCTTTGAAATAATAACTTCAAGCCAGAAGTATAATTGGAAACTCAAATTCATAGGCGTTAAAGACAGAAAAATAGAATCTAACTATTGTTGACGTAGCATGGAGGTATTCCTCTCAATCAATCAAACAGAGAAGTAAGAAAGAAAACAGAAAGAAAATATTATAGTATTATGCAAACAATAAAGAATGTTTACAGTGTCCACTCATATACATCGCAGAGGAGTTATGACATTGCATAACTTAAAACATACACTTGCTAGACAAAGGGTGTGTATTACAAATTATTCAGGATACGATATTTGCCAACCAACGCCTTAACATCACATGTATCATTCATATTGGTTAATGCTATGTAGTAGAATTACACATTCATTGGAAAATCTTTATATATATCAAACAAATTTACTTCATACTTCAAATTTATAATTCAATGGTTGGTGTTTTCGTCGCTTTTAACAATTTTCAGTAATATCACGACATGAAAGCAGGCGGTAACCAACCTCTTGAAGATAGTGGTATCAAACTCGTATCGCCTGAGCTGCAAGTCAAGCGCTTTACCGCTTCACCAAACCTTTTGGATTTATTGTATAGCTCCATGGTGACTTCTGCCACATAACTGAGCCGGTAACTCCTCTTTTTTCTTACACTTTATATTAACGGTAAATTTAGTTGACTACCCCAAGAAGACATGTGTTTAAACAGATACGCCATTATGAAGAAAATGAAAAGAAGGTATACAGAGACAACTCTTAAGAAATCTAGGTATCAATAGTATTTTGGAGTTCTCTTATATAAAATTACTTTTTATCATCAGATATAGTATAATTGTATTCCAAACGTGTGTATGATCACTGATGCAGCAATAGCTTCCGTCTCAGTTATACACATATACAATCAATCCTTAAATCAATTATACCAAATTAGTTTTCTAGATAATAGCCTGTTGATTTTAATGCTTAGTAATACCGTAAAACCAGAAATTTTCACGAGTATCAAATTTCGCGATTCAGTATCAGCAAAACGTATCTTTATTTTCGCGAATACAATTTTTCGCGATTTCAAAAAAAAAAGAATTTTTTTTTAACTGTGAAATAAAACGACTCTCGTCAAAGAACTAGACATAGACAAGCCATGCCCGCATCTCTGTGAATCAGTTTACCTATATGTATAACTGCGCTTGTTTTCGCTCAAATCCACAGCTTGTAGCTTGTCGGTGCAATCGGCGGAATTGTTGAGTAAAGGAGACTTGAACGGAAATTATCTGTAATTTGTTAACGAAAGCAGTCGAAAATGATAAGTTTTTTATCAAGCAGCAGATAAAATTCCTCAATTTTATTCGACACATACGGGCATATAATTTTTTCAACATACTGAATCATTGTTTTCTCTGCATAGTGGTTTTCGGAATGATTTATGTGGAATTCGGAGGGGAATCGGAATTTCGGGTTGCGCTTATCAGTCTTCCCGAGCATGGGAAGGAACACTCCGTGCATTGACCCAGCGAAAGTACCTTCAAACAATAAATAAATAAATAAACAAACTATACACGTACAATGGCTTTGATTACCATATTATACTTATTTTAAGCAACCGGTTAACCACACCAGTGACGTCTGTTCCTTTTATTGACCATCGTAGGTTGGTATCGTAACTGCAGTACAATCAAATATTTTGTAATTTCGCTCTGTGTGTTAATTTCACTATTATCATGTGTATGTGCTTTTATGTGCATGTCCCTGGTGATTTGTGTCATACAGTCTGGTCAGATGTCTTCTTTCTTCTCTTTGTAAAATTTCAAGATACTAATCAGTACACAGGAGTCGAAACGTGCAATTCAAAATTGAGAAAAGGACCTGGTAGTGCCGAAGATAGGATCAGGCACCATAGAGGAGTTAGAATCTAATGCTGAGGGTTATACTCGCCATTATACCATTGGTATTTTCCAGGTATTTTAACCAATAGTCACATTGAATATGAATGGTGTAACTTCAGTCACAATCAGTTAAACTTCATTACTAATACGAATAGTGTGATATCATATCACCATAGTACAAGGGTTCCAACGAGAACTACAATCAATTATGTAAGTCAGGATGGTTGGTAATGATTTTTGATGTGTTGAAATAAGGCTTTCATAGTAACAATAAAATTGCAAAGTTTTGGCATAACATGCTCTTAGTATTCTTTTCACGTTATTGCTCGGTAAATGAAGAAACAAACTGGGGCTTATCTGATCATTTGGAATATATAGGCACCATATGCATATGATAGTGATAGTATTGTTTCCCTCTATATGAAATTAAGCCGGTGTGGCCTAGTGGATAAGTTGCTCGTGATGGAGAGATCCTGGGTTCGACTCCGGCCCTGGGCGCACCGGTGTTCTGTCTTTCGGATGAGACAGTGAAAACCGAGGTCCCATGTCACGGTAGGCTTGGCACGTAAAGAACCCTCATTGCTTCGGGTGGGTCCATTGCAAAGGTCTTAATTTGTATGCAATGCATCAGGCAAATGCCGTCACTATATACGTGAAATAATCGTGGAGTGACGTAAAACAATATTCAATTGATTAATCAATCTATATGAAAATATAGAAACTTGTAGCAGTAAGATTACCGTTTATATCAACATTTATGTTACAGACTTAAGTACGAATTGCTTAAACTAAGTTTGTAAACTAATTGTAGTCTATCATTTTTCATTAAAAATTTTTGAATATATGAAGCGTAAGTAAGTATCAAAGTTTTCATTTTTAATGACTGATTCTGTATCAAATTCTATAAATGTTACTAACATCTGGCATAGCTATAAGACAGAAGTTGTCAATATAAATTTATTGCACACACATTATGTGTGAGTGGCATCACCATTTATGACGAAGGAATACATTTATGCAGTAGATTTTATACACTTGGTAAATTCGAGAAGTTCCTCTCCTTGTATAATTTCTATGATATTGATATTCATTTCACGTTTTTACCTTAAGTGTGAACAACCCCCCCCCCCCAATCAAACTATTATTGAACGTTTTCATAGAAAGATTAATATTTCAAAGCTTTTGATGATACACGTAATTTGAAGGGTAAGTCAAACCGCCGAAGTGGAGAAATCATAAAGCCATTAATCTTATCATTATTCTTGTACTATTCTTGTAACTATTTTATTCTCAATGAGAAAATCCATTATCCTTCACAAATGTTCAGTATAGCATTAAATCTTACTTATCAACTGAGAATCTAATGAATTTAATTCTAAAATATAAAATTCAACAAGACATTGTATTGTTTAAAACAAATTATTTGATGGGTCAATTTTTCATTTAAATGTGTTATAATGATAGGAGTTTATAGGTGAGTGAGAAACTAAATGTATACTTTTACGAACCAGACGTGAATTCACGTGAAAATGTGTAAAAATGTCAATAAAAGACCTCTTTCTCATTATACTTTTATAAAGGGCGTTTCAATAAGGTGATTTATCTGCCCTTGTTAAGAACTCTCTCACCCTTGCATATCATGGTGAAGTATATAAAAGTTATTGTTAATTAACTTACTGTATTTTACAGAATTATGTTTAATATTTATCTACCATGGTCAATTTACCATATAAATATGAAAAATAAAGGAAACAAATTTTCATCATTCTTTCATCACTTCTGCGGACCTTAATGTACAAGAGCAGATAACTCACTTTATTAAATAGCCTTCGTGTTTATGTTGAGTAATATATGTTTCAATTGATTTGTTTTGCTTTCATTACAATATTAATAATAAACAATTGTCGGTCTGGATAAAAATAAAATTATCTGTCATGACAATACCAGGTATACATGTTATCACTAATAATCTGTTTGAGTGTTTACAAGTTCTTTACAAAATCTTGAAATGTAATTTACATCATTCACATCAAATGTAAAAAGATATTTCCACTGATGGATATAATAAATTGATTTGTTAATATATGTTTCATTCAAATGGTTAAAAATGAACTTAAGGTCGAAAAGTCACAGGTCTAATCTCTTCTGGAACTTTCTCTATATTTCTTTATAAAACACATGTTTTAATTCTCCAAAATGCAATTCTGTCCAGATAACAACTGTCGATTGTTAACCTTTTGAAACAACAATTAGATATATGAAAGATAGAAGAAACATGAAGAGCAAGCTACTCCAAAAGCAAATACAATCAAATCTATGTCCTAAATGTTTCCATGACAATTCTTTTTCATCCTTGTGTTGTTTTTTCCCCTCTACGATGTCGGTTTCAGAATGTATTACATCATTTCGTTTCCGACAAGCACTTACATTCATACACAGAAGTTTAATTAGTGTCTTAGACGGAGCTATAGAATTATCATGTAAATGGAGTTTTAGGCTTATAATAACCTCCAAACACATGATTGCTGAGATGACAATGTATAGAAGAAGAATGTAGATCAAAACTGAGATAGGTTTTGACGACACTGGAAGACTATCTGATGCGAAGGTCATATAAACCGAAAGAGCCAGAAGGCATGTAATGGCGTATCCGATGCGTTCTCCACTGTTTGCCGGAAGTATGAAGACCATTGCATTCAAAACAGCTATAAGAAGCACTGGTGAAAATAAATTCAGAATGAAAAACGCATAGCGCCTCTCCAATGTAAAAGTTAATTTGGCATATGGCATATCGCCAAGGAGAAGTTTTTGGGAATTTGTTGATGATAGAATCCATAGATTGTTTTCTGAATATACAGAAGTGTCGATTGCGTCGATGTTGTTTTCCTTCAGACTCATGTTGATGTCAGTTTTGTAGCCCCATGGAACGAGTTCTATCACACAACTCTGTGTATCAAAAGGGAAATATGTAACATCAATGTCACACGTTGTGTCTAATAAATCACCCATATCCCAATTCACTAAACCGTCGTAGTATACCGTTAGGGGTACGTTCTGCACCCCTATTTTTGTTATCTTTTTCGCCGGATTAGTTGTCACAAATACAGGGGTCCAAATCAAACTGCTGTCGAATTTCATGTCAAAGATATATCCATAGTTTAGAGGATTCCACTTCAATGTCTCATCGACCCATCTGAGGTTAAGATTCATCACTGTTGACATTACACCTTGTACTTCATCCACAGATTTGATCGATTTCAAATAGAATTTGACCTCGACCGTAGTTGGTTGACTTTGGTTATATTTCGGACGAAGGTGTTTCACATAATTTGTTAGCAAATCTGTGTAAAGCGCACTTGTATTTGCTAGAGACGCACATAATACAGGATCCAACAATAACAACCGCAGAAAAAGTGAGATCCAAAACCGAATGGGAAACATTTTTTCTTTTGAATGTGTAATAGAAATTACAAACTTATTTATGACGATTGCAGACTTTAAAATTATGCTTGTCCCGATTTTAAAGCGGCTCATTGGAGGGTAACATTCACTTGACAATTTGAAATAACAAAAGGACATTCGCTCTCGAACTTCTAATCCATTTGTTGTTTAAATAAGTAGCGTATACCTTTCTTGACCAATGGTGCATTAATGTTTCTTAAGATAACATATTAATGAACTATGGTGCTCTTGTATGAATATTTTTATTTCGTGTGTATGAAGGATACTAAATACATTAGCACTCGCCATAGTCAATGTAGCTTATTCAAAACTGTATTCAAATATTATCAAAGTAAATCATTTGCAATACGATCCAAATATGAAAATGAAATTGCAAAAACACTAATAATTTCTTTTAATTTAAATACCTGGATCTAGCATCGTATTTATTTTAATTTATTTTAATTATTTTTCTGTGTATCATTCGTTTCAATCGATCCTTAATGCAGCTCTGCAGCATTTCGTTTCCGTTAGGACGGACAGTTTTTCTATTGATTATATTATTGAGAAATACGACTAACAAGTATGCCTTTTCATATTCATGTTACTTTATATACTTTTAATCAATCGAATGTTAAGATAGAAAACTGAGATACAGAAATGCGCAAATATCCGAATAAACAATTTTCCGGCAGAAAAAAGGATATGCTTGATTTTTAGTTATATTTATCTGTATTTAACAAACCAGTGCAAACTCCTCTGCATATATGCAATAGTAAACCTCCTCATATCGTCAATACCTCCTTATATCATCAATATCGTAATATCGTAATTATTGCTTTATTGAAATTTAAATTATTCTGGAAAAACAATGCTGTCATACAATGTACGCAATATATGCGAACCTATGTAAAAAGGCTTTTTTACTGTTTTGACTTCAAATATTTGCATCAATGATCACTAAAAGAGGATCTCATGGATTATGTAAAAGAAGATCGATTGTATCAAAGCATGTTTTCCTTTCGAATTTGGAAATTACGACAGTAAGTAGAAAAATATACTTGTGTGAGGGATTTATAGTGATCTTGAGTGGTGGTCTGATCATATCTTTAAACCTATCTACTTGATATGCCAAATTGCCCGGAGAAATAAAGACATTATCCTTTGTCTATATTTCCCTCTATATTCATTCTTTTATCTATGGATATGTATTTTATACAAACATATGCATCACATGTATTCCTTGATGCCATAATAGCTACTGTGTCAATTTCATACAAATAAATAAATCTGGTGTAAAGTTTGTTGAATTTACGATTTTTTCTTTGCAAATCAGACCTCAAATTCATCATCATAGTCTATGGTACTAAGATTAACTTATTCATACGCATGCTTGGTCGTTCGTGTCATTGAAAGCTAGTAAAATTCTCCTTTCCAGTGGCTGTTGTAGTAAATCAACAGAAGTCGCTAACTATATCATAATTCGAGTTTTTGTTTGAATATTCTTTCTTATCAGTCTCACAGCCTTCTGTCATGTGTACTGAATTATTAAAAAATGGAATGCGTAATATATCTGCATGTGTTTTTATTTCTATATTTATATATCAATTTTACCTCGGTCTCGTGATGTCCTTTTCGTAACATATAGTTTGAATTATAATTTTCTTCTATATTCAGTTTGGCATATATATTTATGTTACGTTAAGAAACCTATACAAAACCTTATCAATAGCTTCTTTTCCTGTCACAAAGGTTATCCTATCCCCTATAACGGTTTACAATTATTTATACATCGTCTTCATTGCCGTTTAAATCGGGCGATTGTCATGCCATATGCTGTTTGGAAAGAGAAAACCTTTTCATAAACATGTTTTCTACTTTAGGCTTTGATGTTAGTATCTATGAATTATTTAAATGCCAAAAGGATAATGCTTTTTCGTGATATGTGATTTAACCTAGTATCGTTGCCTGTTTTCGTTTGAGCTCTGTGTGTTAAGTACGTCACTTGTGGCAAAATAGAAGGGTCAATATTTTATGTCGTAAAAACTCCACCATAAAACTCTAATCGCTTTTTAAAAGATGATGTTCTAAAAAGAAAGGGTAAAAAGGGGTCACATGGTATAAAGAAAGCAGAGATACAATTCTAAGTCTTATTTTTGTATTATGAGTAACTACAGAAACACAGTCGCATGAGAAACTCATAATCCATGAAGCATAACGCTCAACTTTTGAGTACACTTCGTAGTGGAAGAAGAAGAAGATCTGCTACATTAAACGACAACTGGGTAGATTATCTTGTGTACATATATACATGTGTAGTTTTGTTATAATGTTTTCTATATGAAACGATCATTGTTGACCATTTTAATAAGTAGAGTCCACTCTTCCTTGACAAAGCTTTAACCCCCCCCCCCCCCCCCACACACACACACACCTCAACCCCAGACACCCATCCCCTTTTTTAACCCCACCCCGGCCCTTTTTTCAACAATTGCTCGATCATGACATTAAATACAAACAACACAGAATGGTTAATGTATAACAAACATATACTCAGGGACTTTAAAACGCCTATCTAATATCATTATAGTTTAATCAACAACTAGAGTAAATAGTTGCATCAATCTTGATTTATTTCGAAAATTTGAATTATATTTCACAATATGATTGATACTATCACACGTTTCTTTTTTAAAAAATGATTTGTTTCATCAGTTATGTATACCACGTCCAAAATTTCATGTGTTTTATTTAGTAACGAGTATGCCCCCATTTGCTGTAATGCATGCACGCAATCTGGACCGCATGGGTTGACATAAAGTTCGAATTTTTCTCATAGGAATATTATTCCACTCTTCTTGAAGAGCACGTGCCAACTCATCCAAAGTTCTTGGTTGACGGTGACGTTTACTGAAGCGTCTCCCTAACTCATCCCACATGCGCTCTATAGGATTGAGGTCGGGTGAAAGTGCTGGGAAATCCATTGCATTAATTCCCTGGATGTTTAGAAAGTTTAAGGTGACTGCAGCCTTGTGCGGACGTGCGTTGTCTTGTTGAAACGTCAACGGATTGTTGACAGTTTGATGACGTTGAATTAATGGAAGGAGCTCAGACTGTAAAACGTCATCGATGTAGCGCCTCGCGGTAAGAGTGTTCCTCAAAATAACCAGTGATGACTTGAAATGTTTATTGATGGCTCCCCAAACCATGACGACGCCACCGCCAAATTTGTCACGCTAAATTATGCAGTTTGCGGCAAAACGTTCATTGCGTCTCCTATAAATGCGCTGTCTTCCGTCAGCCATGGACAAATTGAATCTTGATTCGTCGCTGAACACTACGTCATGCCAATTACGTCGATTAGCAAGCATGTTCCGGGACCAGGTCAGACGATATCTTCGGTGGCGAGGAGTTAGGATCAAGCCTTTCTATGGGCGACGGCATAGCAAACCTTGCTCTTTCAATCGTCGGCGAACTGTCCTGGGGTGGATTTGTCTACCGTGACGACCTCTCATGTCTGTTGAAGTGCTTACGGCTGTCGCAAAGCTGTCACGTAGATGGCGTTGCCTTATGAAACGTCTTGTCGTTACGCGTGGCTGACCACTTTGTGGACGATCCTTAACACTTCCTGTGGTCCGATACTTCCGTACAAGTCTCGTGATTGTAGACAAATGGACGTTGAAGCGTCCTATGATGATACCTTGATTTACGCCGGCGTCTACAAGGCCAAGAACAGCATACCTTTGTTGCTCAAACAGTCTCGGCATTTCACGCGTTATTTTTAATGAAACAAAGTTTGAAATCAGGATATATAAAGGTACTAGGTACCAGTATACGTTATTTCTGAAGAAAATGACTCAATGTAGAGCACGTGGTCGAGTGCTTCTTGAAAAGCGCACGGATGAGCAGTATTACGTTATGGTTGAGTGATTTGTCTCGCTGATAGCATGAAAGTTACCACAATCACACAATATCAAGCAGATATTCAAATCGATTTATTTTCAAAACATTTATGTTTTTACATGAAAACAAAAACATATAGGCGTTTTAAAAGTCCCTGAGTATATATGAAGACATTCTTTTAATATTATTGGATGCTAACTACTTAATCAGTTTTTACGATAGACACCATATTTTGGGAATTTTAGGATGAAATGAATTTCGTTTTCTATATCGTTAAAGGTGCATGTTGGTTATATCTTCCTTCCTCGGTTTTCGAATTATGGAAGGATTGTCTAAATATAGAATAGCATATTTTGTGAAAATGGAGTATAGGTTTTGTAAGATAGAACTGGAGAGTGAATTATATACCAAGTGTTGGTAGAGAACCCCTTTGTAAGAAGCTGTATAAACATGTATATTGATAGACACTGTTATTGTCTTGTATCGGAGATACCATGAAAAAAAACTGACTGTGTTACAAAAATATCATTGTGTATTCAGTAATCATACTTGAAAAGAAAATTAAACGTTCTTCCACTAAAAATACATGAAATAATCACAACACTGTCAACAGTGTTAAAATCAAATATTACGCTAAATATTTCTGATTCAAATGAGATATTTTAAAACTGTTTTTGCTGGAGATCAAAGATGTTAGAAAAGTTACGAAACAAACTCTGTTCACAACAGACCATGCATTACAAAGGTTTATAGGCCTGCAAAATTGTGCATATGTATATTGCTGTAAAATTAAAGAAACGAGCCTCTAGACAAATGATTATTAAAATGTTATCGAAAAAAGTACTAGAACAGAAAATTGATTATATCAGTTATTCAAGTGAGAAGAAGACGAGCGCGTAAATATATGATGTAAGAATGATACGACGCGCAATGTGCTCGAAATCATACACTCAGAGACATACATGTATGTCTCTGATACACTCAATCTTATTGAAACGCGACTTGTACTTCGTTCCTCTACGCTACTCTCCATGTACAAGGAGAGTATCGTAGAGGAGCGAAATACAAGTCGCGTTTTAATAAGATTGCTGATACCCTATATTTGTGTCTGGACTGCAGTAGCTACTGAATACTTGCCATTTAATAGATCTAACCAGCATAATTGTTAGTGACGTGTTTGGGGTTTTTTTTTTCTCATTCTTGAAAACTCGATTTAAAATGTAAATCTTTTCGCCGAAATTGGTGGTGCCATTGGCGTTTGTTGTGTTTTTTAGCTTACAACATGATAACAACAATCACTCAACTTGTTAATTACATTCTAACATATTTTAAAATATCAAGTCTTTTTGTTGTGTCTTTATTGTTAGAGGCGGTATTTGCCGTGTTTGAATAGTATTTTGGGGTCTTTTCGACTCTTGCAGTTCAAGGGGTTTGAACATCGACTGATTTTTTATAATATCAGCGTATTCGGGATTTCCGTCTCCGTAATGATTCGTATTGTAATTTTCTATTTCTTTGAAACGTTGAAGAGATGTAGACGAAAAAAAAATCGACGCCGGTGAATGAAAACAAAGAAGTGTTTGAAATTGAAATCTTTCTCAAATGGAAAAGAAACAGAAAAAGAAGCATAAAAAACATAAATCAGAGAGAAGACATGACGGTACTTTTTATCATTGCAGTATCTCATACTGCATTTCTTTCAATGTAATTTTGCTTTCAGAACTTCCTCTGATCAGTATTATTGATTTATTATGCACTGTTATAGCCTTTAGGCTTAAGCATTTGATATGCTGCATACTGCATTCTAAGTAAGTATAAAAGATCGAACCCTCACGAGCCTTTTTCTTGTGGGCGGATGGGGGATGTACCATTAGGAACAACCTCGCCCTTTACTTGTACCTACGTAAAAAGACTCGGACGTCACTCGGCGGAATGACTTACATCGATTCCATGCATCAGTCGGTTTCCGGCATTGTACTCAGTAATATATCAGCGATGTAAAATGTAATCCAGTACACAATCTATGTCATCTATGTCAAGGAAAGTAATGAAAGCTGCAACAGTTCGGGATTAATGTTTAATTTAAGTCCGTTGAATTGTGAAAGTCTTCTACCGTCTTTATTACACGCCAAGCACTGACCTATTTGTCTGGTACACATGCGAGCGTCTATAACTACAGGAACTATTTTTAAATAATGGCTACGAGTGACGTCCGAGATTTTTTACGCAGGAAAATGTCGAGGATGTCTGAATGGGGGATGTACATCTACATGTAACTTTTATTAACAGTGGCATGGCATGAAGATTGGGTGCTCCTAAATACCAAACTCTTCCAAGTACTACCAAACTTTTAAGTTTTTTCGCTTTTAAATGCAATTTCTATGTGTTTCAAACATTTTTTATAGTCCATACGGTCACTGTCCATAGATTTTACCGGAAAATTTTAGACTTTTAAGTCCCATTCATGAATGAAGACAAATAAAGTAATTATTTACGACAGCACGCCACCATATTGAATCAAGAACAATAATGGCTTACGTACGGGAATGCTGTACTGAACTTCCAATTTAGGTTTCCTTTCCAGAATTTGCACTGAGAAAAATAGATTTTTACAAAATTTAAGAAGATAACATGATGTATACCAGCACTGGTTAAATCAATAAAGAATACATGTATATAATTAACAGTTTTTCTTTTAGTTTCGTCAGATTCCACTCTGATTTAGAAACAACTGCCAACAACCTCTAAATCTGTAGTAAGTGAAGAATGTACTAGACAACATAACAGTATTTAGAAAAAAAAATTCTTAAAGCAAATGTTCAATACAGCATTTCCATACGTAAGCCATTATGTTTCCTGATTCAATATCGGGGCATGCTGTCATAAATAATTATCTTATTTGTCTTCAATCATGAATGGGACTTCAGAATGTAAAATTTTCAGGTAAAATCTATTGACTGTATGGACTATAAAACATGTTTGACACACCTAGAAATTGCATTTAAAGCTGTATACCCTAGTACAGTGCATATTATCGGTAAATTTATTTTGAATTGTTTTGATTATGTACATGTATATAAGCCTAAAACATATTGAAAAAGGACTCTTGCAAATGTTGTGATCAGATTCAATGTATTAAGTGAGATATGGCTGTCTAAAATGCGATGTTTGTAAACAGAATGTTTACAACCAACTTATCACGTGATCTAATTCGGAAGCTGCATATCATGGAGGGCAAGGTAAATAAACTTAACGAGTAACTTTAAAAATCTGCGTTCAAGTCTGCTAAAGTTAATATTTACTGAAATTGTTTTCTTTAGGGTCTCTCTTCAACATATTTGTTTTGATTAAACTACGGTTGCACGAAGTTAGGTTATGGTTGTATTTATGGAATACCCTCTTTATTTATGAAGTATTTTCTTTTTATTTTGATATCTCTGAGGGTTTGAAGCAACAAAAAATGTTATTAACGCAAAGTTAATAACTTCAGCCATAAGAGAAAAATACAGTTTTTGTTTTACATGCCCTAATTTTTGAAATTTTACTGAATTGTAGGGTATACAACTTTAAAAGCGAAAAAACATAAAAGTTTGGTAGTGCTTGGTAGAGTTTGGTATTTAGGAGCACAGTGTAGATCTACCTACATGTGAACTATTCAATGACTGGTGAATCAAAATGCTGAAACGGCACCCTAAACACAGCAAAGGCAGGGTTAACACTAGAACAGCACCAAAACGGCTCTTTATATCAACATTAATTGCGGAACAACTTTATCAGGGATGAAAATTCGTTGAAATTTTTAAGAAGCCAAGTGGGCCCCATGTCAAAAATTTTAGGCATCCACATTGAAAACAATTAGCCCACATCCAAAATGACAGTTTTTATTTCATTTGTTACACCAATTTACTTATTTAGTGAATTAATATACAAATGTACCAGAGTAGTTACAATTGCTCTCTTCAATTTAATACTCAGTCTCTCTCAACCTGGTTTGGAGCAGTGGTTTTGAGACACCTTGGATGTGTCTCCACATTTCCTCTGTTATCAGTCAATATGAAACACCTCGTGTGTTTACTCAACAAACAGTTGGTAGACAATTGAGCCAGAGGAGTTCATTTTGATAATGACATAGACTGGCAATGCCTGTCTAGATCTTAAAATATCTTCACGCAGCAATAGCAGGTAACTCTAGTCTAATGATGACATTGACAATGAAGTCAAGAGAGCGCAGTAAGAGTGTCTCATTGACATCGATCAATAGGACGAGACTAGACTAGGGGAAAATTAGTCGGAATTTCATGGTTGCCAAGTGGGCGTTCAGAATTAGATTTTCAGGAGCCCACAGACAAAATTTGGTCGCACTGTCGAGTGGGCAATTGCTTATTTTCATCCCTGTTTATTATATTAAACATACATGTTAATTGTTATACATGTACATACTATGACCACATTATATTTTAATAAACCTTTTTAACAGATTGGGGACAACTTTACATTTGAGAGATAATCACTCAAATAAGTAATTATCTCTGTTTTCAGTAATCAATTTTACCCTGTCATTCTGCTGTGTGGGTGCCATTTCGGTGTTTTGTCTTACCCTTCAATGACAGATGCATGCCCCAATATTGATATCACACCTATCATTGAATAGTTTGTCTGTGGTCTTACTGAGTTATTCAACTTAATTTACTTATTCAAGTTCTTGTATCATTCATTTCCTGCAAAAAAAAGACAAAAACAAAAATAAATCACCTTGATAGCTTGTACATTGTAGATTGATATTTTGGACATACTTACGTACCATACCTTCTACAAAATTCAGGAGTCTGCTATATTAATAGGAGATTGGTAGTTAGGAAAGTGTATATACAAATTTCTGTACATGTAACTCTCAGGGGTCATGGCTCAACCTTTGCTTACAAACAACAAAACATTTGCAAAGCAAACTACTGATATGTTTAAATTACATGTAGTTAAATGTACCTTGAAGACCATATCTAAAACTTATAAGAAAATCTTGATAAGTATAACATCCAAAGGTAGTCATTTTATTTGAAAACATAACAAATCGCAAAGATCGCTTATTAGGTATATACATGTACATGTACCAGGGGTATGTTTGCATTGACGATTTAAAGCCCATCCTCAGATTTCGTGCAAGTCTGTTGCATAGGTCAAAAATTGAAGGAAATGTACATGTATCACACAGAAGCTGCCATTATATACATTACAATCCAGGTGTTTTGGAGAAATTGCACAAAACACAGTAGGAAAAACACTCGAAATCACAGTGGAAATGCAGGTGGAAATTTACCTGTACCCAATACCCATTCACACCTTTGTAAAAACACAGTGTATTGTGTAATTCTTGAAATGAATCTGTTTGTGGTCCACTGTGGCATTAGTCTGAGATTCTCTGCCCTTCTCCCTTTTTTGATATTGCCGGTTCGTGGAGTCCACAGATATCGAAAGTGGGAGAAGGGCAGAAAATCTCAGACTACTGTGGCATGTGGAAAAATTACAAAATACCAAGATTGCACTGTACATGTAGATGAAATAGTTTTGTTAAGTTGTGTGACATTCAAATTTGAACAAAGATGACTTTCTCAAGAAAATGTTTCATTACTTGCATAGTAATCAAAAAGCAGAAAACATATACCACCAACCTTCACGGTACTCTGGCTGACCTATGAAGTACTACTACCCGTAGTTCTTATCACTGAGTAAGGGTCCATACCTAGACTGCAGTCCATTCCAGTTCAGTGCTTTTAAAAAAATTCACTTGGTCAGGGAGCCTGTTAAGTTTAAAAAAATCTTATTCAGGTTAATTTTGCTATGTTAATACACTATGTGTACATCTAATCATAGGGATACATGGATTGTCCATAAAGCCTTATTAATGTTATTTGTGATACAGATGAGCAAGCAGAGCTTGTGTCTGGTACCAGCGGATCAGGTGGAGGTCTGCGTCTGGTCCTGAAGGTAGGGGATACAGCTAGCGAAGTATATAGTCCACATCATGAGCCCAGTAGTAGCAGCAGTAAAAAACACAAACATAAGAAAAAGAAGAAGAAGAAGTCTAGTGATAAGGAGAAGCATCGACACACAGAGGATGTGAGTGGATACACAATGCATACCAGAATTTCAATTCAAATGAATTTAATTCTAAAGTTCAATTTTAAGATGTGTGTCTATAAGTATAAATCTTCAGCATATGTTTAAGTTCTCAAAATTTCTCCATTCCCCTTGTCACAAATTTTTTTTTAAGTCACCTTCTAAACATAGCACCATAAATAGTACATGTATAATAAAATACATATACTTATAATAAATTCTTCACAAACATGCGTTCACCTTGAACCTCTACTACTAGCACTATACTTAAGTTACAGAATTATAAACATCATGTCAATTTTTTAAAGGTTGCCATTATGGCATTAGTAACCATTACCTTTGACACCAAATGATTGATTAACCATATTAGAATACATGTAGGTAACTACCATAGACATTAGTGTGTCACAAATATTGAAGGTTTAGTCTTCAAATTACAAAATAATGTAACGAATTTTTGAAAATTTCATTCCTGTGTAAATTTACTATACATGTACTTATATATTAGAAATCAAAATTTTTATTTTGTCTGTCTTAGGAACAGCAGGGTAAAGTTCAAAACAATGATGATGAAGTAATCTCACAGGAGGAGGAAGATGAACCTGTTGCTAAGAAACCACATATAGAGGTTGCTGATGTGGTTGCTGAAGAAGGCGAAAAAGGAAATTCATCTGGAGTACAGAAGAGCCATGAGGAACATGGCGTCCTGAGAAACTGTTTGAAAACATATACAGAAAATTCTACAAAAGTGTGTTGGAGTTTTGCCACATATCTCAAAAGCACATTTTTTTTATACAAAATGAATTAACACAGATAAATTTACAATCTGATTAAAACCATATCTTTATTCCGCTTTTCTATTTGTTCCGTTGCGGATAAAGATCTAGCGAAACTCCGTAAGGGGTCATGTTCTGGTGAACTCTGATGACGTTTCAGTCACCGAAGCCGTTATTTCCCATAGCCAATACTTGGCTAGGCAAGTAATAGTGACGCAATATGTAACAAAACACTGTTCAAAAACTACCTTGTAGGTCACACACACTGGAGGTGTTAATTTCATTCCTAGAAATTTGTAGATGATCCACTGATTGGCTGGAAATCACCAGATCTTTATCCGCAATGGGACAAATAGAGAAGCGGAATAAAGATATGGTTTTAATCAGATTGATAAATTTATATCCAAATTTTCACTGTGGGATGATTTTCTCTCTGTTTGTGTGCATTGTTTCTTAATCGTACAAATGTTAATAGTTTAACAGAATTCTGAAATCATGAAATCATAATTCTGTTCTGGTTGGCAGTGTTTTTCAGAACTTTATACATGGATATGTAAGGAAGTGTGTACATGTACAATCTGAGTTCTTTATGTTCTCCCATAGTGATAAAAGTTTGGTATATTGTAACAAATAAATTCTTTGCTTCATGTAGCTGTTCAAGTTAATGTACATGTGTAAATACCCGTATATTACCTTCTTACATTGGATGTTAAGTATTCATTCAAAGCACATCAGTTATTTTATTGTAATTCTTAATACCATTAGAAACTACACTGCATTTTGGAATACTTAAATCTGAATTTAAGAGGGAACTTTAAATAAATTATCATAGAAACACCAGTATATTAACAGTGGAGAAAACACAGATAACCAGTAAAGATATCAAAAGGGGCAAACTTGGTGTAGTGATTGAAATGATGGCCATTTAGTTTATTCCGGAATTGTAACACTAAGTTTAAGAGGTTGGTTATGTCCTACATCCATGTTGGAGTTTGACTGAAAAATCATTGAAAATACTGAAAAATAACGTAAATAAAACTACATCCAAATATTAGTGTATTATAATCTACATTTATTCACTCTGACCAGTGTTATACCTGTTTTCAGGAAGGACGTCAATGGTTTCTTTGCCTATCCTGTAAATGACATGATCGCTCCGGGCTATTCCAGTATCATTCTTAACCCTATGGATTTCAGCACAATGATTCACAAGATAGAAAATAACATGTACCGTAATGTCATGGAGTACAAGGTTAGACTAAAGATAATTACGTTGCCTTCAGTTGTGCAAAAATGTAGGTAGGTATATGACAATATAAATGCAACGGTGCCTTTATGGTGATTTAAGATGAGTGTCTTGTTCTTTTTGTAATGTCCTTTGGAAAAAATATATTTAGTTTTGTATTCAAAAGGGATTTTGAACAAAGAGTGGGGCATGGAATAGAAATTAACTACAACCATTCATCTCTGTCAGTTCTTGTTTCAAGTCCACATCAAAACAAGTGTTAAGGTGCTCTAGTGAAACTGGCTGCTACCATATAGGTAAAATACTCCAGGCATGACAGTATGTATACTTGCATCATCCTGGGCCATGTTTCGTAGTCTGCATGCTCTGTTTGATGGAACAAAACAGTGCACATTAACGGTAGAGGGCAATGATGCTATACTTGCTAATTCAGTGTAAATATAAAAACGAAAGTGAGAAATGTATAAATGTATGCAATACCCATGGTGTCCAAGTAGAAGTTTGCATTGTAAGCTTTTATCAAACAAAAGTATTATGTTAATTTATGTAATTGTTCATACTTTCTCAGTAGATAGTAGTATCCTAAAACACAATTTTTAAACTTTATAGAAATGAGATTAGGTGATAAATAACATAATCTCCATAATGATCCCAAAATTGGTGACATTCATAAGTACTCATGTTACAAATTCTTTACAAAACATTTGTTACATGTATTTCAAAATTTTTAATATTTTTTTCTTTTTCTATAGAGTGATTTTGTCTTGATGTGTAATAACGCTATGACCTACAACAGACCAGAGACCATCTACTATAAGGAGGCCAAACGACTGCTACATATTGGGGTCAAACAGATGAGTAAGGTACAAAAAGATACATAATCTTGCCAGTGTTTTGTATAACCAGTTACAACTAACATGATAATAAACCAGTAGCAATTCGAAGAATAGCTATATCTTATCACAATATCAGTAAATTCAGTACTGTCCTTGGATAAGGTTTTCAGGTGCATTTGCATAGTTGGCTGGTTGATTGGTGTTTTACGTCGCTTTCAACAATATTTCAGTTATATCACAACATGGAAGCAGGAGGTTACCAACCTCTTAAACATAGTGGCGCAACCCGGGAATCGAACCCGGATCGTCAGCGCCGCAAGCCAAGCATTTAACCACTACACCAAGCCTGCCCTGCATTTTCATAAGCCATGATATTTTCCTGTTCCATTTCTTTTATGCAGACATAAATGTTTGGTAAATATTTGGAAAGTATTCCTGTTTGAAACTTTTATCTTGACGCTAATAATTTGACTTCAGTTTTCTTCAAGATGTCAGTAATATACAGTCATATTTTCAAGGTTTCCTGTACTAAAATTTGTATATCATTTATTTAGGTTGTAGAAGATTTTTCTGACAGCAGTGTAGTTTATAATTTTCTCTTTTTTTTAAGGATAAATTAATACATATGAAGAAAACATTGCCCTTCCTGGCTAGTCTGAAGTATGAAGAACTGGGTGTAGATGAACCTGATGCAACAAGGGCTGTTGTAGAAGCAGTATTAGAGGAAGAACAAAGGGAAATAGAGAGGGCCAAAGACAGAGAGAAGTAAGGAAGTAGTGTAATAAGGTAGAAGCAGGTAGAGAAACAAAGA
>CM068582.1:30151843-30180595 GCA_035048485.1 Pteria penguin | reverse complement strand
ACTAACAACAATTACTTAGGGAAATCTACCTATAGGTTGATACGTGATTCTCACCATTACACTACGACATTATTCGTTTATCCCAAGAAGGTCTTTCGAAAAAAATTATCTCGATAATCCAGAACCACTTTGTAATAGCGGGGACGGTGGGGGGGGGGGGGGGGGGGGGGGGGGGGGGGGGGCATCTTGACGACCTTCCCAAAATCGGATATTTACCTGTGAATCTCTTTTAATGGAAGACATTATAGAAATGGCTGTAGTTGTATGCACTTCTGTTTCAATGATATAGACTTTTTTCCTGATGTTTTATATATTGTTTTTATATTGCAAACTGGCTCACTTTCTACTACCAACAGAGTTTGTTTCCACATTCACATGTTATACTCACTATACAGTAGGTCTGCAAAATTATTATTTGTTTCGTACTGTATTTTAAGGGCTCAATTTCATGGCAGGGATTATTGGCTAGCCAAGCAGGAGACGCTCACTCCTCCCGGACACACTGGTCTCACACTCTGAATGTCAGGGGTCTGTGAATGTCCATTTTGTGGGTAACATTGTTGTTTAGTGCTATAGTCATGGAGTGAACACCCAGTAACTTTCGTTTAATTTTTAATTTAATTCTAATAAATTATTACTCTTTAATTTTCCTCTTATTTATTTATATCTCGCTTATTTTGACATTGTGTTTTTTGAGACAAAACTTTGTCTTAGACCAACGGAAATACCGCTAGATGAATTGTTAATTCGTGCTAAATGTATAAAATATTGTAATCGTAGATGGAGCACGTATCAAATCGTAGCGCCACATCTACTATTGTTCACGCACAAAGGGAAATCTATTTATCATAATATCCATAGACACCAGTATGGTTTATGGTTAATTTGTAATTTGCATATTAAATTCATGTCTTGTATCAATCTTAAATTGAGAGATATAGTCAAAGAGAAGAATGCCATAATTATTAAAACTCTCGTTCTACACTATGGTATTACATTGAGTGTTTGAAAAACCACATTTATACATATTTCTCATTACTAGTGCATTTACATATAATAATTTTAAATTCAACCGTTACACAACTACTCCAGTTGTCACTACTCACATGGCATTTTCCCAATCTTTTAAACTAACTTGCGCAGATATGACAAGATATTCCACAAAAAATGATATGGACATATATCCCATGTCCTATCTAGAGGCATAGATTTAATACTATATTTTAATTCCTGTTAGTGTTATCAGTATCGGTATATCTGTGGTTAACCTTGTAATAGAGTATACTGTCTCCCTCATGCATAGATATGTCATTAGATTAGATCTTTGGTGACTTCTTTTATGTCAGTAATCGGTTTGCTATCCAGTATCAGCGCTTTTGATTCACAGATTTGGTCTGGAGCATCATCACTGAAGGGACATTAGATGAAACGTGCATATGGTGACCTTATATATATATATATAATCATTTTATATATAAAATATTATAATATAATATATATATAGTATTATATATATATATATATATATATATATATATATATATATATATATTAAGTTATGTTTAAGACGGTCTTTTAAAAACGCGGATACTTTGAGCATCGCCAGCTACATGTACAGACATTTAATAAAGAGTATTATTCGAGCATTTAATAATCCGTATAAATATAATGGTTTCCTGTTTAATATAATTCATACAATATACAATTAAAACACTGTCTTAGTGACCACCTCTTAGTTAAGAGGTCACCTGTCCTATAAAAGTCACACTTTAAAGATTTCCCCAAATATCTATGTTTTCCCTAGATAATAGACCTCTGTATAAACGGTCACCAGTCATATAAAGGCCAGCTTTTGACTCTTCCCTTAGCTAGACCTTAAATAGATAGGTTATGACTATATATTACAAGTGACAACAATGACAGTGCTCATGTAGGAAACGTGAGGTTGGAGGGGGGGGTCCGGGTGGGGGCCGGAGAGAGAGACCCTACTGTGATCAGGGGTGTGTGGTGAGGAGATCCGGGGTGTGTATACCTGTGGTTAAAGGATAAGTAAGATATAAAAGTTACTAAAAGAGTTATTCATACTGGATTAAAAGAAAGTCAACTCCGGACTTTCTAATATATTCCATGGATTCATTTGAATCCTCCTCTTGTCACCATTCATCCAATCCATTTTGATTAAACTAATTATTTTCACACACGTCATTTACGTCTTTCGTCTTAATAAATACAACATTAAGTTTCGTTTTTGTCAGCACGTCGCCTATGGCTTATGATATAATTAGCTCGTCAGGTTACACACATGATTCCTGAACGACACTATTTCAAATATGTTATATGTCGGCAATCCACTAACTTATATATTTTTCAGACACATCATCTTGTCTCCATCCAGTTACGTTATCATGACTTGCCCAATTCGGGGATTCCCAGGAATTTAACTTTTCTTATAGATATTTATTTAAGGATTATTAGTTATCTGTTTATAGAAATGAACCACAATTTAATTATTCGAAGTTATAGGTAGTTTATCCCATTCACAAAGAATTTTGGGTATGTTTAACTTTATATTTGCTACATTTATTATTCAAGGTATGTCTCTTAATATCATTGGTATTCTAAGTTTAGTAATTGTCATTATGAATAATCGTCCATAAAACATGTTTTAATCTCCTACTTATGATGGAGATGATTGAGAGTGATCAGGTTAATAAACCTCCTTCATAGCCATATGAACGGAATGCTGTGGCAGTAAAAAGTGAAGCCTAGCAACGTAGACAATACCTCCCACAACAACGACTAATATTTACTCTAGTCCCACAGATTCAAGACGAACCATCGTTGACATTTAATTATTCACTGTATTCTTCAAAAACTAGTTCAAGGCTATAAATAATCCACACACGAGAAAAGTATTTCAAATCATATAATTACTGCATGTATTTCATTGCATTTCCTTCGCCAATCAATCATGGAGAGTATTTCAATTGGTACAAAGCAAACTGGGGGGGGGGGGGGGGATTTCTTTGTAATATAAACTGACTTTTAATGTCTTTTAGTAGATATAAAAATTATTTCCTAATCCTTGAGTGCATTATAATGACCACACGAATTATACTGCATAATGAAAAGGATACGGGATTCAGATTTTGCAATGTTTAAAAACCAGTTCATGATCAGTAGTCTAAAACTCATCAAACCGAATGGCATATATAATCAGCAATAATGGAAAATCAAATAAAAAACAAACCGTTACACATCAACCTAAATGAATAAGGGAACCATCAAACGGAAGTGATATTAAATGTTCGGGGAGAAAACAAGCATTTCCTGTTAGTTAGCAATACCTGTGACTTAGGTCCGGAAGAAATTATCTAATCAGTTAAATATCAAATATGTCAAATTCGGTATTATATATATATATATATATATTTTCTCCTCATCTTACAACAATATGTCAACTAAGTATGCTCAATACAGTTTTTTGAAAAATATACACGCATATTAACTAGTATATACTAATATTAATTTAGTACAATAGATGGTCTACTTGTATTGAGGATGTCTTTATCACAGGGCTAGTAAACATTGGTGACCATTATTACCCTGCCAGGACAGATTCCGAATATAATTGTAGACAGCAAGAGAAAAATCAAATATAAGATGGGTGAGTATTTTTCAGACCAGAAAACATAAAGTCAAATATTAATTTTGTATCATTAAAATACCATTGATGTATATGTACTTAGCTTGAAACAACAAGGAAAATAAATGAAAGACAGAAGAAACATGCCAAAAAACAGGTTACTCGAAAAACAAATCAAATCGAAACTCTGTCCCAATTGTTTCCATGATGTCGTTTTTCCTTTTCTTCCCTTGGTTCCTTTTATTCTCGTCTACAGTGTCTGTGTCAGAGTGTATTATGTTTTCATTGTTTTCGGGCAAACTTTGGCGACCGATACAAAACATCTTTATTAAATACTTTGGTGGGTTTCCGGCCATCGTCGTGTAGATGGAGCTTCAGGCTTAAAATCACTTCAAGAACCACATCTCACTGCTTGATAATAATCATAGTAACAAGAGAAGGGATGTACGTGAGAGCTGCAATAGGTTTGGACTACAACAGGCAGACTACACTCCGGGATGCGAAAAAGTCATATTACACTGAAAGCGCCAAAAGACATGTGATAAGCGAATCCTAACAACGCGCTCGCCACTCTTCCAGGCTGGAAGAATAAATACCATTGAATTCAAAACAGCTATAAGGAGAACTAGGTGAGAATAAATTTTAAAAATGAAAAACGCATAGCGCCGTCTCCAGTGTAAAATGTTAGCTTGGCATTATGGCTCATATCGCCAAGGAGCGATTCTCGGAAATTCGTCGATAAAAAGAACCCATAGATTGTTTTTCTGAATATACAGTGCGTGTATATTGCATCTAGGTTTGTCTTCCTTGAGACTCATGATTTATATCAGGTTCTGGTAGCCCCATGGTTACCAAGTTCTATCACACATTTTTGTGTATCGAAAGGGAAATGAGTAAACGTCCTATGTCGCACGTTGTCGATAACATATCCCCCAACGTACGGAACTCACGTTACAACCATTGTATTCTACAGAAAGGGGTACAATCTGTAAGCCAATTTGAGTAATTTTCTTTGCCGAATTAGTTGGTCACAAATACAGGAGTCCCAATTATTCCAAAACTAATTGTTCAAAACTTGATGGTGTTGATATATTCATAATTAACGGGATTCCATTTCAAAGTCTCATCTAGTCCACCTTAAATTTTCAGCGATTCACAAACTGTCGTCATTTATTCCAATCCACTTCATTCAAAGATGTAATGGATTTCAAAAAGAATCTGTATTTCAACTTTAGTAGGTTGACCTTTGATCGTTTGTTGGACGAAGATATTTGGTGTAACTTTGCCATTAGGTCTGTATAAAGCGCACAGTGTATATGTTAAGGTTTGTACATTGCACAATGGAAAGTAAACAATAATCCCAGATATGAAAAGTTCTGTATCCACATTTGAAGTCATATTTGTTGGGCAATACTTACTGCACGATTCTGCGTATGACGATCGTTAATTTAATAAAATCCCAGTTCAGTCGAGAGAGCGTATCATTGCATATGTATTTCCAATTTCTAAATTACTAAGACATTTAAAAATCCATTTGTATGTTGAAATTACGTCATCTTCTGTGTATGTTTCACATTATAAATGCCAGATATATTTCTGTCGCTTTTAAAATTGAAGGTTTACGGCATGTATCCCTCGTTTTTATTGTTTGTGTGAAAATAGCAGGGACTTGAGGAAAGAAAGAAAAGAAATAATATATATTCAGTGCCTTTGAAATAATAACTTCAAGCCAGGAAGTATAATTGGAAACTCAAATTCATAGGCGTTAAAGACAGAAAAATAGAATTCTTTTTAACTATTGTTGGACGTTAGCATGGAGGTATTCCTCTCAAATCAATCAAACAGAGAAGTAAGAAAGAAAACAGAAAGAAAATAATTATAGTATTAATCGGCAAACCAATAAAGAATGTTTACAGTGTCCAACTCATATACATCGCAGAGGAGTTATGACATTGCCATAACTTAAAACATACACTTGATTAGAACAAAGGGTGTTCGTAATTACAATATTATTCAGGATACGATTATTTAGCCACCAACGCCTTTAACATTCACATGTATCATTCATATTGGGTTAATGCTATGTAGTAGAATTACACATCATCATTGGAAAATCTTTATATATATCAAACCAATTTACTTCATACTTCCAAAATTTATAATTTCAATGGTTGGTGTTTTCGTCCGCTCTTTAACAATTTTCAGTAATAATTTCAGCGACATGAAAAGCAGGCGGTAAACCAACCTCCTTGGAAGATAGTGGTATCAATACTCGTATCGCCTGAGCTGCAAAGGTAAAGCGCTTTAACCGCTTCTACCAAACCTTTTTTGGATTTATTGTATAGCCTACCATGGTGACTTGCTGCCACATAACTGAGCCGGTAACTCCTCTTTTTTCCTTACACTTTATATTAACCGGTAAATTTAGTTGACCTACCCCAAGAAGACATGTGTTTTTAAAACCAGATAACGCCATTATGAAGAAAATGAAAAAGATAGGTATACAGAGACAACTCTTAAGATAACTAGGCATCAATAGTATTTTGGAGTTCTCTTATATAAAATTAATTTTTTATCATCAGATATAGTATAATTGTATTCCAAATCGTGGTGTATGATCACTGAGTGCAGCAATAGCTTCCGTCTCAGTTATCCACATATACAAATCAATCCTTAAATCAATTATTACCAAATTAGTTTTCTAGATTAATAGGGCCTGTTGATTTTAATGACTTAGTAATACACGTAAAACCAGAAATTTTCACGAGTATCAATATTTCGCGATTCAGTTATCATGCAAAACGTACTCATTTATTTTCGCGAATACAATTTTTCTTCGGACGATTTCAAAAAAAAAAATGATTTTTTTTTTTTTAACTATGAAATTAAAAACGACTCTCGTCAAAGAACTAGACATAGACATAGCCATGCCCGCATCTCTGTGGAATCAGTTTACCTATATGTATAACTGAAGCTTGTTTTCGCTCAAAATCCACAGCTTGTAGCTTGTCGGTGCAATCGGCGGATATTGGTTGAGTAAAGGAGACTTGAACGGAAATTATCCTGTAATTTGTTAACGAAAGCAGTTCGTAAAATGATAAAGTTTTTTATCAAGCAGTAGCAGATAAAATTCCTCAATTTTAATTCGAACACATACGGGCATACTAATTTTTTTTCCAATCTTACTGAAATCGATTGTTTTCTCTGCATAGTGGTTTTCCTGGAATGATTTATGTGTGGAATTCGGAGGGGAATCGGAATTTCGGGTTGCGCTTAACAGTCTTTTCCCGAGCATTGGGAAGGAACACTCCGTGCATTGACCCAGCGAAAAGTACCTGTCAAACAATAAATTAATAAATAAATAAACAATACACGTAATCAATGGCTTTGATTACCTATTAATTATACTTATTTTTAAATATGCAAACAACGGTTAACCACAAACCAGTGACGTCTGTTCCGTCTTATTGACCATCGTAGGTTTGGTATCGTAACTGCAGTACAATTCAAATATTTTGTAATTTCGCTCTGTGTGTTTAAATTTCACCTATTATCAATGTGTATGTGATTTTAATGTGGCATGTCCCTGACGGTGATTTGTGTCCATTACAGTCTGGTCCAGATGTCTTCTTTCTTCTCTTTGTAAAATTATCAAGATACTAATCAGTACACAGTGAGTCGAAACGTGCTAATTTCAAAATTGAGGAAAAGGACCTGGTAGTTGCCGAAGATAGGAATCAGGCCACCATAGAGGAGTTAGACATCTAAATGCTTAGGGTTATACTCGCCATTAATTACCATTGGTATTTTCCAGGTATTTTAACCAATAGTCACGATTTGAATATGAATGGTGTTAACTTCAGTCACAATCAGTCTTAAACTTCATTACTAATTAAGAATAGTGTGATATCATTATCACCATAGTACAAGGGTTCCTAAGTGAACTACAATCAAATTATGTAAGGTCAGGATGGTTTGGTAATGATTTTTGATGTGTTGAAATAAGGCTTTCATAGTAAACAATAAAATCTGCAAAGTTTTGGCATAAACATGCTCTTAGTATTCTTTTCACGTTGTCGCTCGGTAAATGAAGAAACGCAAAAACTGGGGCTTATCTGATCATCATTGGAATCTATAGGCACTCATAATGCAAAATGATAGTGATAGTATTGTTTCCCTCTATATGAAAATTAAGCCGGTGTGGCCTAGTGGATAAGTTGCTCGGCTCGTGATGGAGAGATCCTGGGTTCGACTTCCGGCCCTGGGCCGCACCGGTTGTTCTGTCTTTCGAATGAGGACAGTGAAAAACCGAGGTCCCATGTCACGGTAGGCTTGGCACGTAAAGAACCCTCATTGCTTCGGGTGGGGTCACGTTGCAAAGGTCTTAATATTGTATTGCCAATGCATCGAGGTCAGGCAGATGCCCGTTCATCTATATACGTGAAATACTAACGTGGAGGGTGACGTTAAAACAAATATTCAATTGGATTAATCAATCTATATGAAAATATAGAAACTTATGTAGCAGTAAGATTACCGTTTAAATCAAACATTTATGTTGACAGAACTTAAGTACGAATTGCTTAACAAACTAAGTTTGTAAAAACTAATTGTAGTCCTAATCATTTTTCATTAAAAATTTTTTGAATATATGACAGCGTAAGATAAGTATCCAAAGTTTTTCATTTTTAATGACTGATTCTGTATCAAATTCTATAAATGTTACTAACATCTGGCATAGCTATAAGACAGAAGTTGTCAATATAAATTTATTGCACACACATTATGTGTGAGTGGCATCACCATTTATGACGAAGGAATACATTTATGCAGTAGATTTTATACACTTGGTAAATTCGAGAAGTTCCTCTCCTTGTATAATTTCTATGATATTAATATTCATTTCACGTTTTTACCTTAAGTGTGAACAACTCCCCCCCCCCCCCAAATCAAACCATTATTGAACGTTTTCATAGAAAGATTAATATTTCAAAGCTTTTGATGATAAACGTAATTTGAAGGGTAAGTCAAACCGCCGAAGTGGAGAAATCAGAAAGCCATTAATCTTATCATTATTCTTGTACTATTCTTGTAACTATTTTATTCTTAATGAGAAAATCCATTATCCTTCACAAATGTTCAGTATAGCATTAAATCTTACTTATCAACTGAGAATCTAATGAATTTAATTCTAAAATATAAAATTCAACAAGACATTGTATTGTTTAAAACAAATTATTTGATGGGTCAATTTTTCATTTAAATGTGTTATAATGATAGGAGTTTATAGGTGAGTGAGAAACTAAATGTATACTTTTACGAACCAGACGTGAATTCACGTGAAAATGTGTAAAAATGTCAATAAAAAAGCTCTTTCTCATTATACTTTTATAAAGGGCGTTTCAATAAGGTGATTTATCTGCCCTTGTTAAGAACTCTCTCACCCTTGCATATCATGGTGAAGTATATAAAAGTTATTGTTAATTAACTTACTGTATTTTACAGAATTATGTTTAATATTTATCTACCATGGTCAATTTACCATATAAATATGAAAAATAAAGGAAACAAATTTTCATCATTCTTTCATCACTTCTGCGGACCTTAATGTACTAGAGCAGATAACTCACTTTATTAAATGGCCTTCTTGTTTATGTTGAGTAATATATGTTTCAATTGATTTGTTTTGCTTTCAATTACAATATTAATAATAAACAATTGTCGGTCTGGATAAAAATAAAATTATCTGTCATGATAATACCAGTATACATGTTATCACTAATAATCTGTTTGAGTGTTTACAAGTTCTTTACAAAATCTTGACATGTAATTTACATCATTCACATCAAATGTAAAAAGATATTTCCACTGATGGATATAATAAATTGATTTGTTAATATATGTTTCATTCAAATGGTTAAAAATGGACTTAAGGTCGAAAAGTCACAGGTCTAATCTCTTCTGGAACTTTCTCTATATTTCTTTATAAAACACATGTTTTAATTCTCCAAAATGCAATTCTGTCCAGATAACAACTGTCGATTGTTAACCTTTTGAAACAACAATTAGATATATGAAAGATAGAAGAAACATGAAGAGCAAGCTACTCCAAAAGCAAATACAATCAAATCTATGTCCTAAATGTTTCCATGACAATTCTTTTTCATCCTTTTGTTGTTTTTTCCCCTCTACGATGTCGGTTTCAGAATGTATTACATCATTTCGTTTCCGACAAGCACTTACATTCATACACAGAAGTTTGATCAGTGTCTTAGATGGAGCTATAGAATTATCATGTAAATGGAGTTTTAGGCTTATAATAACCTCCAAACACATGATTGCTGAGATGACAATGTATAGAAGAAGAATGTAGATCAAAACTGAGATAGGTTTTGACGACACTGGAAGACTATCTGATGCGAAGGTCATATAAACCGAAAGAGCCAGAAGGCATGTAATGGCGTATCCGATGCGTTCTCCACTGTTTGCCGGAAGTATGAAGACCATTGCATTCAAAACAGCTATAAGAAGCACTGGTGAGAATAAATTCAGAATGAAAAACGCATAGCGCCTCTCCAATGTAAAAGTTAATTTGGCATATGGCATATCGCCAAGGAGAAGTTTTTGGGAATTTGTTGATGATAGAATCCATAGATTGTTTTCTGAATATACAGAAGTGTCGATTGCGTCGATGTTGTTTTCCTTCAGACTCATGTTGATGTCAGTTTTGTAGCCCCATGGAACGAGTTCTATCACACAACTCTGTGTATCAAAAGGGAAATATGTAACATCAATGTCACACGTTGTATCTAATAAATCACCCATATCCCAATTCACTAAACCGTCGTAGTATACCGTTAGGGGTACGTTCTGCACCCCTATTTTTGTTATCTTTTTCGCCGGATTAGTTGTCACAAATACAGGGGTCCAAATCAAACTGCTGTCGAATTTCATGTCAAAGATATATCCATAGTTTAGAGGATTCCACTTCAATGTCTCATCGACCATCTGAGGTTAAGATTCATCACTGTTGACATTACACCTTGTACTTCATCCACAGATTTGATCGATTTCAAATAGAATTTGACCTCGACCGTAGTTGGTTGACTTTGGTTATATTTCGGACGAAGGTGTTTCACATAATTTGTTAGTAAATCTGTGTAAAGCGCACTTGTATTTGCTAGAGACGCACATAATACAGGATCCAACAATAACAACCGCAGAAAAAGTGAGATCCAAAACCGAATGGGAAACATTTTTTCTTTTGAATGTGTAATAGAAATTACAAACTTATTTATGACGATTGCAGACTTTAAAATTATGCTTGTCCCGATTTTAAAGTGGCTCATTGGAGGGTAACATTCACTTGACAATTTGAAATAACAAAAGGACATTCGCTCTCGAACTTCTAATCCATTTGTTGTTTAAATAAGTAGCGTATACCTTTCTTGACCAATGGTGCATTAATGTTTCTTAAGATAACATATTAATGAACTATGGTGCTCTTGTATGAATATTTTTATTTCGTGTGTATGAAGGATACTAAATACATTAGCACTCGCCATAGTCAATGTAGCTTATTCAAAACTGTATTCAAATATTATCAAAGTAAATCATTTGCAATACGATCCAAATATGAAAATGAAATTGCAAAAACACTAATAATTTCTTTTAATTTCAATACCTGGATCTAGCATCGTATTTATTTTAATTTATTTTTATGTGTACGAGCCTCATTCGTTTCAATCGATCCTTAATGCAGCTCTGCAGCATTTCGTTTCCGTTAGGACGGACAGTTTTTCTATTGATTATATTATTGAGAAATACGACTAACAAGTATGCCTTTTCATATTCATGTTACTTTATATACTTTTAATCAATCGAATATTAAGATAGAAAACTGAGATACAGAAATGCGCAAATATCCGAATAAACAATTTTCCGGCAGAAAAAAAGGATATGCTTGATTTTTAGTTATATTTATCTGTATTTAACAAACCAGTGCAAACTCCTCTGCATATATGCAATAGTAAACCTCCTCATATCGTCAATACCTCCTTATATCATCAATATCGTAATATCGTAATTATTGCTTTTTTGAAATTTAAATTATTCTGGAAAAACAATGCTGTCATACAATGTACGCAATATATGCGAACCTATGTAAAAAGGCTTTTTTACTGTTTTGACTTCAAATATTTGCATCAATGATCACTAAAAGAGGATCTCATGGATTATGTAAAAGAAGATCGATTGTATCAAAGCATGTTTTCCTTTCGAATTTGGAGATTACGACAGTAAGTAGAAAAATATACTTGTGTGAGGGATTTATAGTGATCTTGAGTGGTGGTCTGATCATATCTTCAAACCTATCTACTTGATATGCCAAATTGCCCGGAGAAAAAAGACATTATCCTTTGTCTATATTTCCCTCTATATTCATTCTTTTATCTATGGATATGTATTTTATACAAACATATGCATCACATGTATTCCTTGATGCCATAATAGCTACTGTGTCAATTTCATACAAATAAATAAATCTGGTGTAAAGTTTGTTGAATTTACGATTTTTTCTTTGCAAATCAGACCTCAAATTCATCATCATAGTCTATGGTATTAAGATTAACTTATTCATACGCATGCTTGGTCGTTCGTGTCATTGAAAGCTAGTAAAATTCTCCTTTCCAGTGGCTGTTGTAGTAAATCAACAGAAGTCGCTAACTATATCATAATTCGAGTTTTTGTTTGAATATTCTTTCTTATCAGTCTCACAGCCTTCTGTCATGTGTACTGAATTATTAAAAAATGGAATACGTAATATATCTGCATGTGTTTTTATTTCTATATTTATATATCAATTTTACCTCGGTCTCGTGATGTCCTTTTCGTAACATATACTTTGAATTATAATTTTCTTCTATATTCAGTTTGGCATATATATTTATGTTACGTTAAGAAACCTATACAAAACCTTATCAATAGCTTCTTTTCCTGTCACAAAGGTTATCCTATCCCCTATAACGGTTTACAATTATTTATACATCGTCTTCATTGCCGTTTAAATCGGGCGATTGTCATGCCATATGCTGTTTGGAAAGAGAAAACCTTTTCATAAACATGTTTTCTACTTTAGGCTTTGATGTTAGTATCTATGAATTATTTAAATGCCAAAAGGATAATGCTTTTTCGTGATATGTGATTTAACCTAGTATCGTTGCCTGTTTTCGTTTGAGCTCTGTGTGTTAAGTACGTCACTTGTGGCAAAATAGAAGGGTCAATATTTTATGTCGTAAAAACTCCACCATAAAACTCTAATCGCTTTTTAAAAGATGATATTCTGAAAAGAAAGGGTAAAAAGGGGTCACATGGTATAAAAAAGCAGAGATACAATTCTAAGTCTTATTTTTGTATTATGAGTAACTACAGAAACACAGTCGCATGAGAAACTCATAATCCATGAAGCATAACGCTCAACTTTTGAGTACACTTCGTAGTGGAAGAAGAAGAAGATCTGCTACATTAAACGACAACTGGGTAGATTATCTTGTGTACATATATACATGTGTAGTTTTGTTATAATGTTTTCTATATGAAACGATCATTGTTGACCATTTTAATAAGTAGAGTCCACTCTTCCTTGACAAAGCTTTAATCCCCCCCCCACACACACACACCTCAACCCCAGACACCCACCCCTTTTTTTACCCCACCCCGGCCCTTTTTTCAACAATTGCTCGATTATGGCATTAAATACAAACAACACAGAACGGTTAATGTATAACAAACATATACTCAGGGACTTTAAAACGCCTATCTAATATCATTGTAGTTTAATCAACAACTAGAGTAAATAGTTGCATCAAACTTGATTTATTTCGAAAATTTGAATTATATTTGACAATATGATTGATACTATCACACGTTTCTTTTTTAAAAAATGATTTGTTTCATCAGTTATGTATACCACGTCCAAAATTTCATGTGTTTTATTTAGTAACGAGTATGCCCCCATTTGCTGTAATGCATGCACGCAATCTGGACCGCATGGATTGACATAAAGTTCGAATTTTTCTCATAGGAATATTATTCCACTCTTCTTGAAGAGCACGTGCCAACTCATCCAAAGTTCTTGGTTGACGGTGACGTTTACTGAAGCGTCTCCCTAACTCATCCCACATGCGCTCTATAGGATTGAGGTCGGGTGAAAGTGCTGGGAAATCCATTGCATTAATTCCCTGGATGTTTAGAAAGTTTAAGGTGACTGCAGCCTTGTGCGGACGTGCGTTGTCTTGTTGAAACGTCAACGGATTGTTGACAGTTTGATGACGTTGAATTAATGGAAGGAGCTCAGACTGTAAAACGTCATCGATGTAGCGCCTCGCGGTAAGAGTGTTCCTCAAAATAACCAGCGATGACTTGAAATGTTTATTGATGCCTCCCCAAACCATGACGACGCCACCGCCAAATTTGTCACGCTAAATTATGCAGTTTGCGGCAAAACGTTCATTGCGTCTCCTATAAATGCGCTGTCTTCCGTCAGCCATGGACAAATTGAATCTTGATTCGTCGCTGAACACTACGTCATGCCAATTACGTCAATTAACAAGCATGTTCCGGGACCAGGTCAGACGATTTCTTCGGTGGCGAGGAGTTAGGATCAAGCCTTTCTATGGGCGACGGCATAGCAAACCTTGCTCTTTCAATCGTCGGCGAACTGTCCTGGGATGGATTTGTCTACCGTGACGACCTCTCATGTCTCTTGACGTGCTTACGGCTGTCGCAAACCTGTCACGTAGATGACGTTGCCTTATGAAACGTCTTGTCGTTACGCGTCACTGACCAGTTTGAGGACGATCCTTAACACTTCCTGTGGTCCGATACTTCCGTACAAGTCTCGTGATTGTAGACAAATGGACGTTGAAGCGTCCTATGATGATACCTTGATTTACGCCGGCGTCTACAAGGCCAAGAACAGCATACCTTTGTTGCTCAAAACAGTCTCGGCATTTCACGCGTTATTTTTAATGAAACAAAGTTTGAAATCAGGATATATAAAGGTACTAGGTACCAGTATACGTTATTTCTGAAGAAAATGACTCAATGTAGAGCACGTGGTCGAGTGCTTCTTGAAAAGCACACGGGTGAGCAGTATTACGTTATGGTTGAGTGATTTGTCTCGCCGATAGCATGAAAGTTACCGCAATCACACAATATCAAGCAGATATTCAAATCGATTTATTTTCAAAACATGTATGTTTTTACATGAAAACAAAAACATATAGGCGTTTTAAAAGTCCCTGAGTATATATGAAGACATTCTTTTAATATTATTGGATGCTAACTACTTAATCAGTTTTTACGATAGACACCATATTTTGGGAATTTTAGGATGAAATGAATTTCGTTTTCTATATCGTTAAAGGTGCATGTTGGTTATATATTCCTTCCTCGGTTTTCGAATTGTGGAAGGATTGTCTAAATATAGAATTGCATATTTTGTGAAAATGGAGTATAGGTTTTGTAAGATAGAACTGGAGAGTGAATTATATACCAAGTGTTGGTAGAGAACCCCTTTGTAAGAAGCTGTATATACATGTATATTGATAGACACTGTTATTGTCTTATATCGGAGATACCATGAAAAAAAAAACTGACTGTGTTACAAAAATATCATTGTATATTCAGTAATCATACTTGAAAAGAAAATTAAACGTTCATCCACTAAAAATACATGAAATAATCACAACACTGTCAACAGTGTTAAAATCAAATATTACGCTAAATATTTCTGATTCAAAATGAGATATTTTAAAACTGTTTTTGCTGGAGATCAAAGATGTTAGAAAAGTTACGAAACAAACTCTGTTCATAACAGACCATGCATTACAAAGGTTTATATGCCTGCAAAATTGGGCATATGTATATTGCTGTAAAATTAAAGAAACGAACCTCTAGACAAGTGATTATTAAAATGTTATCGAAAAAAGTACTAGAACAGAAAATTGATTATATCAGTTGTTCAAGTGAGAAGAAGACGAGCGCGTAAATATATGATGTAAGAATGATACGACGCGCAATGTGCTCGAAATCATACACTCAGAGACATACATGTATGTCTCTGATACACTCAATCTTATTGAAACGCGACTTGTACTTCGTTCCTCTACGCTACTCTCCATGTACAAGGAGAGTATCGTAGAGGAGCGAAATACAAGTCGCGTATTAATAAGATTGCTGATACCCTATATTTGTGTCTGGACTGCAGTAGCTACTGAATACCTGCCATTTAATAGATCTAACCAGCATAATTGTTAGTGACGTGTGTGGGGTTTTTTTTTTTTTCATTCTTGAAAACTCGATTTAAAATGTAAATCTTTTCGCCGAAGTTGGTGGTGCCATTGGCGTTTGTTATGTTTTTTAGCTTACAACATGATAACAACAATCACTCAACTTGTTAATTACATTCTAACATATTTTAAAATATCAAGTCTTTTTGTTGTGTCTTTATTGTTAGAGGCGGTATTTGCCGTGTTTGAATAGTATTTTGGGGTCTTTTCGACTCTTGCAGTTCAAGGGGTTTGAACATCGACTGATTTTTATAATATCAGCGTATTCGGGATTTCCGTCTCCGTAATGATTCGTATTGTAATTTTCTATTTCTTTGAAACGTAGAAGAGATGTAGACGAAAAAAAAAATCGACGCCGGTGAATGAAAACAAAGAAGTGTTTGCAATTGAAATCTTTCTCAAATGGAAAAGAAACAGAAAAAGAAGCATAAAAAACATAAATCAGAGAGAAGACATGACGGTACTTTTTATCATTGCAGTATCTCATACTGCATTTCTTTCAATGTAATTTTGCTTTCAGAACTTCCTCTGATCAGTATTATTGATTTATTATGCACTGTTATAGCCTTTAGGCTTAAGCATTTGATATGCTGCATACTGCATTCTAAGTAAGTATAAAAGATCGAACCCTCACGAGCCTTTTTGTTGTGGGTGGTTGGGGGATGTACATCTACATGTAACTTTTATTGACAGTGGCATGGCATGTAGATTGGGTGCTCCTAAATACCAAACTCTTCCAAGCACTACCAAACTTTTAAGTTTTTTCGCTTTTAAATGCAATTTCTATGTGTTTCAAAAATTTTTTATAGTCCATATGGTCACTGTCCATAGATTTTACCGGAAAATTTTAGACTTTTAAGTCCCATTCATGAATGAAGACAAATAAAGTAATTATTTACGACAGCGCGCCACCATATTGAATCAAGAACAATAATGGCTTACGTATGGGAATGCTGTACTGAACTTTCAATTTAGGTTTCCTTTCCAGAATTTGCACTGAGAAAAATAGATTTTTACAAAATTTAAGAAGATAACATGATGTATACCAGCACTGGTTAAATCAATAAAGAATACATGTATATAATTAACAGTTTTTCTTTTAGTTTCGTCAGATTCCACTCTGATTTAGAAACAACTGCCAACACCTCTAAATCTGTAGTAAGTGAAGAATGTACTAGACAACATAACAGTGTTTAGAAAAAAAAATTCTTAAAGCGAATGTTCAATACAGCATTTCCATACGTAAGCCATTATCTTTCCTGATTCAATATGGGGGCATGCTGTCATAAATAATTATTTTATTTGTCTTCAATCATGAATGGGACTTCAGAATGTAAAATTTTCAGGTAAAATCTATGGATAGTGACTGTATGGACTATAAAACATGTTTGACACACCTAGAAATTGCATTTAAAGCTGTATACCCTAGTACAGTGCATATTATCGGTAAATTTATTTTGAATTGTTTTGATTATGTACATGTATATAAGCCTAAACATATTGAAAAAGGACTCTTGCAAATGTTGTGATCAGATTCAATGTATTAAGTGAGATATGGCTGTCTAAAATGCGATGTTTGTAAACAGAATGTTTACAACCAACTTATCACGTGATCTAATTCGGAAGCTGCATATCATGGAGGGCGAGGTAAATAAACTTAACGAGTAACTTTAAAAATCTGCGTTCAAGTCTACTAAAGTTAGTATTTACTGAAATTGTTTTCTTTTGGGGTCTCTCTTCAACATATTTGTTTTGATTAAACTGCGGTTGCAAGAAGTTAGGTTATGGTTTTATTTATGGAATACCCTCTTTATTTACGAAGTATTTTCTTTTTATTTAGATATCTCTGAGGGTTTGAAGCAACAAAAAATGTAATTAACGCAAAGTTAATAACTTCAGCCATAAGAGAAAAATACAGTTTTTGTTTTACATGCCCTAATTTTTTAAATTTTACTGAATTGTAGGGTATACAACTTTAAAAGCGAAAAAACATAAAAGTTTGGTAGAGTTTGGTATTTAGGAGCACGGTGTAGATCTACCTACATGTGAACTATTCAATGACTGGTGAATCAAAATGCTGAAACAGCACCCTAAACACAGCAAAGGCAGGGTTAACACTAGAACAGCACCAAAACGGCTCTTTATATCAACGTTAATTGCGGAACAACTTTATCAGGGATGAAAATTCGTTGAAATTTTTAAGAAGCCAAGTGGGCCCCATGTCAAAAATTTTAGGCATCCACATTGAAAACAATTAGCCCACATCCAAAATGACAGTTTTTATTTCATTTGTTACACCAATTTACTTATTTAGTGAATTAATATACAAATGTACCAGAGTAGTTACAATTGCTCTCTTTCAATTTAATACTCAGTCTCTCTCTACCTGGTTTGGAGCAGTGGTTTTGAGACACCTTGGATGTGTCTCCACATTTCCTCTGTTATCAGTCAATATGAAACACCTCGTGTGTTTACTCAACAAACAGTTGGTAGACAATTGAGCCAGAGGAGTTCATTTTGATAATGACATAGACTGGCAATGCCTGTCTAGATCTTAAAATATCTTCACGCAGCAATAGCAGGTAACTCTAGTCTAATGATGACATTGACAATGAGGTCAAGAGAGCGCAGTAAGAGTGTCTCATTGACATCGATCAATAGGACGAGACTAGACTGGGGGAAAATTAGTCGGAATTTCATGGTTGCCAAGTGGGCGTTCAGAATTAGATTTTCAGGAGCCCACAGACAAAATTTGGTCGCACTGTCGAGTGGGCAATTGCTTATTTTCATCCCTGTTTATTATATTAAACATACGTGTTAATTGTTATACATGTACATACTATGACCACATTATATTTTAATAAACCTTTTAAACAGATTGGGGACAACTTTACATTTGAGAGATAATCACTCAAATAAGTAATTATCTCTGTTTTCAGTAATCAATTTTACCCTGTCATTCTGCTGTGTGGGTGCCATTTCGGTGTTTTGTCTTACCCTTCAATGACAGATGTATGCCCCAATATTGATATCACACCTATCATTGAATAGTTTGTCTGTGGTCTTACTGAGTTATTCAACTTAATTTACTTATTCAAGTTCTTGTATCATTCATTTCCTGCAAAAAAAAGACAAAAACAAAAATAAATCACCTTGATAGCTTGTACATTGTAGATTGATATTTTGGACATACTTACAAACCATACCTTCTACAAAACTCAGGAGTCTGCTATATTGATAGGAGATTAGTAGTTAGGAAAGTGTATATACAAATTTCTGTACATGTAACTCTCAGGGGTCATGGCTCAACCTTTGCTTACAAACAACAAAACATTTGCAAAGCAAACTACTGACATGTTTAAATTACATGTACTTAAATGTACCTTGAAGACCATATCTAAAACTTCTAAGAAAATCTTGATAAGTATAACATCCAAAGGTAGTCATTTTATTCGAAAACATAACAAATCGCAAAGATCGCTTGTTAGGTATATACATGTACATGTACCAGGGGTATGTTTGCATTGACGATTTAAAGCCCATCCTCAGATTTCATGCAAGTCTGTTGCATAGGTCAAAAATTGAAGGAAATGTACATGTATCACACAGAAGCTGCCATTATATACATTACAATCCAGGTGTTTTGGAGAAATTTCACAAAACACAGTAGGAAAAAAACTCGAAATCACAGTGGAAATGCAGGTGGAAATTTACCTGTACCCAATACCCATTCACACCTTTGTAAAAACACAGTGTATTGTGTAATTCTTGAAATGAATCTGTTTGTGGTCCACTGTGGCATTAGTCTGAGATTCTCTGCCCTTCTCCCTTTTTTGATATTGCCGGTTCGTGGAGTCCACAGATATCGAAAGTGGGAGAAGGGCAGAAAATCTCAGACTACTGTGGCATGTGGAAAAATTACAAAATACCAAGATTGCACTGTACATGTAGATGAAATAGTTTTGTTAAGTTGTGTGACATTCAAATTTGAACAAAGATGACTTTCTCAAGAAAATGTTTTCATTACTTGCATAGTAATCAAAAAGCAGAAAACATATACCACCAACCTTCACGGTACTCTGGCTGACCTATGAAGTACTACTACCCGTAGTTCTTATCACTGAGTAAGGGTCCATACCTAGACTGCAGTCCATTCCAGTTCAGTGCTTTTAAAAAATTCACTTGGTCAGGGAGCCTGTTAAGTTTAAAAAAATCTTATTCAGGTTAATTTTGCTATGTTAATACACTATGTGTACATCTAATCATAGGGATACATGGATTGTCCATAAAGCCTTATTAATGTTATTTGTGATACAGATGAGCAAGCAGAGCTTGTGTCTGGTACCAGCGGATCAGGTGGAGGTCTGCGTCTGGTCCTGAAGGTAGGGGATACAGCTAGCGAAGTATATAGTCCACATCATGAGCCCAGTAGTAGCAGCAGTAAAAAACACAAACATAAGAAAAAGAAGAAGAAGAAGTCTAGTGATAAGGAGAAGCATCGACACACAGAGGATGTGAGTGGATACACAATGCATTCCAAAAATTCAATTCAAATGAATTTAATTCTAAAGTTCAATTTTAAGATGTGTGTCTATAAGTATAAATCTTCAGCATAAGTTTAAGTTCTCAAAATTTCTCCATTCCCCTTGTCACAAATTTTTTTTTTAAGTCACCTTCTAAACATAGCACCATAAATAGTACATGTCTAATAAAATACATATACTTATAATAAATTCTTCACAAACATGCGTTCCCCTTGAACCTCTACTACTAGCACTATACTTAAGTTACAGAATTATAAACATCATGTCAATTTTTTAAAGGTTGCCATTATGGCATTAGTAACCATTACCTTTGACACCAAATGATTGATTAACCATATTAGAATACATGTAGGTAACTACCATAGACATTAGTGTGTCACAAATATTGAAGGTTTTGTCTTCAAATTACAAAATAATGTAACGAATTTTTGAAAATTTCATTCCTGTGTAAATTTACTATACATGTACTTACACATTAGAAATCAAAATTTTTATTTTGTCTGTCTTAGGAACAGCAGGGTAAAGTTCAAAAAAATGATGATGAAGTAATCTCACAGGAGGAGGAAGATGAACCTGTTGCTAAGAAACCACATATAGAGGTTGCTGATGTGGTTGCTGAAGAAGGCGAAAAAGGAAATTCATCTGGAGTACAGAAGAGCCATGAGGAACATGGCGTCCTGAGAAACTGTTTGAAACATATACAGAAAATTCTACAAAAGTGTGTTGGAGTTTTGCCACATATCTCAAAAGCACATTTTTTTTATACAAAATGAATTAACACAGATAAATTTACAATCTGATTAAAACCATATCTTTATTCCGCTTTTCTATTTGTTCCGTTGCGGATAAAGACCTGGCGAAACTCCGTAAGGGGTCATGTTCTGGTGAACTCTGATGACGTTTCAGTCACCGAAGCCATTATTTCCCATAGCCAATACTTGGCTAGGCAAGTAATAGTGACGCAGTATGTAACAAAACACTGTTCAAAAACTACCTTGTAGGTCACACACATTGGAGGTGTTAATTTCATTCCTAGAAATTTGTAGATGATCCACTGATTGGCTGGAAATCACCAGATCTTTATCCGCAATGGGACAAGTAGAGAAGCGGAATAAAGATATGGTTTTAATCAGATTGATAAATTTATATCCAAATTTTCACTGTGGGATGATTTTCTCTCTGTTTGTGTGCATTGTTTCTTAATCTTACAAATGTCAATAGTTTAACAGAATTCTGAAATCATGAAATCATAATTCTGTTCTGGTTGGCAGTGTTTTTCAGAACTTTATACATGGATATGTAAGGAAGTGTGTACATGTACAATCTGAGTTCTTTATGTTCTCCCATAATGATAAAAGTTTGGTATATTGTAACAAGTAAATTCTTTGCTTCATGTAGCTGTTCAAGTTAATGTACATGTGTAAATACCCGTATATTACCTTCTTACATTGGATGTTAAGTATTCATTCAAAGCACATCAGTTATTTTATTGTAATTCTTAATACCATTAGAAAGTACACTGCATTTTGGAATACTTAAATCTGAATTTAAAAGGGAACTTTAAATAAATTATCATAGAAACACCAGTATATTAACAGTGGAGAAAACACAGATTGCCAGTAAAGATATCAAAAGGGGCAAACTTGGTGTAGTGATTGAAATGATGGTCATTTAGTTTTTATTCCGGAATTGTAACACTAAGTTTAAGAGGTTGGTTATGTCCTACATCCATGTTGGAGTTTGACTGAAAAATCATTGAAAATACTGAAAAATGACGTAAATAAAACTACATCCAAATATTAGTGTATTATAATCTACATTTATTCACTGTGACCAGTGTTATACCTGTTTTCAGGAAGGACGTCAATGGTTTCTTTGCCTATCCTGTAAATGACATGATCGCTCCGGGCTATTCCAGTATCATTCTTAACCCTATGGATTTCAGCACAATGATTCACAAGATAGAAAATAACATGTACCGTAATGTCATGGAGTACAAGGTTAGACTAAAGATAATTACGTTGCCTTCAGTTGTGCAAAAATGTAGGTAGGTATATGAGAATATGAATGCAATTGTGCCTTTATGGTGATTTAAGATGAGTGTCTTGTTCTTTTTGTAATGTCCTTTGGAAAAAATATATTTAGTTTTGTAGTCAAAAGGGATTTTGAACAAAGAGTGGGGCATGGAATAGAAATTAACTACAACCATTCATCTCTGTCAGTTCTTGTTTCAAGTCCACATCAAAGCAAGTGTTAAGGTGCTCTAGTGAAACTGGCTGCTACCATATAGGTAAAATACTCCAGGCATGACAGTATGTATACTTGCATCATCCTGGGTCATGTTTCGTAGTCTGCATGCTCTGTTTGATGGAACAAGAGAGTGCACATTAACGGTAGAGGGCAATGATGCTATACTTGCTAATTCAGTGTAAATATAAAAACGAAAGTGAGAAATGTATAAATGTATGCAATACCCATGGTGTCCAAGTAGAAGTTTGCATTGTAAGCTTTTATCAAACAAAAGTATTATGTTAATTTATGTAATTGTTCATACTTTCTCAGTAGATAGTAGTATCCTAAAACACAATTTTTAAACTTTGTAGAAATGAGATTAGGTGATAAATAACATAATCTCCATTGGTGACATTCATAAGTACTCATGTTACAAATTCTTTACAAAACTTTTGTTACATGTATTTCAAAATTTTTAATATTTTTTTCTTTTTCTATAGAGTGATTTTGTCTTGATGTGTAATAACGCTATGACCTACAACAGACCAGAGACCATCTACTATAAGGAGGCCAAACGACTGCTACATATTGGGGTCAAACAGATGAGTAAGGTACAAAAAGTTACATAATCTTGCCAGTGTTTTTGTATAACAAGTTACAACTAACATGATACTAAACCAGTGGCAACTCGAAGAATAGCTATATCTTATCAGTAATTTCAGTACTGTCCTTTGATAAGGTTTTCATGTCCATTTTCATAAGCCGTGATATTTTCCTGCACCATTCCTTTTATAATGACATAAATGTTTGGTAAATATTTCGAAAGTATTTTTGTTTGAAATTATTATGCTGACGCTAATAATTTGACATCAGTTTTCTTCAGGATATCAATAATATCCAGTCTTATCTGTATATCATTTATTTAGGTTGTAGAAGATTTTTCTGACAGCAATATAGTTTATAATTTTCTCATTTTTTTAAGGATAAATTAATACATATGAAGAAAACATTGCCCTTCCTGGCTAGTCTGAAGTATGAAGAACTGGGTGTAGATGAGCCTGATGCAACAAGGGCTGTTGTAGAAGCAGTATTAGAAGAAGAACAAAGGGAAATGGAGAGGGCCAAAGATCGAGAGAAGTAAGGAATTAATATAATTAGAAAGAAGCAGGTAGAGAACAAAGATCGAGAGAAGTAAGGAATTAGTATAATTAGAAAGAAGCAGGTAGAGAACAAAGATGGAGAGAAGTAAGGAAGTAGTGTTATAAGGTAGAAGCAGGTAGAGAACAAAGATGGAGAGAAGTAAGGAAGTAGTGTTATAAGGTAGAAGCAGGTAGAGAACAAAGATCGAGAGAAGTAAGGAAGTAGTGTTATAAGGTAGTAGTGTTATAAGGTAGAAGCAGGTAGAGAACAAAGATCGAGAGAAGTAAGGAAGTAGTGTTATAAGGTAGAAGCAGGTAGAGAAACAAAGATGGAGAGAAGTAAGGAAGTAGTGTTATAAGGTAGAAGCAGGTAGAGAAACAAAAATGGAGAGAAGTAAGGAAGTAGTGTAATGAGGTAGAAGCAGGTAGAGAAACAAAGATGGAGAGAAGTAAGGAAGTAGTGTTATAAGGTAGAAGCAGGTAGAGAAACAAAGGTAGAGAGAAGTAAGAAAGTAGTGTAATGAGGTAGAAGCAGGTAAAGAAACAAAGATGGAGAGAAGTAAGGAAGTAGTGTTATAAGGTAGAAGCAGGTAGAGAACAAAGATGGAGAGAAGTAAGGAAGTAGTGTTATAAGGTAGAAGCAGGTAGAGAAACAAAGATGGAGAGAAGTAAGGAAGTAGTGTTATAAGGTAGAAGCAGGTAGAGAACAAAGATGGAAAGAAGTAAGGAAGTAGTGTTATAAAGTAGAAGCAGGTAGAGAACAAAGATGGAGAGAAGTAAGGAAGTAGTGTTATAAGGTAGAAGCAGGTAGAGAAACAAAGATGGAGAGAAGTAAGGAAGTAGTGTTATAAGGTAGAAGCAGGTAGAGAAACAAAAATGGAGAGAAGTAAGGAAGTAGTGTAATGAGGTAGAAGCAGGTAGAGAAACAAAGATGGAGAGAAGTAAGGAAGTAGTGTTATAAGGTAGAAGCAGGTAGAGAAACAAAGGTAGAGAGAAGTAAGAAAGTAGGTGTTATGAGGTAGAAGCAGGTAAAGAAACAAAGATGGAGAGAAGTAAGGAAGTAGTGTTATAAGGTAGAAGCAGGTAGAGAACAAAGATGGAGAGAAGTAAGGAAGTAGTGTTATAAGGTAGAAGCAGGTAGAGAAACAAAGATGGAGAGAAGTAAGGAAGTAGTGTTATAAGGTAGAAGCAGGTAGAGAACAAAGATGGAAAGAAGTAAGGAAGTAGTGTTATAAGGTAGAAGCAGGTAGAGAAACAAAGATGGAGAGAAGTAAGGAAGTAGTGTTATAAGGTAGAAGCAGGTAGAGAACAAAGATGGAGAGAAGTAAGGAAGTAGTGTAATGAGGTAGAAGCAGGTAGAGAAACAAAGATGGAGAGAAGTAAGGAAGTAGTGTTATAAGGTAGAAGCAGGTAGAGAACAAAGATGGAGAGAAGTAAGGAAGTAGTGTTATAAGGTAGAAACAGGTAGAGAAACAAAGATGGAGAGAAGTAAGGAAGTAGTGTTATAAGGTAGAAGCAGGTAGAGAAACAAAAATGGAGAGAAGTAAGGAAGTAGTGTAATGAGGTAGAAGCAGGTAAAGAACAAAGGTAGAGAGAAGTAAGAAAGTAGTGTAATGAGGTAGAATTAGGTAAAGAAACAAAGATGGAGAGAAGTAAGGAAGTAGTGTTATAAGATAGAAGCAGGTAGAGAACAAAGATGGAGAGAAGTAAGGAAGTAGTGTTATAAGGTAGAAGCAGGTAGAGAAACAAAGATGGAGAGAAGTAAGGAAGTAGTGTTATAAGGTAGAAGCAGGTAGAGAACAAAGATGGAAAGAAGTAAGGAAGTAGTGTTATAAAGTAGAAGCAGGTAGAGAACAAAGATGGAGAGAAGTAAGGAAGTAGTGTTATAAGGTAGAAGCAGGTAGAGAAACAAAAATGGAGAGAAGTAAGGAAGTAGTGTAATGAGGTAGAAGCAGGTAGAGAAACAAAGATGGAGAGAAGTAAGGAAGTAGTGTTATAAGGTAGAAGCAGGTAGAGAAACAAAGGTAGAGAGAAGTAAGAAAGTAGTGTAATGAGGTAGAAGCAGGTAGAGAAACAAAGATGGAGAGAAGTAAGGAAGTAGTGTTATAAGGTAGAAGCAGGTAGAGAACAAAGATGGAGAGAAGTAAGGAAGTAGTGTTATAAGGTAGAAGCAGGTAGAGAAACAAAGATGGAGAGAAGTAAGGAAGTAGTGTTATAAGGTAGAAGCAGGTAGAGAACAAAGATGGAAAGAAGTAAGGAAGTAGTGTTATAAAGTAGAAGCAGGTAGAGAACAAAGATGGAGAGAAGTAAGAAAGTAGTGTTATAAGGTAGAAGCAGGTAGAGAACAAAGATTGAGAGAAGTAAGGAAGTAGTGTTATAAGGTAGAAGCAGGTAGAGAAACAAAGATGGAGAGAAGTAAGGAAGTAGTGTTATAAGGGAGAAGCAGGTAGAGAAACAAAGGTAGAGAGAAGTAAGAAAGTAGTGTTATAAGGTAGAAGCAGGTAGAGAAACAAAGGTAGAGAGAAGTAAGGAAGTAGTGTTATAAGGTAGAAGCAGGTAGGGAAACAAAGATGGAGAGAAGTAAGGAAGTAGTGTTATAAGGTAGAAGCAGGTAAAGAAACAAAGGTAGAGAGAAGTAAGGAAGTAGTGTTATAAGGTAGAAGCAGGTAGAGAACAAAGATGGAGAGAAGTAAGGAAGTAGTGTTATAAGGTAGAAGCAGGTAGAGAAACAAAGATGGAGAGAAGTAAGGAAGTAGTGTTATAAGGTAGAAGCAGGTAGAGACACAAAGATGGAGAGAAGTAAGGAAGTAGTATTATAAGGCAGAAGCAGGTAGGGAACAAAGATGGAGAGAAGTAAGAAGTAGTGTTATAAGGTAGAAGCAGGTAGAGAAACAAAGATGGAGAGAAGTAAGGAAGTAGTGTTATAAGGTAGAAGCAGGTAGAGAAACAAAGATGGAGAGAAGTAAGGAAGTAGTGTTATAAGGTAGAAGCAGGTAGAGAAACAAAGGTAGAGAGAAGTAAGAAAGTAGTGTAATGAGGTAGAAGCAGGTAGAGACACAAAGATGGAGAGAAGTAAGGAAGTAGTATTATAAGGTAGAAGCAGGTAGAGAACAAAGATGGAGAGAAGTAAGGAAGTAGTGTTATAAGGTAGAAGCAGGTAGAGAAACAAAGATGGAGAGAAGTAAGGAAGTAGTGTTATAAGGTAGAAGCAGGTAGAGAACAAAGATGGAGAGAAGTAAGGAAGTAGTGTTATAAGGTAGAAGCAGGTAGAGAAACAAAGATGGAGAGAAGTAAGGAAGTAGTGTAATTAGGTAGAAGCAGGTAGAGAACAAAGATTGAGAGAAGTAAGGAAGTAGTGTTATAAGGTAGAAGCAGGTAGAGAAACAAAGATGGAGAGAAGTAAGGAAGTAGTGTAATTAGGTAGAAGCAGGTAGAGAACAAAGATCGAGAGAAGTAAGGAAGTAGTGTTATAAGGTAGAAGCAGGTAGGGAAACAAAGATGGAGAGAAGTAAGGAAGTAGTGTTATAAGGTAGAAGCAGGTAAAGAAACAAAGGTAGAGAGAAGTAAGGAAGTAGTGTTATAAGGTAGAAGCAGGTAGAGAACAAAGATGGAGAGAAGTAAGGAAGTAGTGTTATAAGGTAGAAGCAGGTAGAGAAACAAAGATGGAGAGAAGTAAGGAAGTAGTGTTATAAGGTAGAAGCAGGTAGAGACACAAAGATGGAGAGAAGTAAGGAAGTAGTATTATAAGGCAGAAGCAGGTAGGGAACAAAGATGGAGAGAAGTAAGAAGTAGTGTTATAAGGTAGAAGCAGGTAGAGAAACAAAGATGGAGAGAAGTAAGGAAGTAGTGTTATAAGGTAGAAGCAGGTAGAGAAACAAAGATGGAGAGAAGTAAGGAAGTAGTGTTATAAGGTAGAAGCAGGTAGAGAAACAAAGGTAGAGAGAAGTAAGAAAGTAGTGTAATGAGGTAGAAGCAGGTAGAGACACAAAGATGGAGAGAAGTAAGGAAGTAGTATTATAAGGTAGAAGCAGGTAGAGAACAAAGATGGAGAGAAGTAAGGAAGTAGTGTTATAAGGTAGAAGCAGGTAGAGAAACAAAGATGGAGAGAAGTAAGGAAGTAGTGTTATAAGGTAGAAGCAGGTAGAGAACAAAGATGGAGAGAAGTAAGGAAGTAGTGTTATAAGGTAGAAGCAGGTAGAGAAACAAAGATGGAGAGAAGTAAGGAAGTAGTGTTATAAGGTAGAAGCAGGTAGAGAACAAAGATGGAGAGAAGTAAGGAAGTAGTGTTATAAGGTAGAAGCAGGTAGAGAACAAAGATGGAGAGAAGTAAGGAAGTAGTGTTATAAGGTAGAAGCAGGTAGAGAAACAAAGATGGAGAGAAGTAAGGAAGTAGTGTAATTAGGTAGAAGCAGGTAGAGAACAAAGATTGAGAGAAGTAAGGAAGTAGTGTTATAAGGTAGAAGCAGGTAGAGAAACAAAGATGGAGAGAAGTAAGGAAGTAGTGTAATTAGGTAGAAGCAGGTAGAGAACAAAGATCGAGAGAAGTAAGGAAGTAGTGTTATAAGGTAGAAGCAGGTAGGGAAACAAAGATGGAGAGAAGTAAGGAAGTAGTGTTATAAGGTAGAAGCAGGTAAAGAAACAAAGGTAGAGAGAAGTAAGGAAGTAGTGTTATAAGGTAGAAGCAGGTAGAGAACAAAGATGGAGAGAAGTAAGGAAGTAGTGTTATAAGGTAGAAGCAGGTAGAGAAACAAAGATGGAGAGAAGTAAGGAAGTAGTGTTATAAGGTAGAAGCAGGTAGAGACACAAAGATGGAGAGAAGTAAGGAAGTAGTATTATAAGGC